>OZ021728.1:27998754-28598754 GCA_963978545.1 Linyphia triangularis
TCCCATTCGGGAACAACCACGCTGAACTCTGTCCGCCAATTTTGGGTGCACTCAACTCACTTCGCTAATTGGGTAATGTACTAATTAAACACTTAGTTTTCGTCGACTTGTGCTGCCATTTGGCTAGTAATATTTAATACTTTTCCCCCCTTTGTTTTGTTTGAAAGTGATTGTGATGTTTCGTCCAATAAATTTAATTGTACTTTCCGTTTCTGATTTGGAAGTTTATTTCTCTTTTATTTCATTTTTGCTTCCCTAAATAAATCCCCTAGACATTTAAAAAACCGAACCACTAACCCCCACATATTTTTGGGGTCCTCGGCCTGGATTAGCGAAAAAGAATTTTGAAAGGGGAATTGCTTCTAAATTTTTTTTTTAATTTCGAGTAAATTTTGGTTTTTGAATAAACCACTTCCCTGTAGCGATTCATTTTTTTTTTTTTTGTTCATGTTCAAAGTTATTTGGTATAGTAACAAGTGCATGCCTAGTAACCTGTTTCGTTTTGGTAACATGAGTTCAATAATATTTTTTATGAGTGCACCCGTTTTAATCGAAAATCACCCTTATTCCTTCGAACCCATCGAAGATGAAATTTACAATTAAATTAATTTGAACTCGTCGTAAAGAAATTCTCAAAGTTCCAGTCGTCGTTCTTAGCCAGAAAGCATCCAGCTTCAAGCGAAATTCTTCGCCAACGAGTCTTCAACAAGTAGCGTGCCATTTCCAACTGGTGTCTCAACGTCTCGTGAGTGTTCGTCTTCATCAGTGTTCGTCTAAAATTTTCGAATCTTCAAACCCGAAGTGCTGAAATTTTATCCGAGGCCCTTACCGGATAATTTGCCAAGATTAGTGCTGTGTGTTCCGAAACTATCTACTACATTAATTTTGTGTTCTAAGCAGTGACAACCGACGTCTTCAAAGCCAGCAGTTTATTCCTTCAGATAAGTTCTGAATCATTGATACTTTCTTTTTCTAAGAATTGCATACTAGTTTTTTTTTATTTACTTTTTTTTTAAAAACCTCTTGTTTGGGTAAACTCTTCGCAACACAAATAAAGAGAAAGAATAAAAAAAAAAAAAAGGTCTTATCTATAACCGGAAGTGATACCTTGAAGGATTTGATGTTGCAGTCTTTTATTTATATTTTCATTATTGTTCTAAGAATAGCTTACATTTAAATTGTTTTTATATTCCTTTTTACTCTTTTTGTCTGAATTAATACAAAGAATATTATTCAATATACATTATTTTGACGGATAACTTTGGGTAATAATTCATTGTTTACTTTTCCAAATGCAGCTGTTATTTTGAGAAGTTAGATGATTTAAGTTAGGTAAACTTATCGTGTTAAAGTGTTCTTTTTATAAAGTATCCTTGGGTAATATTTTGTTTTGAATACTTAATATATTATTCGCATCCTTTTTCATAGTTTACTTTTCCAAACGCTGCTGTTATAATTTCTTATGCAATTAATTTTCTATGCAATACAAAGCATAACTTATGCAGTATTATGTTTTAAAATATTATGCAATACAAAGTAAGTACATTATTATAAGTTGGTATGTTTATCGTGTTCTTGTCCAAGTGAAAAAAAAAAATCTTTTCAGTAAAAATTTCTGACGACTTGTTCTCATACAAAAGTTCATGAAATTCTAAAACCTTTTTCATACGGTAGTACTCTTTTACTTTTTTGTGAATTATCTGATTGACCGAGATTTGATTAACTTTTGCAAGAATATATTTCTTCATTTTTAAAATGTATCTTCGTTAATTTCGTAGTGTTCTTAGTAGCATACTCCATTTTTTTTTTTAAAAAGAGGAAAAGCACACAACATAAATCTACAAGCTTTTTTCCTTTTAGTTGTTATTTTTTTAATTTCATTTTTACGAATATTACAAAGTTCACTGGATTTCCACCAAATTTAAAGATCACCATGACTTTTCTTCTAAGAAGTAAAAAAGAGGATCTGTTGAACTTAGCCACGGAATTAGGCATAAAGATAACCGCTACCATGACCAAGCCGATCATCAAGGATTTAATCTTGGGAAATGAGAAGTATGACGAAGATGAAGTAAAAGCACTTCTCGAGAGCATCACCGAGGAAAGGTTGCAAGAGCAAGAGCGTCAAGAGGCCATCGCCATCGAGGAACGAAAACGTCAAGAAGCCATTGAGGAACGGAAACGTCAAGAGGCCATCGAAGAACGGAAACGTCAAGATGCCATCGAGGAACGGAGACGAGAAGCAGAGTTCGAGCTCGAGAAATTACGAATTCAAAGCCAGAAGGATTCATCTTCGAAAAACGTCACAACAAACCAAGTACCAAGCAGACCTTCACGTGATACCTTCCACAAGTTCGATATGAAAGAAGATGTGAATCTTAACCTCATCCTGTTTGAGAGGCATGCAGAGCTGTCATCGATCCCTAAAGAAGAATGGGTTCAGCACCTCATAGGCCTACTTCCAGTCGACGTTGCACACTTAATTGCGCGGGAGTCCCCCGACAAGTCTCACGACTATGATCACGTAAAGCAGTTGCTGCTACGAAGGTTCAAACTGTCTCCAGAAAGACTTCGCCAGATGTTCGCGTCACACCAAAAATCTCCTGAAGGAACTTGGTTGGATTTTCTCCATGAATTGCAAACCTACTTCGATGGATGGGTGGAAGGTCTTGAAATAAAAACTTACGACCAGCTTCGTGACCTCATCATAGCAGATCAGATAAAAAGAAGAGCTCCGTACGAATTCAAAGAACATTTTCTAGATGAATGGACACTCATCAACTCGCCCAGAGAGCTGGCCCAAAAGTTCGAAAAATACGAAGATGTCCGCAGAACGTTAAAGTCAAAGCAGTTCGACTCCTTGCCCAAAGGAAAATATGGGGCTAAATCGTCAAATTATGGGAACCCTTCCCGAAGAACCGACAGTCACCGAAACGAGGCCGGATCATCGAATAATCGTGGAAGCCCTCCCCGAAGAGCTGATAATCGCCGATATGGACCAAACCGGTCAGAAAGGAACCATTTCAACAGTAATCGAAATACCGACACTGTCAGGCCTAGACAGTCACTCTGCAGTTATTGTAAAGAACCAGGACACTTCTACGTTAACTGCGACAAGCGCCGAAAAGATGCAGAATCCAGCAATCCTCCGAGCGATTCTGTACAGACATGTACAATCATCCCATCTGAAGAGTTGAAATTTAAAGAAATCGTCATGGGAAACAAACTCATCACCGCACTCGTAGACACAGGCAGTTCACTCAGTCTCATTCGAGACGACATAGCCAAAGAAATCATCGATGAATCCAAGCTTTCGAAACAAAGGAGAACGCTCTCAGGCTTAGGAAATTCCCAAGTCACAACGAAGGGATCATTCGAAATGAGTTTCACCACCGACGGAGAAGAATTTTCTCTAACATGGCATGTAGTGCCGCAATCACAGTTATCTTTCCAAGCAATTATCGGAATGGATGTTACGAATCAAGCTACGTTTACAACGTCCAGGAATGGTATGAAATTTCATAAAGATGAGCCCGCTGATTGGTTCATGCACATCTCCGAAACAAGTCCTAATGAAGAGATAGAGTTGGCCCACATAAGAGACATCAGGATACAGAACGTATTGAAGCAAGTTATCTCAACTTACAAGCCTGACAAAACTTTGTCAACAGACGTCTCCATGCGAATCATCCTGAAAGACGACGTTCCAGTCTACCAACCTGCGAGACGATTATCGAGTTCAGAAAAGTTAGAGGTCAATCAGCAAATCGACGAATGGCTAGAACAAGGAATCATCAGACCAAGCTCGTCAGACTACGCCAGTCCTATCGTACTAGTGAAGAAAAAAGACGGTTCCACTCGCCTCTGTGTGGATTATAGGAAATTAAATAGAAAATTAGTCAAGGATCGATTTCCATTACCTCTGATAGAAGATGTTCTAGACAAGCTACAAGATGCTCAAGTATACACTACACTCGACCTCAAGAATGGATTTTTTCATGTTGAAGTAGATGAAGAGAGCCGCAAGCTAACCTCTTTCATTATCCCCGACGGACAATTTGAGTTCAATAAAGTACCCTTTGGCTTAAGTACCAGTCCCAGTGTATTTCAAAGGTACGTGTACAACATCTTCCGAGATCTAATGAGAAAAGGCATCGTAATAATCTATATGGATGATTTGGTAATTCCCTCAAAGGATGAAGAAGAAGGTCTAAGAAACTTACAGTCAGTACTAGAAGTTGCATCAAAATACGGCTTGGAGATAAAATGGAAGAAATGTCAATTCCTGCAACGGAAAATAGAATTTCTAGGACACATAGTGGAAAACGGTACAATACGACCATCGTTGGCTAAAACGCAAGCAGTAAAGAAATTTCCCGTACCCACAACCGTGAAGCAAGTACAAAGCTTTCTCAGACTCACCGGCTATTTCCGCAAGTTCATACCAGAATACTCCAAAATAGCAAAGCCACTAAGCGACCTGACTAAGAAAGAAACTCCATTTGCGTTCAATCTACCTCAAGTCGAAGCGTTCGAAAAACTCAAGAAACTCCTTACAGAAAGTCCAGTCTTAAGTATCTTCAGGCAAGGTCAAAGGACAGAATTACACACTGATGCCAGTTTACACGGCTATGGAGCTGTACTACTGCAAGAGTCCACCGACGGAAAGATGCATCTAGTCCAATACATGTCTAAGAAGACAACACCAGCTGAAATGAAATACAGCAGCTACGAGCTTGAAGTGCTAGCTATTGTAAGCGCATTAAAGAAATTCCGCGTCTATCTTCTGGGAAACCATTTTAAAATAGTCACCGATTGTTCGGCATTCCAGAAGACTATGGATAAAAAAGATCTAGTTACTCGCATAGCTAGATGGGCATTATCCTTAGAAGAATTTGACTATCAGATCGAGCATCGACCTGGAGAAAGGATGAAACATGTAGATGCTCTGAGCAGAAATCCAGTCTTTATAATTGAGAGCGATACAATCACAGCTAGATTGCGCAAAGCTCAAGCAGAAGATGAAAACATCAGTACTTTGAAGGCAGTCCTTAACAACAACGGGTCGTCAGAATTTTGTGAAAGAAACGGAATCCTCTACAAATTCGTAAATGGTCGCGAATTAATTGTAGCACCGAAGGACATGCAGACGGAATTAATCAAGCTCGCGCATGAGAAAGGACACTTTTCGACCTCTAAGACGGAAGACGTTATAAAACAGGAATTCTTCATTCCAAATTTAAACGCCTTAGTCCGCAATGTCATCAACAACTGCGTCCCATGCATCTTAGCTAACAAGAAGAGCGGAAAGAAAGAAGGATTTCTAAATCCAATTCCGAAAGAAGACGTTCCTTTAAGTACGTATCATGTAGATTTTATTGGTCCAATGCCCTCTACCAACAAAAAATATCAGCACATATTGACTGTTGTTGATGCATTTACCAAATTCACATGGCTGTATCCAGTGAAGTGTACTTCTGCGGAAGATTTAATAGACAAACTAAGGTTACAACAAAAAACTTTCGGGAATCCCAAAAGAATACTCACAGATCGAGGATCAGCATTTACTTCGAAAGCCTTCACTGATTTTTGCGCTGAAGAAGGAATTCAACACTTGCAAATTGCTACCGGAGTACCTCGAGGAAACGGTCAAGTAGAAAGGATCCATCGCACTCTAATACCTGTCCTAACCAAGTTATCGTTAGACGACTCGACAAAATGGTACAAATATGTCGACCACTACAACGAATACTCAACAGCACGATTAATAGAAGTACCAAGTGGACACCTTTTGAACTCTTAACAGGTGTTACCATAAGGAATAAGGACGACTTGAAAATACGAGACCTACTCATGGAAGAGATAGAAGATAAGCTTCAGGAGCAAAGGAACTCACTGCGACAAGAAGCAAAGAGGAACATCCAAAAGATTCAAGCCGAAAACAAACGGACCTATAACAAGAAACGCAAGAAAGCTCCGAACTATAGGGAAGGGGATTTGGTGGCAATCCAGCGAACGCAGTTCGGTTCTGGGTTAAAACTAAGACCCAAATTCCTAGGAACCTATAAAATTACAAAAGTTAAACCCAAAGATAGGTATGATGTACAAAAAATAGGTAACCAGGAAGGGCCTAATATAACTTCTACATCCGCTGATCTAATGAAATTTTATACTACTAAATAAATTAACTTAACATAAACACTCTTCAAAAATAATATGCACACATTGCCATAATTGTCTTTTGCCCAACGTCATTATTCTTCATTTTATATGTCATTGTTTGATTTTCAATTTACCATGCAACTCCAGCCATAGCACAGGACCCAGCCATTGATGTAGTTCCTACCATCTTCAAATAGACTTGATCCTGAACTTTTCGAACAATTACAAATGAACATTGTGATCGTCAACGAAATGTTTTCATTTTGTCTTAGTTTCATATTTGCTTTTACTTAAGTATTATCATATGTCTTGCCCATTTTCATGTGTTTCATCGATGAGGTCATCGATCTACAGGATGGCCGAATCTGTAGGATTTTTATTATCCCATATCAATTGTTTACCGTACATTTCAATTTCCTCTTGTAAAGACAGATGGCACTGCAAGGCGATGTTTCTTCTTTTTTTTTTTTGTCATTACGAATAAGTATTCGTACTCCGCGATTTTATTTTTTTTAAGCAGAAGCACACCGGATCCCATTCGGGAACAACCACGCTGAACTCTGTCCGCCAATTTTGGGTGCACTCAACTCACTTCGCTAATTGGGTAATGTACTAATTAAACACTTAGTTTTCGTCGACTTGTGCTGCCATTTGGCTAGTAATATTTAATACTTTTCCCCCCCTTTGTTTTGTTTGAAAGTGATTGTGATGTTTCGTCCAATAAATTTAATTGTACTTTCCGTTTCTGATTTGGAAGTTTATTTCTCTTTTATTTCATTTTTGCTTCCCTAAATAAATCCCTTAGACATTTAAAAAACCGAACCACTAACCCCCACATATATGACATTATTAACATCTGTGCATGAAATCATAGATTTAACCCCAACTCGTGTGTTATTGCAACGTGGGTTACTTACACGGCAGTGGAATGAAGAATGCCTGAGAACTAGACGGATTATTCGGACAGAAGAAAAGGGTGTTGTCATGAGTTTGGGAATCTGTAGGGATAATATGAGAGATTTTTCTCTATGTTGCGAAAGTGTGTCCAATCGGCTTTTGAATGATGAAATGACAACAAATAATGATGGACGGAAAAAAATTAATGATATCTCGAATATTTTGGAATGCTTTCAATACTTTAATGAATGAGTATGGTATAAAATCGATTGAAAATTTAAATGAAAACTTGATTAGCTTAGATTAAAGCTTGAAAACACAAACTCGGTAAATTCATTTACATTTTAATACAATGGAATACATTTTAAATTTTAATATAGTGTTCTCTCTCTCTCTCTCTCTCTCTCTCTCTCTCTCTCTCTCTCTCTCTCTCTCTCTCTCTCTCTCTCTCTCTCTCTGAATCCATATTTACTGGTCATCCCCTTCAATACCTTCAGAAATTAAAAGGGAGAGAAAAAACAGGAATGCATAAAAAAACATTGATGTGAAAAAAATAAGATTATCTTAATTGATTTCCTGCAGTAAAAACTTTAAATATTAAAATTCAGTACAATAAAATTCTACAAACACCGAGGTTCCAAAAACACCGTAGTTTCATTTTAAACATGTATAGGATAGTATTGAATGTTTACTCAAATTACTAAATATATAGAAAAGCCAAAATACTGTTACATAGAAAACGACGAAATCTGTTGGACAGGAATTACCTTTGACTTACTCATTGCCTCTCAAACGCATAAATATAATCTGACAAACCACTACCAACACTTTTATAGCTTTCAATTACGTATCAAATTGCGTCACTCGCCAGAACCACTTTTTTAAAGGGTGTCCGGATACTTTTGGCCAGATAGTGTACAACGAAAGCTTTTACAAAGAGCTAAACTTCACCTTTACATTAACATAATAATTTAATTACAGCCAAACATAATACATAATGCTATACCAACATGCGAGTTACATTTTTTTTTCATTAAAAAAATAGTTATGAATAACCACTACTCCAAGAATTTTACTTCAGATTGAAGGTTCCAGATTGTGCGGCGAAACTAAACTTCATTTCACTTTATTGAAAATTACGTCAAGAAACTGTGGCTTATCAACTGGATGTCATTGCACTGGTCTGAAGAAAAGTGCTCGTTTTGTTTTTGTTTTGATACAAACAAGAAAGGGTCAGCGGGAATTTACAGATTCTAGGAAGTATTTTGTTTGAGGAGCAACCGGAAGACTACGGAAGTACACGAGAAGTACGTCATAGAGCAATATCTGTTTCTGCTACAAAGCAGCTAAGAAAAAGGCGGGAATTGTATACGGCGGTTGTGTTGTTTTGACAAAACGTATCCATCTCATCCAGAACAATTTGGATACAATATATAAGTGAGTGAAATATTCAATTACATCTTGTTTATAATGCATTGAAACTGTCCCGTTCTGATTTTTAAAGTGCGTAGTCAATTTTGTTAGTTTGTACATTAACTGAAACTTCTATATTGAATTGGAACTGATTCACTTTAAATTTCTTCGTATCATAATTCTTTAATCTCACTCTTTAAACAGTTTTATAACAACTTTAAATAGTAATCTAACAGAATTTTAGGTCACTTAATACTTAAGTTTCAGAGTGTATATACAATTGATTGAAAAATAACTAGTTTGATATTTTACCATACATTTTCAAACAACCCATAATCAATGTGTATATTTTACTGCTCTCCACATTTTAAAAACACATTCCTTAAACTTATTCCCTACTCTTACCTTAAAGTCAATGAAGGTTTTTTCAACCAGTATAGTTTCTAGGTGTAGCCACATGGTTTGCTATCTTCGAATGCTAATTCATAAATCTCGCTCTCTGCACAGATTTATAGTAACCATACATATTTTTCAGTTGTATTTCAGCTTCAATCAATCGAGTAGGCAGTGGAATGTAATTAGCGTCAATATGATTTCTATGATTACCAACTCGCCCATGTATAGAACTAGAGAGGATACATTTTTTCTGGATGAGGTAAGAATGCTAAAGCTTCACAGTTGCTGGCTCATTCATAAATCGGTCTATTCATATTTAATGTGGAAATATTGTCAAGTGAATATGGTGCCAGTTCCTAGACGATAGAGTTTCGTACTATTAGCAAACCTATTTCTTGTGGGTTTTCAGTTGATGTGTAATACAGTCAACTCGCGATAACCTGAAGTTCAAAAGACTGGCCAAATTCTTCGAGTTATTGGAATTCACTTGGATGTTTTTTTTATATTCAAGGCATATTCTTGGGACCGAATGAAAACTTCGAAATAAACGAATATTTGACTTATGAGACTTCGATTTATAGTGAGTTGACTGTATGAACAGCCTTTTTGAATATCCCACCATGTTATAAATTTTGAATTGGGCACCATATTGAATTGGCCATGTTTAAGCCTTGACACCAACTTATCAAAATAGCACCAACCCTTCTACTTAAACTAAGAATTTACGCATTAATTGATTGCTTAAACCTATTTAATTAAATGGAAGGCTTGGGATTAACTAAAATTTGCAAATAAATTTATTGTTTAAGTTGTTAAGAAATGTCTAGTTATGTAAATAGTAAGTGGGTACTCTTCCTTTAGACGGTTTTTTTTGGATAAAAATCGCCAAATTGCAGCAATATCTCATTCAAACTTGTAACCTTCGAATCATTTACCTATATATTTCCTATAACAAACCGTTATAGGGTTGCTATAACAAACAGTTATTGAGTTGCTATAACAAACAATGAATATATTCATTGTTTGTTATAGCAACCCTATAACATTTATGCATCATGTAAACATTTAAACTTGGTACCAACTGGTACCCGTCTAACGGAAGAGTACCCAGTAAGTGTTTGATTAAATTTTCTGTATTAATTTAAAAAAGAAGCTAATATTTTATAATTTAAACTATTAACTTTGTAAACAAAATCATGCCAATTTTCAAAAAGCTCCTATTGTATTGTAGCATTGAAAATAGATTTCCTTTTATTGTGGTAGAGCTGTAATATTAGTGTTTACCAAGTGATTTTGTTGATATTTAATTGTTTGTGAAATAAAAAATTTATATTGACAAAGTGGCAAAATATTTCATAATTTAAAACCACAATAATATATTCAATGCATGTATTTATATTGCAGAAAATTTGGTTCACCATTGCAGTCCCCCTTATCTCCATTTTATTGCAGCTTGTGTTTCTTAAGCTAGTTGGCAATTAAAGTGAGAAGAATTTCTGGTGCTCTACACAGAAGATCCTGTAAGTTATTTCAGATTCAATGTTAACTTAAAGCGTTGTATTTTTATCCACCAAAAAATTGCTCTTTACAAATGAATCGTTCATTTGGAAAAACAAGTCACTGCTGGCAACTTTGGAAAATCATGAGAAATTAATATTTCTGAATTGGATTTTAGTATTAATGATAAAAATAAGTTATGTAGTGGTACATTTTTTTTTTCACTTAAATTTAAACAAAAGTGAATCCGAAATGGCAAAAAACACTGAGTCAAAAGTATAGCGAACAACAACTGAGGTGAAAATCAATCCTGCTCTAGTATTGAAAGTTGATGTTTAGATATGTTGAAGTGAACTGCCAAAACCATTAGGTTATGGTTGCGATGCATGCTATTTATTGCAATTTAAGCATTTTGCTTTTGAACTCTGTTAAAAACAAACATCGCAGGAAAAAGTTAAACAAATTTGCAAGTTTAACAGCTAGAATTCTAAAGGAATAAAGTTGCAAGTATATATGGTTATATTTCTGTAACTACATATGTATATCTGTAGGGAATATATTTTACTGATTTATTCCATTTGAAACTTTATTGTTAAATGACAATAGACTTCAAAGCCTAAATACCTGTTTTTTCTTGGCCCCAAGCAAATAGAAATCAATCTAGATCAGAAGTAATTACTATCCACTTCCTACATAATGTATTAAATTGCTTAAATGAAATGCTTTGACTATTACCGGTTTGCAAAATTATAATTTCCAAAAAAATATAGAAAGAGTGTTGCGCAAGGGTAGTACAGTTGCATTTATGTGTCCTATCCAGGGCACTTTGGAACACAGGGTTAACCTGTTAAAATAATTTATTGTAAAATAATTTATGTTAAATTAAAATTTTACATTATATTGCTATGTGTTTATCATCTAGAAGTGAAAGAAATTTGTGAAATATTGTTTTTGATAAGTTTGGATTTTGCTGCACCAACTAAAAGTGACTTGTAATCCAGTAGATGGAATCCAAAATTATTGTAAATAACCAGGTTACCAATTTTCTGTACATTTTGCATTCGTGTAAGATTTTACATTGGAAAGTTATATTTTATTCGAATTCAATTATTTTTCAGGGGTTCAAAAATTGAAAGATTTATGTGTATGAAAGAATAAACTTTAAAATTACATCTAAATTCTAATAAAAAAATATCTATAAAAGTATTGTTACAATGATTTATATTTCCTAAGCACTCATGTAGAATAATAAATGAAGTGTAATTATTTCACTAAAATATGTTTATTTTGCATTCGAAGTGTGTGTTAAGAACTTATTTTAGTGCAATAGTTTTATTCATATTTTTGGAATGTAATTTTTTTTACTTATTTTTATGCTAAGCATTTGACTCATTGAATGTATTGAAGCTGTTTACTTTAGCTAAAAAACAATTATTTTTACAGAACTTGAAATCAATTCCAGCTTTCAATGTGCAACAGTGTGTAAAGAAAAAGTGCATATGATCAGGTATATATATTTTTTCTCCTAAATCGTAGATTTCTCAGCTCTTTTATATTATGTTATTTATGGTATTGTTTTAGTTTGACTCTAATTATTTTACTTGACCTCTTTACTGAAAATTAAAGAATCATCATAAAACGTTTGAAATGAACTATAATAAAATGTCCAACAAGTAAAACCATATTTTTGACGTAAAGAAATATATTCTTATTTGTCAATAGCAAAATAGACGCATTATTTTTTCCTTTAAAATCTCTTAATATGTTCTAATAATTGTAAAAATTTCAGTAAACAAAAGTATTTTATTTTTTAATAAAAGAATTTAAAATAGTTTTTTTTTTTTGGGGGGGGGGATATATTTTATTTATATCCTTCACACCCCAAGTGTTAGTCTTACTTTGGGATTTTACTACAACTTTACATTTTTAAAGATAGTTACATTCTGTTAGAATCAGGTTTTTTATGTGTGTCCAAACTAAATAGAAAAATCTGAAGTTGCAGTTAATGACATTTAATCAGTTTTGTCAAACATAATACAGATCAGTGGAAACACTAATTTCATTACATTAAATGTAGTTTAAAAAAAAAAAAAAAGGAAAATTTAATCAAATTATAGTCAACATAGTATAATTGTTTAAAGTTTTGACTTTTTTTTTAAAGCTATTCCATGTGTATTGTATACTGTGTTTTATAGTAACTTAATGTGAGGATTTTAATAATTTCTTTCAGATTCTGTGCTAGAACTTCAAATAGACTGCTGTGGCTGACGATACTATTTGACATGTTTGAATGATTTACAATGTCTGTTAAATTTTTAATTGTATTAATTCATAATGAATTATTTTATGATGATACCAATCTTTGTGTTGTTAGTAAATAAAGCATTCATTTTATTCATGTTTTTTATTGAAATAAATGGACTTTACTAAAAGTTATTATAGTTCTGTAATTGTATTCGTTGATTGATTTTTAGGTCAGTTTCTTTTATGCTGAAAACTCTAAATTTAAATTTTTGATTCTTGATTTTTTCAGAGATGCTACAGTTCAGCGGAAAATCTAATTTCAGTTCTTTAGATCAAAATTTTAGTTTTTTTTTTACTGTATGAAGAAAATTGGGTTTAATTAGATTAACCTGTTTGCCTATATAATTTAATTGTTTAAAGTTGTTTGACTTCTGGCATTTTCTTAAAAAATGAGTTTTTTTACTGATTTTCATTGCTTTTATGTAAGTTCTGTTTTTTTTTGGGGGGGGGGGGGGCAGCAGTACCATGTCTGTTTTTGTGGGAACAAAATTGATTATATCGCCTTTTTTAGCATAAGGTGTGTGCATTATTCAAAAAATTTGTCAAGTAGTACATTAATTTTGTCTTGCAATTCATTATATTGATTGTGTAATTCAATTTTTAAACTGTAATAATTTAAAAATTTAAATTATTTCTTACAATGACAGCAAATTTAATTCACTGCTTTCCTTTAACTTGTACAAATGCATAGAAGTAGTATGTCTATTGAGAAAAATGGGCAGGTTTTTTTTTTATGTAACCGGAAGCTAAAGTAAATACAGTTTTTCTAAATTCGTTATATATATGTATTTTTCAAAAGGTTGGCTTAGTTCAGTGTTACTTTGTTCTTTTGTAAAAATTACAAGAATTCTGCAATATACATTAATAGGAATTTTCTGGAGAAAACTGGTATAAAAGCCTACAGTAAGTTTTCATAAATTAAAGGTTTACATCCAGGTTTTTAGAAATCTGTTTGTTTACACTTATGATCCTTTCTTAGAAAGTAATTTTATCCAATTAAATGTCCCAGAATTCAACTACCATTAAAGTCATTCATTGTAAAAGGAGAATTTTTTGCAGAAGAATAAAAATGTGCATTTTAAAACACAATTTAGATTTGGGACCTTTTAAATAAGGACATAATTTATATGATGTTATTAATTAAAAAATATGATTATATGGTGGTTTTACATAGTGGCTAACACAATATTTTTAAATATTTGTTTGAATTGTTTGCCACTGGTTTAACCTGAAAATATGTATACCCCCATGGATTTTGCAGAATACTCAGCTAACAAATGTGGAGCTTTCACTGATCCAGTAAATTTCGCACTAGCAGAAGGCTGTGTAGATCTCGCTCAAAAAGACCACCAACCAATACCCAATTAAAGTAGGTGCAGCACTGCCACAATTAGCTTGGCTCTTGTGCAATACAAACTCAAACCCACTGAATTAAAAACTTTCCCAACAGTAAAGTTTTTTTTTTATGTTATTTGTACCAAAATAAATGAAAAGCTGCTATTCTAAATTTAATAATTGGTGTTCATATAATTTTAAGTGGTTAAAATTTACTTTTTTTAATTTTGTATAAATGTTAGATATATTATTGAAATTAATTTCCTGTTCAAATGCATTTATAGTAAATACTCGATAATGTTTCCCTCACTGGCTTCATTCTGTGAATTTTTAATAATAATTGTAAATTTCAAGAAGGAAGGCACATTTGTGACGATGCATAATGTGAACCTCAGTACCTTTGGTCAGTGGCAAAACAATGTATGTTTGAGCCCCACCGCCAAAAAATGCCCCCATCCCTCCCTTTTTTTTGAAATTTTTTATGAAGTATAAGAGTTACATTTTTTTTTCAATTGGGTTGTAAGTGAAACAATGTAAAATTGAGTCTGTCAAAATATCAAGCATCCCTTTTTCACTTTACGAGCACACATAAAAACTTATGGTGTGGAACGTCTCGCAACATTCAATTACACTAGAAAATTCGTCATTGCAATAAAATTTATGGTGTCCATTTTCATATTTTCACTCATTTTAATAAAAATGGACAGTTTGCCAATACTTTTGGTAATAATTTTTACAAGGGCAAAAAAAAATCAGCCATGGTGGCGAAGTTAGCAATGTTTATTCGATAGACATTACATTGCCCTTAAGCGTGAAACAGAAAAAAAGTCAATCGTTGATGGACGATGCTCAAGAGCAGAGAGCTCTGTATTAAAGGCACTCGTTTTTAACTTTTTATCGCATTTCAACTGAAATTTCAAAGGTAGAGACGATTAAAACACCTTAACAAGCATTAGCATAAAGATTTTAATCAAAATTGTTAAAACCATTTTTGAGCAATTATGGAAAAACATGATATTTTATGATTGCAATCTTATGCGCATGTACGATTTTTGACGAAAACCTTAATGGTAGATCCCATGGCCACCACCAACCTGCACTCCAAATTTGAACATCGGGAGTTATGCTGACCATGTACACAAAAACAGACATTTTTTTTCACCTAATACCATACTTTCATTACCATATGGATAATTGAAAGTAAAAACTAGCAGGATAGCCATCACATACTGAAAACTTTTTTTAAGATATCTGCAGTCGCTTACTCTTCATTGCGAAATTTCTATCCGATAAAACCTCCATTGACTTTGTTTGCAATTAACTGTTGTCAGAGAATTTAAGGAATTGCAATTTATAAGAAATTTCATTTGCTCATCATATTTCCAAAAGGGATAGCTGGAGAGTTTTTGTTTTTTTTATTCATCACATTTTAAAGTATTTTTTTACAATTTTTATTGAAATAGCAAATTGTGAAATATAATTTGAACATTTTAGTTATTATCCTTTTTTTTTAAAAAAAATCTTATTGTAGTAGTTTTATGCATGGACTCTAAGCTTATTTCCAAGGTGGTGCAGATCACAATTGAAGGATGTGCAAGGCTGCTAGTTTTTATTCAAACCTTAATTTTAACAATTACTTGAATTTAAATTAACCTCCTTGACAGTTCCTTTAAGTGTTGTGAGCGTATATCACTTTACGTTTGTTATAATTCACTGCATTTTTTTAGTTTTTTTCTTTATAGTCCAATTTGTGCAGTCAATAGGAATATAAAATAGTATTTTTGCAATTTTAAGAGAATATAGACTTGTTATAAATATCACATTCTATTTGTTTATGATTAAAATATGCACAATATAATTTTGAAAACAAAATAAATCGAGCCTTAGAACAACACCAATTTAATTTAAAGATGTGTTCTTTAGATTTTCAATAGATTTGTTAAAAAAAATTTAGATTTTCTATGATTTAAATTATCAAGAGTCTTTTTTTCTTTCAATTACCCATAAATATACATGGGGTAATGAAAGTATAGCATCCGGCAAAAAAAAATTGCAATGTTTTTTTTGCCTTTTTCCAAGTTTTGGAATTTTCTGATTTCAAAAAAGTGATCGAGAAATATTGTCTGTCTCTGTGGTCAACAAAACTCCCGAATAAATTGATCAACGATGTTTAAATTTGGTGTACTGATTGGTGGCCGCCATGGGACCTAACATTAAGGTTTTCGTCAAAATCGCGCATGCGCATAAGGTAGCTGCCATTGAAAGAAACATGTTTTTCAATGATTGCTAAAAATCGGCTCTAACAATTTTGATCGAAATCGCTGTGGTAATGCCTCTTATGGGGTTCAGGATAATTTAAGAATTATCGAAAAGTAAATAGCCATAATCAACATTTTGGCGGAAGTTTTCCTTTTTAGAGGCGCAGATAAGAATTATTACAAAAAATATCGCCAAACTGACTATTTTTTCTAAATGAATGCTGAAAATATAAAAACGGTAAATAATATAAATTCACGTCAGTATTATAGTGTAACTGAAAGTTGTGCGATGTTTCACACCCCTAGTTTACTTTGTAATTTGTTGATTTATCCTTTTTGCCAATTTATGGTGGCCTATTTATCTGTTTTACAATAAGATATGACGTCAAATAAGACAATTTAATTATTTTTACCTTTCCCTTTTTCATATTTCATGTCTTTTGGAACATCTCAACTCCACTAATGGCATTCTTTTGCTTTGCTGTTATGGATAGTACTATTCTCTTTTGTGACGTACTTCTCGTGTACTTCCGTAGTCTTCCGGTTGCTCCTTTTCTTCCTAGAATGTAGCGCGTCCAGGGTCAGCGGATGAGTTACGGAATGCAGAATTTAGGCTCGTGTATCCTTGGATCTAATATTAAACTTTCTACTGCTACTAGATAGATCTTAAGTGGTGTTAAATTTTGTTGTTGACTAAACTTGGGATCCCCTAAACTTTTAAAATGGTCTTCTCAAGGCAAATTTAGGAAAGTTTTACCGGCTGGATCGACTGAAGTTGAAAATCTAAATTTTAAAGTGCGCTTATTAAAAAAAAACTTAACAAAATGATTATCCAAAGTAATTGGAAAGTTACTGATGATCGACCAATATCTGACGCTGTTATTTCTTGTGATCTGGAGACTGACAGGTAATGTATTTTTCTTTCTTTTTTACAAATTATATAATTGGCTTGTTACGGCATTATTTTAAATTAACAAGTTAATAGAATACTTTATATCAATATGTTTATCTGCATCAAATTAAATTTCTAAAAATATGTTATTAGATGCTTTTAGAAAAAAATATTTTTGCTACTTTAAATTTTTCAGAAATTCATATTTAGTTAAAATGGTGATTTCAACATCCATCTTATATTTTTAAGACACATGGCCCCAGACCAGTTTTTGAAAGTTTTTTTTTACTAAATCCCAAAAATGTTGCTAGAAATTTTGTGTTTTGTTAGAATCCCTGCCTCTACAATGAGACCGGTTGCCATATTTTACAAAATTAAATTAAAAAATTATGCGTATGCCAGGGGTCAAAAATTTTGATTGCTTGAGACAATCAGATTTTTAAAAGGGTAACTTTAATAAAAATATAAAAATTCTGTATTTTAGGTGAATAGCATAATCGCAGAAATAAAGATATCGATCCACAATTTGAAACTTCATTTTCTTTTCTTACCACTGACTATACAAGTAAATATTAGGATTATTTTATGACTGAACTTTTATTAAATCATTCTATTAACCGTAAAAAGAACTTCTAACTTTCATATTATGTAACATTGAAAAATTTGAAGGCAATAAACTATACTTGAAGACAACCAAGATCACTTCAGTGCAACTATAAAAAATCACAAGCATCTCTGGCACACACTAATAGTTGACACGTTAATATTTGTTCCACTCCAGTGGTCCATAGGCAATACATAGTCGTGAGTAGCTAAGAAGTGATCTACAAAGATATTATAATTTAAAACCCCGTGATTTCCTAAACATATTTCCTTGCTCGTTCTTAAAATAAAGTTAAGAACCTGTTCACTAATTTTGATTAATTGTCTCTAAACTTGCATGCCAGAAGCGAGCTAAGTAAGCGAGAGTCGTGGAATTGAGGCTGGTTTGGCGGTTGGAAGTGTTTGTAAATTGCGTTGGATCGGCAGCGATTGAGACATATTGCAGGGATGAGAGTTTTCCTCCTTTTGGAGGATTTCCTGCTTTTTTGTTTTGTATGTAATATTTTCCTTCTCTTTGTTCCTGTTTCGAGGATCCACATTTTTCTGATCTGAACCAGTTTTTCCTGCTAAAAGTATACTTTTCCTCATGTCTGAACAAAAGATTTTCTCTCTTAGCTCCCCTTTCCTCACAGATTACTTTACAAGCTCCTAATATTTGAAATGTAATTATTATATTCCATTAGAAATTTCATTGTATCTTTAAAATTATTGAGTCATCCTTCCTGCATATTTTATTGTTGAATTTTTGTGTATTCCTTTCACAAGCTTTTTTGACAAAACTTGGGTATTGTCTCTTCTACATGATTTTTTAACGAATTTTTGAATTTCCTCCTTTTTGCTCTCTGATCACTCTCATCCCTGATATTATCTTTAGTCAATGGTCCTTAGGTCTAGTGTGAATTTTTTGGGAGAGGGGTTCTGAAGTGGCATACAAATTAAAGTGGAACGAAACACAACATTTGCCCTTGAAAGACCTCCAGGAAGGTTTCCCCTCTTGACATGCTGATTTTTTTTAAAGTAGTTCAGTTATTATTCTAACAAAATTCTTTTGTGTAGCTCTTAAAATAGAAAATATCCAGTACAACTAACTGGTTTACTATCACTTTGCCAAAAAAGTTTGCTTTTTTTGTTATCAGTTTGATTGCTTGCTGTATTTTTGTCTAAACATTTTTTTGAAGCTGTTGAAAGAAATGCAAGCTTCTAAATTATATTGATTACTTTCAAATAAGACTGCTAAGATATCAATTTTAAATTTTGTTAAACATGCAGTATTAGATTAATTACAAAAAAAAAAAAAAAAAAAAAAAAATTATCTTAGTTAATGGATATATTTTATTCAAGATTGTGTAGGGAGGTTTTACCCACTATGTGTTCATCTTTCAACTTAATTGTACATAAACAGCATAAGTTAACATATATTATAGGATTTTTTTATGACCAAAAATAAGCATCTTTTGGATTAAAAATTTTCAATATTTTTCAAACAATTCATATTACAATCAAAATATTTTCTTTAGTTATTATCAAAACTGTTTAAAGGATTATATTAGAAGTTTGCTAATTTTGTGTACTGTTGCAATTCCCTAGTGGAAAAAAGTTGAAGAGCATGATGCCATATTCTGTTAGATTGACACCAAGTTATAATAGTTCAGTTATTTTGACATTCCTTAGCATATATTTCATGTTCACGACCATAAGTACCTTGTTAAGGTTCAGAAAAATGCCCTCATACATTTCAAGCTACTTTAGCATATATTTATGGTCCAAGGTACCCCAAAAAAGTTGTATAATGCCAATTAACATATTGAAAGCATTTGTTGCATACCATCATAAACTTTTTTTGTTTGAAATGTAATAGAGTGTGTGGACATTTAACATTAAAAAAAAAAAAAAAAAAAAAAACATTTCATTTTCAGGTGTACAGTAAAATACATAAATGACGACAAACTACGGGCACAATCACCAACTTTTATAATGGTAAAGCACCAATTTTTGCCAAAAAGATACAAGTACTAATTTTTTAACTACAGAAAAAAATAACCACTTTTTCCTTTTAAATTGACTTGATTAGATTGAACTACATAGGCAAATATGCTTTTAAAGCAAATTAATTTAAAAAATTTGTGGCCCACCTGATAGATGTGGGGTTACCTCTCTGGCTTTGCATGCCAAAGGTGCCTGGTTCGAATCCCGGGTTAGACATGGATGTTCGCTGTGCTTCGGAATCCACGTTAAGTTGCAGGTCCAGGCCTGATTAGCCATTAATGTGCATAAAAATAGGTCATTGAGCATACCAACCAATAATGTACTAGTTAGAAATTTTGTGCGTTTAAATAGCAAGTATTTTAAGAAATGTGAATTAATGTACTGATTTAATTATTATGCCTTTTATGAGATTGTAAAGGACAGATCCTCTGGAGTGCTATGATTATTGGTTTGGCAAAGTGCACTTCAAAGCATGCTTGCCAATGTTGTAATACAAGAAAATTTCAACAAAGTGCCACTTTTGTTATACTTTCAAAGGTTAGCTTTTGTATGATAATGATTGAAATAGGGCAATAAAGAGACTTCTACAAGTATCTGGGTTTTTTCCTAATATGCCATTAAAAACTTATTTATTTGTTAGTTGTATGAAAAATTAACATATTTTCCCACCTTTATAAAAAGCATAAAAAAATTGCATAACGTTCATAATAAGGGAACTTGAGTGTTATTTGTTAGACATCTCCTGAAAAACAAATTGCGACAAATATAAGCAAAGTACTAAAAACAGGTAAAAAACAATTTGTCCTGAGTTGTTTAGGATAACAAAACATTTCTTATAACAAGCCCTGAGCAGTGTTTGGGGGAAATTTAAAAGTACTACTTTAAATTAGGCATTCTTAATCTCTAATATTTTTTTTTTCCAATGTTTAAATATTATACATAAAATATGAATATTTCTCTCTACTGAGGATAGTAATTTTAAGAATTAGGTTTAGCATTTCAACCCTTCAAAAAGATATAGCATTAATTTTTTTTTACAGTGGTGATATTGAGGATGAAATTACAGTCGAGCACTGCTTGATGCTGGAAGCCCCGGAAATGGGTGATGGCCTCTATCCGACAGTTCCAGCTTGCCAATTGCTCATGACGTGCGAGCCGCCCAATCAGATTTCCCGCATATCTGTCGTATGTGAGGCCAGAGTGATTGAAGTTTACGGGCACCATGGAGAATATTTGAAAACTACTAAAAATGTTCTGTTAGATGAGTCTGAAGATATGGTAGTTTTCAGAGGAGATGTGGTGTTAGATAGGCCTTCGTCTTTATGTTCTATTAAGGTATGTTTTTAACTGTTTTTCTAATGCTTGTTTATAACCATTATATTTCTACTTAACTGTTTAAGTAGCTAAAAGATAAATCATTGCTTGTTTCTGTTATGTGTGTTTAGCTACTTTTGCAGAGTTATAAAAGATTTCAAATTTAAAAAAAGATATTTATGATCAAAATTGGACATGTTTTGCTTGTTAATATTCTATACTTTTGAAAAAGAATGAAAACTTTTGTTTTACTCATAGAGCTACAAATAGTTGTATTGACTTTGCATTTAATTGAGAAATTGTAGTTGAAATTAAAGAAAGTACTTGTCACGTTGCTTGTTTGAATCAAAATTTGTCTGTTGTTGATGAGAAAACGTTTCCTAAAAATAGTATTGTCACAACAATAAGCACATCACTACTTTATGTCCTTGTCATATATTTATATCCCTTTTAACCCAAGACCATCACTAATTTTCTTTTAAATGCACCAACAACTTAAACGTTCAGTAATAAAACTCAATGTCATTCCCAAAAAAAGATAGCAGGAAAGAACATTTGCCTGCGAGTATCACAAAGCAAGCTCAACTATTTCTATTGAAGAATAAAATGTAAACTATCTCTAAGCTCCTCAACAAATCTTGACTTTAAAATATTCATCTTGAGAGCCAATTATTTCAGAGTTAAAAATAAAATTATTGGATCCCTACCAATTATTGTTCATTTAAGCTATAAAAAAATAACTAAGTAATAGAATGGATATAAATATTTGAGCCTAAAATAATTAACATAAGATTGCAAGGTAAAGATGGGATTTAATATGTATGTTTCTTAAGACGATAGAAAAGATGTAATTAGGGTAGGGTGAATTGCAATGCAATTTAGATCTGCATAATTTTTTATTTCCTATTTCAACCATGTTTAACATTTACAAACTAGTAAAATTTCTTGCATGTAAAAAAAAAAAAAAAAAAAAATTATACAATTTTATCTACTGTGCATCTCAAGTTTTAAAACTGGTTGATATTACATGCATTTTTAAAAAAATTTGAAAATGTCTGTTGATTATTTAATTTTAGATGTTTGATTCTTAAAATCTTCATATAATTTGTATAATATAATGCTTATAACTTCGTGCAAACTGTAATAATTGGAACATAAAGTAGTAAATAGTATTAGTTGAAAAAAAAGTTTAAAAATCTTTTGCATCAGGTGTAACAAGATAAACTTATCTTCAGCAATTCAGAATTTCTTAACTTATACTGTTACAAAGGATAGTTTGTAAATAACTGCACATAATATAAACTAACTGATAAATTATAATTCTATTTCATTGTGCAATAAATTTTAATTAGAGCATTTTATCAATGTAAAAATGCAAATTAGCAGCAAAATTACAAGCTTTAAAGTTGTGGCAAAAGTTAAATTATATTTGCAAGATATCCACAGGGAAAATGTTTTAATTTCACTGATATTTCCTGGTTTCTTTATTTTTTTGATTTATGATAATGTAAATGATTCAAAACTAAATTTTAAATTATTTTAAAGTCAAACATTGTTTTCTTTATGTATTTTCTCAAACTATTATGTTATAGTGAAAAATGTGATTTCTTGCTATTGTTTTATTCCAAAATTACAAATTTCCCTTTTCAATATTTGTCCCCTTATACCTTGACATGTGTTTTTGTAAAAAAAAAAATGCAGAGAAGAATAGGATGCACTGAATAGTGATTTTGGTGGAATAACGAATATTCGGCCAATGGACAAGCCGAATATCTGATGTATTGTTTCCTATAAAACTTGTCTTAATTACTACTTATAATTTAAAAAAAAAAAAAAAGGATTATTTTATATTATAAAAATATATATGATTGGGCCATCATTAATGACAATTGTCTTGGCACAAAAAGGTTAGATAACAAATACAACTATTCTCATATATTAAAAATTATTCAAAAGGACACATCATAAGTTGTAGGCAAATTTAAGGGCCCTGGCACTGCCTGAAATTCATAAAAAAAAAATTGCTGAGGATGTGCCTTATAAGTTTCGAAATTTTTTTAATATTGTATATGGAAAATAATATAATATTTCTATTGAGTGGTATTCTAGAATAATAATAAATTGGCAATAAATAGAAAAAAATGTATTCGGCCACCAGATATTTGGCTCAATGGCGAATGATGAATATTCTGCGCATCCCTAAAGAAGAATTCCACTTAAGAAGAATACTACTTTACCTGAAAATGTTGACCTCAGACAAATGAACTGTCAGAGACTTTGTATTTAAGCCTCTTAAGACATTAGGTTATTGTAGAAGTTAAAGAAGCACTTGCTTACATTACTCATTCTTTGTGTTTTTAGAAATTAGTTCATTACAGATTTGCTTTTTAACTATATCAAAAAATTATTTTCAGTTTTTATTACTAAGATCCCCAACAGAGATGTGGCTGTTCGGAGTTAAAGTGTTCACAACAAAGGCCCCATTTGATGTGCAAAACCAAATGACAGTGCCTTTAGGAGCTGTGGAAGACCGGTTAAATCAGATGGGACTCGCTTTAAGTGATAAAGCAGAAGCTTTTAAACAGCTCATCCAGAATTTCCAAAAATCTCCCATGGCTGATCCTAGTATCGCTGACATGATATCGAACTTATTAGTGAGCAACTTAGTCAAAAACAAATCTCCATCGCCAGAAAGAGACTTGCAACTGTCTAATTTGATGAAATATGTGCCAAAAGAGAGGAGAGACAGTCAGAATAATTTGAAGGAAGATGTACCAGCAACTCTATTGGGGAATTCTAATTTAGGAAATAAATCACCTGGTCTAATAGAACGATCCACTTCTCAAGCAGTTGTTGAGAGGTATGATGCATTCTAAATTTCTTTCCCCATAGTTTTTAATTTAAAATATACAGCTTGTGTGTTTGAAATATCTTTTGTAACAGGTAGAAATGAATGATCAAGTAATATTTTTGTGATGCAAATTTAGACAAATACAAATCTAATATAGTTATTTAATGTTTCAGCTTTTATATTATAAGGTAACTTAATTAATTTTTTTTTTAATTTAATCAATGATTATGTTAGTGTTATGCACTAAATTTCTAATACATTTTTAAGTATATGCTGAAAATTGTTATATACTGTGCTATAGATTTGAATTGAACAAAAATTTTGGCACTAAATTTAAAAATTATTCTTTTCCATCTCATTCAAACCAATATTTTTACTGTGTAATAAACGTATGTCGTCAGTGATGCTGACCACATACATTTTTTCTAGACAACTTTGCGGACCTTTAAATTGTAAACCCATCAGTTATAATATTTTGTAATTGAAGGAATAGTGATAAAAATGTTTCAATTTTCTTATTATTTCCTTTTGTATTTCAGTGTTCCCATTAGTACACAGACAGAAGAAAATTACTCAAGCTTAGAGGACACTATAAAAGGCTATTTAACTGAACAAATGGAAGAAATGGAAAAGAAGCTATGGGAAAAAATAAACAAAAGGTTTCAAGAAACTGAAGCTAAAATTATATGTAAACTTGATGAAATTGAATCTTTTGTGAAACCACAAGGAATTCAAAGTAATTAGCATCTTTAAATTATATAAAGCAAACATTATGTTATCGGAGTGTTACGGCAAATGTATGTGTATTTAAGAATTTAAAAAATAAGTTTTACTCTAATCTAAATATAGTTTGTGTACTTTCTAAAGTTTGCATTTCATTGATGATAATTTTATATACATTATGATACAATTTCAGAAGAACAAAAAATAACTTCATTCAATGGTCTTGGACAAAGCTTGAAGTAGCAATTCTTCTCCTGTATCTGAAGTCATTACAGTTCCTGAAAGTTCCCACACTTGAACAGTTCCATCTGAAGAGCTTGTTGCTAAGAGACTAGCACTGAAAAAATTAATCAGTCATTAAACTTGTGTTTTGAATAATAGTACATTGAATTCAAGAGATTACTGCAATATAAGACTTTGGTTTCACTAGGCCTTGTAGCTTAAGTTTTAGAAAAAATAATGAGCACATAACTTGAGTCTTAAAATTTTACATACATCCACAACTTATGTTTGAACTTATACTATGGTTCGTATGTTTTTAAAAAACCTTGAAAAGTGCTTGAAAAAAAATCTTTCATTTTCAAGTGCTTAAAAACCTTGAATTTTGTAAAAATACGTTTAAAGTGCTTGAATTTCATTTTATTTTCTAAAAATATCAATTGAAGCTGATTAGAAAAGCCAGAATATAATATTGAAGCCTATGTGTTAGATTCGCACAATGTACTTTGTGTGTCAAAAATGTCATGATGGGAGGAAGTGCTTCAAAAAACTATGCAAAGAGTAAAAAATGGATTTACTTTCTTTAAGAAGTTTGATGGGGATTATTCAAACTATTTCTAATGATAAAAAATATCCCAAAGCGGGTATATTTCACAACAATCAATGTCATCAGCTTGATAGAGGCGCATGTTGAAAACAAAGTTTTAGATACAGAAATACTATGAACATTGAAAATTATAAAAAAATCACGGCTCTTATGAATTAAATGAAAACATAGATAAATTATGTAATTGCATGTTAGCCGATAGCGTAATTGAATTTAAATTCTAAATATTTTTTTTTTTGAAAAAGGTTGCATATTATACAGTATTTGTAATCAAGCCTTCAGAGTAGATTGGAAGGTAGATAAGACTTTTGTATTATTATTTGTGACAATTAAATGGGTGTTCACATATGATATTGGCATAGTTACCAAGTGAGTACTAGCTACTTTACTTCTGTTTTTATGGGACATAGTACTGCTTCTGATATATTGGAAGGTTTTTTTTTTCTATTGTAACCTTAAAATTTTCTTTGAGGTGAAATCTAAAAAACATTTTTCCCCCTATATACTCGTTTGAACAGGTACCGTTTGCCAATAAGAAAAAAAATTGGATTTGTTGACAATGCCATCCTTGAAAAGTGCTTAAAAAGTCCTTGAATTTTTTTCTCCTTCAAGTATACGAACCATGTATACAGAATCAATTTTAATTTTTATGCCAGTACTTTCAAGGGCTTTTACACTACAAATTTGCATTATTAACTTTAAAGTTCACAACCTATGAGGGAAATGTACATTTATTAAATTTTTCTAATTATTTATTAGAGATAAAATAAACATTGCCCCAAAATGCTGTACCTCAAAAAAACATATCAGTGTATTCAGTTTTATAAAAAATACCAAAGTGAACATCTAATGGACAAAGGTGAGTAAAAAATTATCTGCAACGTTGACATAACTCTTCTTACATTGTTCATACTGTTCTCTTTTATTTTATTGTTGTTGTAATCTTGCTATGGAATTTCAATCCTAATTCTTCCATTTGTCTTTCTTTTTATGGCTGATAAATCATGGCCGCTCTATTAGAAGTTCGCAACAACGAGCAATGATCCGGTTTCGGCAGACAATGTGCCACTTCATCTATAGTCACTTGTCCATCTAACATGACCCTGACATGTGCACGATCAATGTTGTCATCATTTGTGGCCGTAGATGGTTGTCCAGCTCTTTCCCCATACGTAACACTCGTTCGATCATTTTTTAAATTTTCAATGCTTTCGTAGACACTCCGTTGCAGTAAGACACTGTTCCTGTATTGTACCAAAAGTCTTTGATGTTTTGCAGGCCCTGATACACCTTCCGACCATAAAAACCTGATTACTGCTTGTTGTTCCTCTTTGGTGCAAACTTCAAATAGAGTGGCCATGATCTATCTCCAATAAAAGGAAGACAAATGGAGGAATTAGGATCGAACTTTCATAGCAGGACAACATAATAATAAAATAAACGAGGACAGAGGTCAGTATAAACAATGTAAGAAGAGTTATGTCAACATTGCGGATAATTTTTGGCTCACCCTCGTAATTCTAAATAACTAGGAAAATAATACATCTCTACTTGTGGTTGGTAAAGCATTAAAATATTTAAACACAGGTCTTTCTAACTACATTCATAACTCAGTTTGCTAATTTTTTGACATTGGTTGTTCAAGTTTAAAGAAACAAAAATATAGTTCTAAGTAATACTATCTTTTACTAAATATTAATTGTATAAACATTAAGAAAAGCAAGTTGTGAGAGTAATGGTATGACACTAAAAAGCCGCTTCTACGCATATTTTTATTGAGGTGCATCAATTCCAATTTGGTGACATTTAAAAATTTTGACAAGTAAATTTCGTTACCAAATATCTAGATTCTAAACAGATATCTCTGTTTGCAGCCAAGATGTGTACTTTTCTTAAAGACTTGAAAGAAATACTTTTTCAGTCGAATTTTTGCATGAGAATTGAACCTGAGAAGATGTTTCTTTTGATTTATCACATGCCTAACTTTTGTAGTTTTGTTTAGGAAAATTGATTTCAAACTGAAGAGCCTTAGTCTAGTATAGAAACAAAATATCACTTTATAAATTCATTTGGGGTTGCACACTCTCATTTCAAATCTTAACTCTTTGCAGTAGGTAAACTAAAGTTAAATAACTCACTTTTCTTTATTCATTTGTATTGAGAGACCCGAACTTTTTTCTAAAATCAAAGAATTAGTCTCAATTGGAGCTTTCTCATCCACTACAAGATCCCATACATGGAGTTGGCCATTACTGCAGACACAACTTAAGACTAATGGCCTGATAGGTGACCACTGGGCTGCGTTGATACCTCCAGATGGCAATTGAAGAGTCACCAATGGTTTGGGCTGGTTAATAAAAATAAGAATTCAAAATTTGACAGTTTTGATAAAATTGTTCATGTTCTGTCATAAAGGCAATATTGCATTATGCTTATACAGGGTTCCCATGGTCATTAAAAGAGCTTAATATTTTTTTAACTTGTTTTCAAAGCCTTGAAAATGCTTAGAGGTGCTTAAAAGTCCTTGAAAATGCTTAGAGGTGCTTAAAAGTCCTTAATTTTTGAAGATGTTGTGTGCACATCTGCAAAATTTATAAAAACACAACTCAGACTTGATAGCCCCGCGTGAACACCACTTATCCCTACTGTATTGGAATTCTCTGACATATTTGTATGTGGCAACTTGTAGCTTTTTTGGTAGAATATACTTTATTAAAAATTTATATATAGTCAAGATGCCTGAAAACAAATTTTCAAAGGTCCATAAAAAACATCATTTAGGTCCTTAAGTCATTGTTTTCATTCTATGATTTGAGTTGGAACCCTGTTACAAGCATCAATGGCATTCTTGTGTGATATCCGCATTGGAGTGTTAGGAAAAATATCAAAAATATTTATATTCCTTCATGTGTACCAGGAATATCAGATTAAACGTTATGAATTTCTACATGCAGGATAAATTAACATTCATACTGCATATAGAAATCCATTTGTTAAAGATACACATGTTTAACTGATGTATATGAGTGATAGTCTATTTTATAGGCCTTAGATCAGAGAAATCCTAAACTTTTGAAGTGCAAATTTCATAAAGTAGTTATTATGACTACTAAGTCTTTTATTTAATGCATGGAATTAATTAATAATACTTATTTATCAATGGCTAGATATAACAGATCTTAAGTAGTAAAATATTTTTAAGAAATTTGCCAAGAAGCACTAAATATATTGCATACTTTGGTAAAAGAATTAATAACTTAACTTTTCTATAATTACAACTTGAAATCTAATGAAAAATTTCAAATTGTTCGTCAAAGTTGTTGAAGGTAATAAACGAAAGCTCATTATTTAAAATTCGACAGTTGCTTCTCTCAACTGCATTTATACATGCATTATAAATTTTATTAGTTTATTCTTTATTTCATCATTTTTTAGAAACAATTATAAAATTAAGATTTGTTAAAAGACAGAAGTATTGTAGCAAATACAAAATAGAGAAAAAAAATACAAATAGCAATTATTACTATGAATTGCAATTTGTAGAGTTTTTACTTAATGAAATTAAAAACTTCGTAAACTTTTAACCACCTACCAAAAAAAATGTATGCGCAATCTGGAAATGCTACCTTGAGTTATTAATTCATTGCTCAAATTAAGTAAACATAATTGAATAATCTTAGGTGAATATGGAAAAAATAAAGTTGTTGTTCAGATACAGCTTTTTTTTGCTTTTACCCTTTAAAATTTATATGAATAGCAAACTTGAATTTATGTTGAAATAAATAATTAAACCATTGGTTACAAAGGACAATGCAGTATAGTTCTCAATCATGCAAGTTTATTGAAATTAAAATATTAATTCGTTTTAAATGAGAAAGAAAGACAAGAGTGTAGTTTACTGCAGAGACCCGCTCTACTAATATAAACTAATCAGTTATGAATTTGAAATTTTGAAGTCCAAAGTTTTATCCAGGTTTTGTTGAAGTTTATGTCCATATGCACAGAGGTGGGATATGGGCATATTTCCAATTCCAAAATTATTCTTGTAGCAAATTAACTTTATTTAATGAGGCCTTTATACTTTAATTTTTTATGGTAATTTACTTTGTTGTTGATTATGCTTTTTGTGGGAATGTAAATTACTTTGATTTCTAAATAATATAAACATGTTGCTCTTTATATAGATTATCAATATATGCTGCATTAATATTAATTATAATATTTCCATTGACATATTTTATATCGCCAAACAAAATATTCTATTTACGGCATTGGTTGTATTTAGCATTAAGTTAAACTGTGTAATTTTAAACTGATCTATACCTGTAGCAAACTATATATTCTTAGTTCTCCATCACTACCTGAGGAGAGAAATACATTTCTTGAGAAGGGTGAAAATTGGACGGAAGTCACTTGGCCTAAATGTCTTTCGAAACCCATATTTATTGGATTTTTCAAAGTACCAGAAGTGAATTCAGAATCTGAAAAACAGTAATAATTACATAATATGTCCAAATTATAACTGTATAAGTTTTGAAACCTTTAAATTATTTATAATCAACAAATTTATATAAAAAGTTATAGCGTATTAAGACTTATAATATATTAATTTTCATATGAACTATATAACTTAATAAATGATATTTACTTTTATATTGAAAAAGTAATATTTGTGTGAACTTTTAACTTTTTAGTTTATGTACAAAAATCTTTTACTATTAACTTTTTTTTTAGGTGGGTAACACAATTATCAAAAATATTTTATAAAATTAATAATTATTTCTTCTTTCAAAAATCAGTACCAAGAAAGAAGATATTAAGTTTTGAGAGAAAATTGAACACAAAGAGGAGAAACAAACCGAGAGGAATATGGACATAATTTTCATCATTGGTAAATAAACTGCAAGTTTCTAACTAAGGCAGAAAATAATGCAACCACATGTTTGGTTATTGTTTCATTAAAAACAGATTTCGAACTTTTTACATTGCTCTGATTTTATCAGTTTTTGTGTTTTAGGAACAGATATTCTTTTTCAAATGTGTTAGCATATATGAATATATATTTTAACTGACTCACATGGTGCAGGAATCAGTGAGTCAAACGAACACTGGAAAATTCCACCTCCTTCTGTTCCAATAATAAAAATTGATCGATCTTCCACATTTATAGACATTGAAGAAACTGAAAGAAAAAAAGTTAAATGTTAAATTTACTTACTGCCTTAAATGAAATTCGATTGGAGCAATTTCTGACCTTTTTCAACTTATGCTCATTATAGACACATTGCAAATCTAACTTTTTATGCCAAATAAAATTACCTTGTCAATTACATAATTTTAGGCCAATTATTTGCTGTATGCTTAACTTTCTCAACATAAACTGTTACTAGTTATGTCATGAACCTTTTTGTAAAAGGTTAATGTGAAATAACTAGACATTTCTAGAAAACAGTTTTGTTTGTTTTTTAAAGCATGCTTAGCCATTCAAAATGTATTCTACAGTTTTATTGAATCTGTGCTAAAATTATACAGATTACATTATGCTTAGTTGTATTAAAATTAACTAGCTTTTGATAACAAAAATGAAACACAAACAAAAGCTTTGGTGTTTGTGAGCATTAAACCAAGCCTATATATTTACAACACGTAACCCACTTTTTAGGAAACATTACATTTCTGAAATTTAACTATACAAGTTCAATAACAACTTTACTTGAATTAAGTTGAAAGACTCATTAACTGTTTTTACTAAAACAAAGTCCCTCAACAACAGCCTAAGTACTATGGATGTAAGGGACCAATAAGCACTCTACAATATCAAGAGAGAATAGTAGTATGGTTAGCTCTACATTCAAGCCATCGTTGCTTCCCATAACGTCTTCAAGTAATCAATTTAGTTCTCCAGGTGATTAGGTATAAAATGGAACCCAGACTATTTCCATGAACTTTTACAATAGATACACTTCATAATTGTTAAGGTTTCTATAACTATTTATTTTTATTTTTTAACAATTTAACTTAAGATAATAAAAATTACTCACCTCCTACCTCTGCATTGTCTCTATGAGTTTTGATGGTGAAATTTCGAGGCAACTGCTTAGCTAAGATAATAAACCTAATGAGAAATATTTCAATAATAAAATACTAATGCTTGCTATTTCTAAACTTTTGTAACTAAGTCTTAATTATTCCAAAGTAATTTTAAAAAATTCTACATACTTAAATACTCTTCTAGTATGAAATTTTTTGAATATTACATTTTGCAATAAAATATTATACAAGTTGTGTGTTCAATCAAAGGGACAAACTGAATCTCGCCATTCTAATTTCCTCATACATTGCTAAAATGGGTCTTAAGCTTGTTTTCATAGATAGTGTCAGATATTGATTATTGAATCAAATATAAAACTGTGTGTTGTTGCAATTACCATAACAGGGTGGCCACAAAATTCAGGAAAAAAAGTTCTCTGATAATTCCCTGATAGATTTCTAAAAAATTCCCTGATTTTAAGGCAAACTTTTTTTCAAATTTCCCAAACTTTTCCAGATGTGTAGACACCCTGATAAAATAAAACATGCATGCTAAAAGGATAATATGCCAATTTTTTAAAAATAGTTTTGGCGATAATGAAAAGTTTATATTATTTCATAACATTACACTTCTAACGATTACCACCACAATTTTCTGGGAAAATAGCCCCAAAATATGGATAAACAGGGAAACTTGCCTTCAGAACAAAGAAAATTTCCCTGATTTTAATAAAAAAAATTTAAAAAAAACGACATTTCCCTGATTTTTTCCAGAATCGAAAAGCTCCCTAACATTTCCCTGATTTCCAGGTTCAGTGGCCTCTCTGCATAATATAAAACAAATACCTTTGTTCCTTCTAAAGTAATTTTATTTCAATAATGTTTCTGCCTGTTACACAAGACATTTTTAAAACTTTCACCCAGGGAATAATGAAAATTATTCTACAGAATAAGCATAGCTATTCAACTCAAATTTTTAAAAACTCATAATTAAAAAAATGTATACCATTTTAAAATTCATACCTATATTAAACACGTTTTGGATACAAGCTTGATAAAAAATTTCACATATATTTTCTTTAAGTGATTATGGTGATTAAGTATAAAATGTCTGATTTTTAAAAATTACAATAAAGATTATGATATATGACAGAATAAAAAAAAAGCTAATTTTCTGCTCTTAGAATATAAATGAGGTATTCATATCAGTTAGTTGTTTTTAAGAATTTAAATATTAATATGATGTTTTTAGTTCAAAGTATGAGCTTTACTAACCCATTATCCAATTTCAGTTTGCTGTCTTCAAAACTCCATAACAATATTTTGCCATCCAAACTGCAGCTTGCAAACTATAAAAATAATTAATCATCATTAAACATAATTAACTGATGTGTCATGAAGTGTTGTAGAATTTCAAAACATGTTGTATGCAAACAGTACATAATGCACATATTTTTAATAAAATGCTTTCTACAAATGAAAGAAATACTTCATGTTATTACTTATTAAATAAATTTACTACAATCATAGGTACATACAGTAATATCAATGGATCCCTAATAGACAAGCAATTTATTTACTACAGAATGAAAAAAAAAAAAAAAAAACTAATCAATTAGTCATTTCTATTAATAATAGTTTTAAAAGATTCTTCTAATCTAGGTTATTTCTACAAACTAGAAATAATTTTGGACAGTTATTTTTAAAAATGCAAATGTTTAGTATATAATTTAAAATTTCACTCACTGTCAATAACTTTTGTACAGCTAATTCATAATACATAATTACATAATGAAATGTGTTATTACTTGTACTTTTCCATGCTTTCCAAACTCTAATAACCAATGCAATCCTGTTATTGGTTCTCTGTTATTTATAACAGCAGCCTCTGTTGAAGCTAACAGAGGGTCGTCTTCTTTTGAAATGTCCCAAAGAAGAATTTCTCCTGTTATAAAAAATAATAACTCAATAAAAACATTCAATAAGTTATACAACTTTATTTGTAACAATAATTTAGCAATTCCGTACTAGAATTTAAGTCTTAACAATCTTGGTAGAAAAAATCCACATTTTCAAAATGATTAAAATATCATTGTGGGTTTTAACGTTCATCTCTACAAGTATGTCATTGAGTAACTTTACATAAAAGACTGCAATATAATAAATATAAATATGTTCTTCTAAATGAAAAACCTAGTAAACCCTTAAATGTAATAATATGTGACAATACAATTTAAAGAAACTTATTTCCAATAACTTAATAAAGAATTCAAAAGGAAAATTATTTATTTCCTTGATTCTATGTGATCCATACTTTTACAATAACGCAAATGAAAACTATTAAAAATTAAATTTAAGGATATTTATTGGACAAAATACAACTTAAGTTCATACATTTTTGAAAAATAATGAAGTTATTGATGAAAAAATGCGATTTCTCCCTAATCTGATTTTTTTAAAAATCGTTTTTAGCTTACAAATATAAAAAAGACAAATAAAAGAAGTTCGTATGTACTACAAAAAGTTTTATGTTAATAAAAATGTGGAATAGCAATATCGAACCTTTCCATAAAGAAATAGATGACAGAAATAATTTGACTTATTTAAGATTTATGTTAATATAGAATGTCAGCAAACCATTTAGTTTTCCTGCAACAATCACAGCTGGTAGTTCTGGATGGAAACTGACATAAGTTATGCAGCAGTCTGTTTCTAAGCTCAAATTTGGTTTTTTTGGATCAAAATCTTTTCGATTTAAGCTCCATAAGTCTACTGAAGAACTATGTTCACACCAGCTCTTATGTTCTGTTTGGTTATATGTAAGTTTAGTTAAGAAATTCATAATTCATACTTAAAAGTAGAGCAATATAATTTTTAAAAGAATAACATATTTTCAAAATTATGTGGAAATCAACAAAGAAATAGATACGTAATTCATAGTTAATGCCAAGAGAAACTACAAAATTACATCAATAAGTAGAATGTCATGTAAATGAACAAAGCATAATTTTTATTGTCATATTTTTCTGGAACTATCAAAAACATATATTTGTTAAGGAATGTTAGGAAAGGTCAAATTAATTCATACTTTGTTGTATATATCGTGAGGTTTTCTATCAAAAGTAAACCCTCATTTTTCTCTGATATGACGTTTAATGCGTAAAAAAATGTATAAGGCAATTATATTTAACTAATTGTATGAGGCATTTTCTTTTTTTGCTTTGCATTATATCTCTAACAAAACTACTCTTAAAGTGTTATGAGATTTTAATAGAATTATCATTGTAGGTAATTTTAACAAAAGTAACTGGAAATGTGTTTTTATAATAAATACAAAATGGATTTAAAAGATGAACAAACATTTATATAAAAATTAAAATTTGTGTATTCAACAGAGATTTGTACTATTATACAGATGCATATTTTAAAAGCTTAAGAATAGAATTATTCTGGACAAAATTCTTGTCATACGCTAAAATATTTACATACATTTGAATAAAACACAAAACAAATACATTGATGAATTTATATTGCAATCTTGAAAGTACATTACATGAACTATTCTTCGATGTTACATTTGAAACTCATCAAACTCGAATATGTTACTCAGATTGAAAGTGAATAGAAGCATAAACTTGCATATTTTAGCTAAAATTACTTAAAAAATTAAATCCCAAAGTAATATACTTTACTCATAATAGTTAAGTTAAGATGCAAACAAAAATAGAATTGGGCAATGCAAAAATTACAAGTATTTGAATAGTCTTTATGTAAGAGGGAAAAATAATAATAATAATGTAAAAATAAATTATAAAAAAGGATATGCAGCCGCTAGAGCTGTTCCAACACAATTCCAAGATATACTGCTGCAACAAAACTGTTGACATAAAGTTTATTAAAGAAGGGTGGATAAAAAGAAATGTTATGAATATTGCATAGTAAGAAATCACCAACTGGAAAATAAAGCTTATTAGTATGACTTGTTAATCTATGTCATAAAAACATATTAAACTTCATAAAAAAAAATTATTTGTCTCAAGAAGTAAAATAGTTCATTAGAGATATCCTGATAAGATAAATTTTCAATTTATAAAATTTCAGAAAAAATCACTAATTTTTTTTCAATTAAAGTGGTCTTAAATTTTTTTAACAATACAATAACTTAATGGACAATTTCCACATTTAAAAAAAAAAATTTTATTCAATTCTAAATGTTTCAAAAAGACCATAAACACACAAATTTCTGCTCACTGCCCTTTTTCTTTTTTTAATAAGCAACCAAAGTTCGCTTGTTAGTTTTGGGGGGGAACAACACATTCGTCTCGAAGCGAATGTGATGCCACTACATCTCAAACAACTTGGCTTGAAATGTAGCAGCAGAAACCAGTTTTTCCAAGTTTTTTGCAAATTACGCCAACCGGTACGGGATATAGCTATTGCCTACCAAACCCAAACCAAAAATTTAGAAGAAACTTCACAATAACCATTGAAATGGAAGGATGTTTTTGACGTCACAACTATATTGCATCCTTTTGATCGGACAAGGTTTTCGGTCATTTTCTTATCTTAATATTTAAAAACTAATTTTTTTAAAGAACTTTTGCTTGAATATTTGGAATCTTGAATATTAGATGAATTTCTTTCATACTCTAAGGAAAAAAGATCCTGATATGCTAGAAAAAGTTCAACACAGAGCAACAAATATAATTCATGGTACTTGGGCATGGCATATGAGAATAGATTGAAAAAATTAACACGTTGACGGCCACAAAAAATTTCAGGATTCTGCAGTGCTACAATAAGGCATGATACTTGTTACTTCTGTCCAATCTGCCAAGAGAAACCAACACTTTGCGTGGAAGATTATTTAAAAAATTATCACAAAACATAACAATTTATTTCCTTAAACTTTTTCTTTTTGAATAAATACTGTATAATTGTATTTTCTGTTCATTTAAGCCAAACCTGATTTTTTATTCTCTTTCCTGAGACCATCTACTCATATTTACACTGATATGCTACGAGTTTCCTCGTAGCTGTACAAATATGGCAAGTAATGAAGGGACGAAATAACTCGTAGTAGGCATCCTGGGCAAGTAAACACCCTACGAGATATCTCGTAGTTGGCAGTCAACGTGTTAAACATGTATTACACTTCTAGAAAGAAGGACAAGAGGGATTTGATTCAGTTGCTTAAATTTATTACACACGTTGGAAGTTAAGGGTTTAGAATTAGTCAGTGACAATAGAACACAATGAAATGGGTGTAAATTGTTCAAATCTCAATTTAATAGGGAAGAGCAAAAACACTATTTTTACAATTGAATAATCAATGATTGGAATGATTTGACTACAAATGTTGTAACTTCCGTCTGTATAATGAGTTTTAGGATTGCACTGGGTAGGTAAGTAACTTATATTTTATACTGCAACATTTTTATGCATTTCATTTAATTTATTTAGTGTACTATATTTATTGAGCAACAAAAAGTGTATTTATATTTGTGTATATTTTTGGATTCTAAGATAAACTTTGTCAGCTTGCATTACGTTATTTTTCCAGTATGACAGTCAAACACGGTGTCAACTTTGCATATTGTATTGTATTATTATGTATGATCCTGTAACTATTGTATGCATGATCTTGTAACTATTGTATGCATGATCTTGTAACTATTGTATGATGCATGATCCTGTAACCTTTTGTATTATAAATTGTATGCAGTGCTCTTATGTTAATTTTTGTAAAATTAATTATCTTGGTCTATTATGTAATGTGCAATTTTGGCATTTCAAGAAAACTGAAGCTCCCTATAAAAACATACATATATAAGGACATTCTTCTTTACATATAGGTAATGCAACTTACTCCATTTTCCAACTGCTTTTCTAAGAGGTGTAAACGAGAAATAGATGTGGAATCAGCATCCGACATCAGCTTAAAGCGGTCGAAGGCTTTGCTCTTACTGTTTTTCTCAAGAACAGAACATACTAGAGGAGTAACTCTTCTCAGGAAGGTGGATAGTGTATTCAAATCAAACTCAGCAAAGATATTGCTTTTGTTCTCACATGCATCGGTCTGAATCTGGAAAAATTATGACAACTTTGGTTACACAGAATTCTTTCCGTTTGTTAAATTATTTATTAAGAAATAAGTAGTAATAATGCTTTGTTTTTAATTAGTTTGAAATTGCAGTTACTGCTTTGATCACCAAGTAAGTCAAGTTTTGCAGATGAAATCATTTTAGGGAAAACTATTACACAAATTGTACCGTAGCTATTATTACCAGCAAATGGTATCAGACACCATTTCTTTTCTAACAAGTGAAATGCTTAGATGATTGTTGTAACTTAGGAGCTGATTTTATGTTTAAACAACACTTGCAACAGAATCTGGACAGGAGTTGAAAATTTTACTGAAGATAAAATTGAATTTCACCAAAACATTTCTGATGACTTTAATGTACAAGATTAATATTTTTGAAGATGGGCAAATATTTATAATCATATGAATAACATGTATCTTTTGGTGGAGACGTTAGTTATAGAAACTTTGAATAAATTCAAGAATTATTGATAATAATAGTTTTAATATTCCCCAAACATTAAAACATATAAAAACACAATCAAACACACACAATAAAAAAAGTAAAAATTCTCTTCCTTAGAAATCAAAGAATTCAATATGAATGTTCATCTAACCTACAAATACCTATAATTATGGGTAAAAAAATATGTATATTTTTAATAGATTTAGTATAGTACATACTTGCTGATTCTGCATCTTAGGTGCTTGACAGGAATTTTCCGCACAAAGAGGAATTTCTGTTTGAGAATAATTGTGCCTGTAAACACAACAAAAAATAAAGTTTCAAATCTTTAGCAAATTTAAAAAAAAAAAAAAAAAAAAAAAAAAAAAAAAGAGAGAGAGAGAGAGCATTGTAATATCCAAATGTTTGTACCTGCAAGTGAAATTTTTAGAAGAACGCTCCATGTTTTTGTTTTATTTTCTTAAATTATAGAACAAAAAAACACTATATATTGATTGTTAGAGAAAAGAGTAAACATAAATCATAATTAGATTTGCATTTAATTTGATTTAATATATCAACACAGATTCTTAAAAACAGCTAACTAGAAACTGGCCTTGACCACAAACGATATCGTTTCCATGGAAACTAGGATTGGTGATTCCAAACCAGATTTTTTAAAAAGCAGTTTTTATTATTTCTACAAAACGACTTCAAAAATGTTTTATTTGTAAAATTATTCGTAAGAATATATATTTACGTCGTACTTTTTTATTCTAATTTCAAAACGTAGCTAATTAAATTCGTAGCTAATTAATTCAAACGTAGCTAAATAAACCAAAAATACAGAAAATACTACTTTCTTCTACAGCTAAACAACTACTCAACTCTTTAACACAACACAAAATTATCAAAACAAACTTCTTAGTCTTCAATATTTTCATATGCAATGTAACTTAATTTCTGTACAAGCCAAGTTCTTTTCAACAACTTAACTATAAAAAAATCAACTCTTTGTAGTACTTCATAAGTTTACTACAAATTACAAGTATACGCATTCGTAGACTTAATTTCGTTAAGAGATTCTTATAAATAAAGGTCATGGCATTTGTTTCTCGTGCATCTTCTAACTTGTTAAAACTTCGAGAGGTTTGTGCAAGAGTTCCTTCCTCTTGCACGCAGTTTCGATGGAAAAAAATTCCCAGAAGGAAACCAAAATGGTTGCCTACAGCTCCATCAAAACTTTTTAGAATACCACAACACCCATATGTGCCTTCTGAGGAAAAAGAACTTATAGATGCATTAATGGATGAATATTATAGGAAAGTGGAATCTATGAGGTAGGTAAACTTCTGGCATTGCGTTAAATTTCAATGTACTATTATTACAGAGGCACTATATTGACCCAGTGAATTTTGGTAATTTTTTCTGCGGCTATAATTTATAACAGAGTGGCCCCATAACCTGGAAATCAAGGAAATGTCAGGGAGCTTTTTGATTCTGGAAAAATCGGAGAAATGTTAGGGAATTTTATAAAATTTCAAGAAAATCGGGGAAATTTTCTATCGTTAGAAGTTTAATGTTACGGAGTAATTTAAACTTTTGATTACTGCCAAAACTATTTTTAGAATATGAGCATTAAAGCGTATGAAGCTTTCATGTGCGGGCGACGGTGTTTCTATCCGAGGACCATGGTATCTGGAGACAGATGCGTTACCTCTGTGCAAAAGAGTACTCCTGTGCACAGAAGCATTATCTGATATTTGAGGTCTCCACACAGCCTCCTCCCAGCGACGAAGGAGCGATGCTGTTGTTCTGATCAACGTCTGATCGGAGTTGGAGGTTTGGAATGCTAGTTGCATTGTTGTGCCCGCTGTTGCACGCGAGTTGCGTATGTGTTTGCTTGTTGCGATGTAGTCTCTCCTTTCAGAAGCGCCGATAGATAGCAGCATGATTCGTTTTAGTCCGGGTCATCATTAAAGCGTATGAAGCTTTCATGTGCGGGCGACGGTGTTTCGATCCGAGGACCATGGTATCTGGAGACAGATGCGTTACCTCTGTGCAAAAGAGTACTCCTGTGCACAGAAGCATTATCTGATATTTGAGGTCGCCACAAGCATATTATCTCTTTGGCATACATGTTCTATATGATAAGGGTGTCTACACTTCTGGAAAAGTTGGGGAAATTTGAAAAAAAAGTTTGCTGTAAAATCAGGGAATTTTTTAGAAATCTGTCAGGGAACTTGTTTTCCTGAATTTTGTGGCCACTCTGTATAACAGCTGAATACAAATTACTTTACAATTATTTGAAGAGTGAGATGTTAGTCTAATCCTATTTAATGAAGTTAGTGGAAATATTGTCAAATGAATTTGGTACCAATTAGTAGGCGGTAAAGAATAAGTTTTCTCTACATAGTGCAAAAGTTAGAAATGAAAAACTATATTTCTTTTAGGAATAATTGCTAGTGTCCCACCCCTCCCTACTCTCCCCTATTTGTTGTATTGCAAGAAAAGTAAAAAATATTGCAAATATTTTTTACTTTTCTTAACTTTAAGCATGTTAAGTAATCTTCGATATTTTAGTTAAATTTAACTTTGAACAACAACTTTTCTTGAAGTAACTTTGCTCTATGGCGGGAGAAGAAGGGGGTGTATTACCCAAAGTATGATATAAAGCAGTTTATTTACTGCCAATGAACCAGAATCCAGTCGAATGCAAATGCACACGTACATATTATTCAGACATAAAACTTTGTGTGAATATTTACACTTTTAATTTTTTTTTTTTTTTTTAATTATTATTATTTATTCTTTTTGTCAACATTTAAAGATTTACCCAATTAAAGTCATAAAATTCTAAATTAAGCTAGATTATGTTTGTTGGTACATAGTAAATTTACACAGTGCAAGTATTCAACTTTTATTGCAAATGTATTTTTTGTTATTGCTCCATATCCAAGTCAAAATATGTTATTAATTTTTTTTATTGATTATGCTTACAATTTTTTATATTGATTATATTTTTTATATTGATTAGTATGTTATGAGTTTTTTAAATATTTTTTTTATCTTATTATACATTTTTACTGACTAAAATCGCAATTACAATTTTTCATGTCATTATGGAAAATTTCATTACATTTGAAAGTTTTCTCATGTATCTGTTTCTTTATATTTCTTAACTCAAATTATAAAATGTGTATATTTTCTACTTAATCCACCCAGGAATGCATTTCGAGAAGAATTAGCTCAAAAAAATAAAGATGATGGAAATACCTTAGAAAACCAGCAAGAAGAGGAAGCAAAATTTCGTCTTCTTCTTGAAGAAAACAAGAAAGAAAATGAAAGAGTGAGAGTAATAAGGTAACAAATATAATTTAACATTCCTCAATAATTACACTCTTTTTGTTCTCTATATGATAAAAAAAAAAGAGTGTTTATAGAATAGAATGACTTTAATATCTATATATCCATAACATTAGTGTGATAATGGAGTTATTTTGGCTAAATTGGTATAGCCATAAGTCATAACATTTTATATTTAATAGGTAATAAATATATGCAATTTTCCACTGATTCTTATTATCTTTCTAAAGGCAATAAATTAGTTGCAATGTGTTTGTCTTTAAGTGCTTTCTAGTTAAGCAATGCCCAATTCGTGTTGATTACTTTACAAAATATTGTTTAAAACATCTTGTATAATATTGCTTATATGTCTGTAGTAAATGTGTGTTTCAGTTAAAATTATTTTGAATATTTAATTTGAGCTTTCTGATTAACTTCTAATATCCAAACCATCAGACTTTATTATGGATCACTTTTCTCGAACTGCATTCCATAGTCCATCTTGTTCCATAGTAAATTTTACTGTGTTAAATTACTCATCCGTTTTATAGAGAAGAAACCCTTGAAAAATTGTTTCAAGAAAAGCAAATGGAGATCTTGCAGCTTGAGGAAAATAGAAAAATAGCAGAGCAACACACCAAAATGGTAGTTGAAAATATTGTCAGAGAAGAAAAGGTAAATCATTAAAGTTTTAAATCTAAGTTTATTTTAAAATATCAACCAAACATTGATATTGATTGCCTGAACCATTAGATTTCTCCTTTGATAAGAATATTTTGTCTGAATCGATTTTAATGTTTCACTTCAATATTAAATTTACTGCTGTTTGCATAGTGCAGTAGCATATAGATTTCAATACACTCATCCCAGAAGCAGAATAATATATAATGTTCTGCAACAGAACTTTTGACAGTTGCAAATGTTCGGCAGACATTTTTTCAAAACTTCCAGTATGATATAAAAGAAAAAACCCTTAAAATTAAAACTACACATTTATTACAAAATGATAATGACGAAAAAAACTATTTTTCCAAGGCATACATTCAAAATTTGTAACTTTATCAAGGACTTTGGAAGTTAAATATTTAGACATTGATACAGAACCATTATGTATAAAATGTTTGTGGTAAGTTGGTTCATGCAAAGAAATAAGGGCTGCTTTAAGATGTTTTCTTAAAGATTTGTGTCCAGGTCCCCTCTCGTGGGCATTTGTTCCAAACTTAAAATTGTTCTGCAAGGACTCTAGATTGTTCTGCGATGTATTTTCGCAGTTTTAGGCACTTTCTGCTTTCGGGACACTCATAAAGCTTATCAACAGTTTTATGTTGCAAATTATATGTTGGGCATTGTTGAAAAACAGATTTTACTTCTTAACATAATGCAGAATAACTGAAAAACTCAATTGTTAGTGCAGATGCATAGTATTTTGTCTCCAACTGAAAGCTAAAGAGGTATTAACTTTGTATTGAATCTGAATCTCAATATTTTTTTGCCAGAATATAAACTGAAAGATTATGAACCCTTATCCACAGAATTGTATTAGGTACTGATAGAACTTGCTACATGTTGGATTGTTGAGAGTTATTTATTAGGCAAATTAATACCATCTATGAAAATTTGTTTTCAAAATGAAGGCCCCCACTAATAGCCAAGAGACAAAATGCACAGTTAGCATGCAAGAGATCATTTAATTTTGATCCTGTTTAAGACCAAATCAACAGTTTCATCAAAGTGAATGGATGTAGTGTCAATGAATGTAGTGTCAGTGAATTGTTGTAGCACCAATGCAAGACTGCCATTGCATTGGTTGTTAAATAGACAATTCCCGCATTTTTTAAAAATGAGTGAAATTAGTTTATATTTATGAAGAATGTTTTTCTGATTCCAAATATTTAAACAAAAGTTATTTAAAAAAAATTAGTTATTTAAATATTAAGAAAAGAAAATGCCTCAAAACCGAGTCAAAACCAGTCCGATCGAAACACACAACAAAATCTGTGACATCAAGATTTCCTACTGTTTCTATAGTTATCGTGAGGTTTCTGCTGAATAGTTGGTGCTGGTATTCATTGCCATATCACGTACAGGTTGGCTCGATTTGCGAGAAACTTGCAAAACTGGTTTCCACTGCCACATTTCAAGCCAAGATGTTTGGGAAACCTTGACGTCACATTCAATTCGAGACGAATGAATCGTTTTCTTGCCAACGTCTAACAGGGAAACTTTGATTGTAAATTAAAAAAAAGAAAAAGCTCATTGAGCAGAAATTTTTCTGTTTATGGCCTTTTTAAAACATTTAGAATTGATTAAAAAAAAAAAAAAATGTGGGAATTGTTCATTGCCTGTCAAGTTTTCAGTGTTTTTTCTATTCAAAACATAATGCATAGTTTCCCCTTGAAAGACCTTCCTGAATGCATTTTTCTTTCTTGCAGCTATCTCTATACTCAATTTGTATCTCTATAATCTATTTGTATATTATTTTCTCTAAAACCTAGATTTCAATATGTTTCTAGTCGAATTGCTAGTACAATTGAATCGGATTTTTTATTTTAAATAGTATTAACCTATTTTTTTCTTTGGTTTTCTTGCAGCAAAAACATTCTATATGTATTACTCATGAAACATTGGAACAAGCCATTGAAAGAGCATTAGATAATCCTATCAATGTCTCCTTTTGCATTGATGTCAGTGGCAATATCAAGTTTGAAGGCAAGCCACCAAGTGAATTTGAGGAAGAATTAAAAAGAAAAATTGCTGAGAGTATGGAAAATTAAAGTTATATTTCTGCATTTTAATGTTTTAGTCATCTCATAGCATTATAAGTTGTGTAAAAATAAAGGGATTTGTTTTTGAAGTGTTCTCTTTCGAATCTTAATTTGTCTGTATTTACTTTTTAGAAATGAAATAACGAACGCTAGTGTACCTTTGTGGAATCTACACCAGAGTGGCCACAAAACCTGGAAATCAGGGAAATGTCAGGGAGCTTTCTGATTCTAGAAAAAATCAGTGAAATATCAAGGAGCTTTTTAAAATTTCATGTAAATCAGGGAAATTTTCTTTCTTCCAAAGGCACGCTTCCCCGTTCATCTGTATTTTGGCGCCATTTAACCGGAGAATTGTGGCTGTAATTGTTAGAAGTTTAATTTTAAGGAATAATTTTAACTTTTCATTACAGCCTAAACTAAAAAATTGGTATATTATCTCTTTACCATACATGTTTTATTTGATAACACATCTGGAAAAGTTAAAAAAAAGTTTGCTAAAAAATTGGGGAATTTTGTAGAAATCTATCAGGGAACTTTTTTTCCTGAATTTTGTGGCCACCCTGTACACATATAAGATTGCTTGGTTTTAATTAAAATTCACCTTTTCCTAACTCTAAAATTAGATATGGTATTCAATTGCTAAGAAATATAATGAAACTTGATTAGAATGTAGAACTTTATATGCTAAGGCTCATGTAGCTAGTTGGTCTGTTGATAAATCGGATCCTGTACATCCATCGTAGATTATCCAAACTTTTTTACATTTAAATTTGATTTGTTAACCAACAATGAAAGAAATTGTTTAAAGGCAGAAAAAATTTCTTTAAAACAATAATACCTGTGTTTATTATAGTTTGAAGCGGAACAGTAGAAGAGGTGATCATTGCCAAGCCGAGTTGATGCATCTCCTACATAGACAAGGCTCCCACGGTCATTAAAAGTGCTTAATATTTTTTAACTTGTTTTCAAGGCCTAGAAAATGCTTAGAGGTCCTTAATTTTTGTGGATGTTGTGGGCCCAACTGCAAAATTTATAAAAATACAACTTAGACTTGCCAACTTGCTATCCCCGCATGACCGCCACGTATCCGCACTGTTTCGAAATTCTCTGACACATTTATATGACGCATGCGCCAACTTGTAACTTTTTTTGTAGAATATTCTTTATTAAAAATTTATGTATTGATATGATGCAGGGGGAAAAATTCAAAGGTCCTTAAAAAGGTGCTTGTTGTTGTTTTTTTTTTTTTTTTTTCATTTATCATTTTAAATGAGGAACTTTCATGTTTTTTGGTTTTATTTTTAAATAAAAGTAGAAAAAAATCATGAAAAACAATACCATTCTTTCAAAAATTTGAGCTCCGATAGATAGTTAAAAAAATATTTAGTTTTTCATTTTGCGATTTGGGGGGAAAAAGCCACTTTTGCATGAAACATCAACGCGCAGATAATGAACGAGTCTAAAGCCTGTTTTAGAAAGGGAATGAGTGAGGTTTCTCCTTTTTGCGACTTTATCTCTGCGTAACCACGTCACTGTTTTTTTATGCGCTTTTGGTCACATGACTTTTGCTTTGATTTCGGCTAATTTCAAACTCGATTTTTGATTAATTGAAAGCATAAAGATAAAAAATAATTGCACTGATCAAATATATTCGTTGGATAACACTAGAAAATGCAAAAAATATTCATTTTCCTCACCTGTGCAAGTTCCTCATTGCTCAAAAACTAGAAAAACAACTATTGTTTTATAATCTACCTTCTCAAAGAATCATACTGGTTTCTAGGTCATAAAACAGCTTTGGGTCTTGCATTGTTTTAAAATGAAAATTATTGAATTTTTTAGCACATCAAGTTAAAAAAAAAATTGACAAAATTACAATAGCTTCTGCAGGTATATAATACAACAAATCCCCTTTTTTAATTGTTAATTTTAAGTAAATTTTTAGCTTTTATAGAGGATATTGTTAAACTTTATATTACCTATGCTGTTAGATTTCATTCATCCAAGATAACTGTGTTGTATTTAATACTAGCTGAATACCCGTGCTGCGCTACGAAATTTTACCATTAGCATTTTAGCGATCAAAAGACCATTCACGTATTCTACATTTCAGACGTTTGCACCCATTTCGATCCCGACAAATTGATTTATCAAAATAGAAACTTTCCTTTGTTGACAATTTTAACGAAATTTATAATTGTGAATACTATATTGGAAAGAGGCATTTGAATATCCCTCATTTAGAACGTTTAATTCCCTTCGGACCCTTTTAATTACGTAATCGAGATTGAAATAGTTTATTGTGTTTATGTTTGCTCTTTGTTCTAAATTTCGAAGTAGTAGCTGTATTGGAATTGAGACATTAAAATAATCCTCGTATAGTTTCAATGTTGCATCGACTTTTCATCCCTTAAAAATTCATTAATCGATATTGGAATAACTTTTTTTTTTTTTAAATTTTTCCTTTTAACATTTGCACCAAATATCAGAATTATGACTACATTGGAAGAGGAACATTCGGATATCCCTCGTTTGGAACATTTAACCCCTTTTCGACTCCATAAAGTAGGTTAATCGAGAACGGAATAGCTTACTTTTTCTATGTTTATCTTTTTTGACATTTGTACCAATTTTCAAAGTTGTGACCAAATGGGAAGTGGGACATTCGAATATCTCTCTTTTGGAACGTTAAACGCCTTTTCCAACCCTTAAGTGAGTTAATCGAGATCGGAATGGCTTACTTTTCTATGTTTATCTTGATTGGCATTCATACCAATTTTAAGAATTACGACGAAATGGGAAGTAGAATGTTCGAATATCCCTCGTTTGGAACGTTTAACCCCTTTTCGACCCCTAAGCTTGGATTAACCGAGATCGGAATAGCTTGCTTATTCTATGTTTATTTTTGTTGACATTTGCCCCAATTTTCAGAATTGTGAATATATGGGGAGTGGGATATTTGAGTTTGGAACGTTTAACTCCTTTTCCACCCCTTAAGTGGGTTAATCAAGCTCGGAATAGCTTAATTTTTCTATGTTTGTCTTTGTTGACATTTGTGCCTATTTTCAGAGTTGTGACCAAATGGGAAGTGGTACATTCGAATATCCCTCCTTTGGAACGTTTAACCCCTTTTCCACCCCTTAAAATGGGTTAACCTAGGTCGGAGTTGCTTACTTATTCTATTTTTACGATTGTTGATATTTGTGCCGATTTTCAGAGTAGTGACCAAATGGGAAGTGGGATATTCGAATGTCCCCCGTTTGGAACGTTTAACCCCTTTTCGACACCTTAAAATGGGTTAATTGAGATCGGAGTAGCTTACTTTTTCTATTATTACCATTGTTGATATTTGTGCCGATTTTCAGAGTTGTGACCAAATGGGAAGTGGGATATTCGAATGTCCCCCGTTTGGAACGCTTAACCCCTTTTCGACCCCTTAAAGTGGGTTAATCGAGATCGGAGTAGCTTACTTTTTCTATTTTTACCATTGTTGATATTTGTGCCGATTTTCAGAGTTGTGACCAAATGGAAAGTGGGATATTCGAATGTCCCCCGTTTGGAACGTTTAACCCCTTTTCGACCCCTTAAAGTGGGTTAATCGAGATCGGAGTAGCTTACTTTTTCTATTTTTACCATTGTTGATATTTGTGCCGATTTTTAGAGTTGTGACCAAATGGGAAGTGGGAAATTCGAATGTCCCCCGTTTGGAACGTTTAACCCCTTTTCGACCCCTTAAAATGGGTTAATCGAGATCGGAATAGCTTACTTTTTCTATTTTTACCATTGTTGATATTTGTGCCGATTTTCAGAATTGTGAGTATGTGGGAAGTGGGAGAATTAGTGATGAGTGAGTGAGTCAGTGAATGAGTGAGTGAGTGAGTGAGGGCTTTGCCTTATATATATAGAGATAAAATTTCATATGATGAAATGTTCTACTAAATATGTTGTGATTTGCAGCTTGGTGATTATGCAATAAATAATTGTAAAGAAGAAAAACTTTATGTTTGAGATTAATGTTTTTCAATCAAAAACTTTTTTGTTTTATCTTCAAGATTGTTTCATTTTGTCTGAATATGAAACAATTTGTAATTGGAATAATTATGACCCAAATTCTGGAAAATTACTTATTAACAGTAAAGTTCTATTATGCTTTTTTATTTTCGTAATCAGTTATAATTTTTCACTCTATGCTATAGCGTATGAAAACTGATTTAAAAAAAAAATATCGCTAGATTTTTACCCACATTTAAGAGTTCAAAGTTAATAGACCCTCACAACAAGGAGGCATAACACTTAGCTAGCATGCAAGAGGTATAACAAATGAGCTTAGGTGATGCTCTGCAGTCTTTCAACTAAATTAGTGGACATATTGGCAATTGTGACATATAATCTAGTTGGTTGTCAGTCAGTCTATCTGTTGAGAGTACTACTTGTTTTCCTCATTTTAAACCAAAGTGCGAGGCAATTTCTCCTCGAAAGACCTCCTAAAAGTCATCTCCTCCCTTCAAACTGGTTTTGAGCTAATAACATTCCTGTCCAGTATAGTCATCAGACCATCAAGGAGGTACTCCAGAAAATTCCTAATGCAAATAATCTTCTGGCTGTCAAGTTTCAGCTCTGTCTCCTGTGCTTTGATATACAGCATGTCCAAATCAAATGTCCCTAATTTCGAAAGTCGATTTAAAAAAATCTATTAATGATTCATTGGCAGTATTGGGTAAAATTGGCTGGATTCTTAGATTTAGCCAACAATTTTTATTTGGGGGCTTGCGGTAAACTGGACTGTGCTTCTGAAAGTAAAAGTTCAATGGACAATTCTCGCATTTTTAAAAAAAAAATTATTCAATTATAAATACTTTGAAAAGGCCACAAGCTGCGCATTCTGCTCAATTCGCTTTTTCTTTTTTTAAATTTGCAATCAAAGTTCCATTGTTAGTTGCTGGCAAGAAAACGATTAATTTGGCTCGAATTGAATGTGACGTTAAGAGATTCCTAACATCTTGGCTTGAAATGCAGCAGCGGAAACCAGTTTTGCAAATTTCTCGCAAATCTCGCCAACCTGTACGGTATACTGCTATGGTCTACCAAATCAATGCCGACTATTTTTGCAGAAACCTCACACTAACCATAGAAACGGAAGGATCTCTTGACATCACAGATTTTGTTGAGTGTTTTGATCGGACTGGTTTTGGCTTGGTTTTGGGGCATTTTCTGTTCTTAATATTTACATAACTATTTTTTAAATATTTGAAATCAGAAAGAAATTCTTCATAAATATAAACTAATTTCTTTCGTTTTTAAAAAATGCGGGAATTATCCATTGCCTAGTCACTAAGATCTCCAGACTCCTGGATTTTTTCTTTTGGGGCTACGTCGAAGAAAAGGTCTATTCAAGGAACATCTGTGATGTTGAAGACTTTCGTGCCTCAATAACCTTTGGTATTGCTACTGAGTCTATATGAAAATGCTGCAGGAAGCATGGCTAGAATTGCACTACTGGATTATTACCCTCATGGCTATTAAGAAAGCACTCATGGAAGTGCAATGATTTTTTTTTTCTTTTTTTTTTTTTCGAAAAACTTTGTGAGTCCTGTTATCTAATTTTACATTTTTCTTATACTTTTTAACGTTCTGTTAAGTATAGTGGCCTCTCCAAATTAGGGACATTTTATTCGCACACTCGTATATTTTTCTTCAGAGAAAGGAGAATAATTGCAATTACTGTTGTTACACATAAATTTTTTTATTTTTACACAACCGTACACAGTTTATAACAATTGTACTTTTGCAACTCTTGTATTGTAGCATCACAAAATTAAATACACATCAATATTAAGTGTTTGAAAATACTTTACTAATTAATGAAATGGAATGTTCAATGGAAATCACTGTAAATCCAGTTAGATATTATGCTGGAAGATTTAATTTGATGTGGACTTGAAAATCCTGTAGGAAAATAATGATTTTATTTACAAAACAAAAAAAAATACAAATTTCTAAAAGACATTTTTCTAAAAAAACTCTACCAAATCAACTTTTCTACTTCTGTTAGACATTACATTAAAAATAGAAAATATTACACTAGTTTAATTTTCTTCCTACTATTCTTAGAAAATATTCCTTCCCCAATATAAAAACTAAATATTTTGAGCAGTTATAGTTAGTAAGACATGCCAATTGCAATAATTACTAAGTTGAACCTCGTTAAACAAACGCACTCTATATTACCTACTTATAGTTGTCCTATTTTTATTTATTTTTTTGACATTTATAATATATATATATATAGATATGTGTTTGTGTAGTAAAAACATTATCAAGTGATAGTTTTTATTCCATTCTATCTTTAATACTATAGAAAAATAAAAACAATAGTTTTTTATTAATACATAAAAGCTTTATATATTTTGAGTACTATTTAGAATATTCCAACTCATTTATTTTACAGCAGCTTAGGCATGCTTGTTCTTGTTATATAAACATAAGATAATGTGAATATTTATTTTGCCCTTTAGCTTTATGCTAACACATTTCACCTGTTGAATACATTGATACAACTGGACAGTTTAATCTTATGGAAAAACATATTACTAAAAACATATTATTAAAAACATATACTAATTTCAAATGTAATAAGTTTAGGGATTAGAATTTTCCTCCTTTTGGAGGATTTCCTCCTTTTTTTTATGTAACATTTTCATTCTCTTTGTCACTGTTTCGAGGATCCGCATTTTTCTCTGATTTTAACCAGTTTTTCCTGCAAAAAGTATACTTTTCCTCCTGTCTAAACAAAAGATTTTTCCTCTTAGCTCCCCTTTCCTCATAAATTACTTCACAAGCTTCTAATATTTGAAATATAATTATTATAAAGTATGAGAAATTTTAATCTATCTTTAAAATTATTAAATTATCCTTCCTGGAAACTTTTTTGTTGAATTTTTGTGTATTCCTTCCACGAGTTTTTTGGTGAAACTTTTGGATTTTCCTCCTTTTTGTTCTCTGATCACTCTCATCCCTGAATAAGTTACCATTAATGTTTAAGCAATCTAAAATAAAAAAGTTGAATCCATCTATCAGACCCTACCCTTAAATATTAGTTGTGAATTATCTTATAGGTTAGCAGGTAAATAATATGTAGGCTTAAAATAAACATCTTGCCATTTATTACTTACCAGCATGAAGCATTGCTTCTTTAAATTCTTCTCTAAGAATACTTAGCACTGCATGAACACCTAATTCTCCCTAAAATATAAAATTTTGTCTAAACAATATGTGTATCTTTTTTAATAGATTCGATATCCTTATTTTGTATTTTTAATACTCAAAGTATAAAATAAAATATATTCCAAAAAACAATCGCACATTGTAAAAAAAAACTGCCCATAAAATGGTCAGCCAGAAAAAGTTGGGAAATATATTGGTTACTACCATCAAACAGCACGTTAAATTTCTGTAGGGTACTTGTACTCAATGAAACAAATTGGAGTTATTAGGAGGAACCCACATAGGCAATCAGTACCTGCCTAAATAATTTTTTAATTTAACTTTAATAACAGATTGCTTAAAGGGGTTGGAGCTCCTTTTAATAATCCCAATTTAGTTCATTGTGTAGAAATGCCCCGAAGAAATTAAACGTGGCCGCCTGGCAGCAAACAAATTTCACTACTTGTTCTGGCTGGCCATTTTACTTAACATACTTTTTTTTTTTTCTTTCTTTCTTTCTTTCTTTCTTTTTACAACGTCTACTTATTTTTTGGGGGATATAAATTTTTTCAGTGCGCTTATTCTGTTCTGGATGAGTTAGATACGGTCGATGGATGTTCTAGTGTGAATAATCATATTTTCACTCTAAATTCATAATGTCATCAACAACAACGTTGAATCACGTGCGACTCTTAGTATTAAGAGTGACAAGAAATATAATGATGCAATATTGTTGAGAGATTAATATATGCAAGGCAAATCCAATTCGTTTCGAGTAGATATTCTGCTTGCTACATCAAGAAAAAGTGTTTATAATTAAAAATATGCATCTACTAGTTTTAACTTGAATACCAAAACATACAAATACATGTATAACTACTAAGTAATAAAAGAATGACATTCTACAAAAAAATAAGTTGCTTTATATATGAATTAAAGAATTAGTAGTTTTACTAACAATTAGATATAAAAAAAAAATGTGTTTCGAAAAAACTTTCGCTTTAAATATAAAAAATAATATTTGTTATCATTTTGAGAGAACTTTAAGCAATCTTTGGTAGTGCAGTCATTAAGCCTTGTCAGGCTAGTCATCAGAAGGCACGTATTTCAAAACCAACTCGTCACCTTGATATGTTAAAACTTTATTTTAAAATGAAAGTTTTCTAACGATAAGTTAAAATACATGTTTTCAGAGCTTTGATAAGCATGCACTATAAGTGAAAAGTAAGTAAATTTTAATAAGTAGAACATATTTCTAATTACACTTTTTTAATGGTTCAACTTAAAGAATGAAAGTCACTTCTTGAAATTGAACAAAAGATAAATATTCAAAAAATTATACGACTCCTTTTTATCAGTCATTACCCTGATTAAAACTCCAAACTTCAGGAATCATTTCGAAGGGATACAGACGCTCGTACGCGTAAAAGCATACAAAAGGCACTTCATCTAATAATGCTGAGAAGAATAAAAAGAGAAATGCCGAAATTCATTAAATAGTCCTGGCTGAAGTTTTGGTCACAACCAGAAGAACAAAATTCCCTTGATTTCGATGATTTTCAAGGGATTTTTTCCCCTCTTTCAATGTTAATAATTATGTGGTTATTTTGCATCTACTCACATGATGGCAAAATGTCGGGGTTCGTTTAATAACAGAAGCTGAGCTGAGAGGGATCGAAAAGCGGCCTAAGCTAGGTCAACTATATTATATATCTGCCGGTTTGATATCGGACTTGGCGGAAACACACTGACGTTTTCCTAGATAAATTCTAGCTCTTACATTGCATTTTAGTGATCAGCTTAAACAAAGGCTATCCATATGCATTCCAAGAAAAACCTTCTTAAACAAAATTAAAAGAATCCAACCTTTTACTAACTCAGTAACTGTCCATATTTGTTTTACAAAAATCACCAAACTAAGTAAATTGGTAAAAGTTTTTGTTTTTTGTTTAGTTTTTAAGTGTAGAAATGGAGACACTTTCCAACTTTTTGTCCAAACTTTGACTTTCAGACTGGATGGATTGAAGTATGGGTAGAAACAAGCGACTTTTTAATAACAAGTAGTTATCACAGTATTAACTCTTTATTTTCCAAGAGATTGATGCGAAAAACTGATGATACTAAAACTATCATGTTAAGAATTATGCTCTTTACTGTGATTTATTGCCCCTTAATATTCCCGTTGATGTTATATTTTATATCAAACTTTTAAAAGATGCTTATCCAATATTTTACATTCACAAGGTATTGTTCAGTAACAGACCGTTTCATCTTACCCCCATCACCAGACCCCAGATGGCAGGTCTACCAATGAAAGCAGCCTTCGCTCCTCTTGCTAGTGCCTTGTAGATGTCTTTTCCATTTCGGATACCACCGTCTACGAACACATCCACCAGGGGATACTGCGATTTGACTGCCTTCACGATTAAGGGCAAAGCATCGATCTAAACAAGATAGATCGTTATATTCACCAGCAAAGCAGCAAGAAACGGGAAAAGATATACTACTTTGAAAATTTTTACTGATTGATTAGATTTGGTGCGATTAGATAAAATGTGCGATTTTTTACATTCCAACACTAATGACCATGAGCATCCTAGAGAAATCAAGAACGAAGTATAAAGTACGATGGCTCCCTGATATAATCTAAAATTATCTGACTTGTGCAATTTCTTTTCTAAATTGTGGATCTATCCATATGGCATCGATTGTTACTGAAATAAATATTGGAAGAATAAATATTGGTACAATTCGTTTATTTAATACCTGGTTCCTTTCTTATTTGTCTTGTCATTGAAACATAATATAAAATTTATAATTCGGATATGAAAATTCGAACTTTACCAAATACTCTATAAGAGTAATCTTTATTCTTATAAAAATTTATTTAAATTTATTTCTATTCAGATATGTTATTAGTAAACTTATAAATTTAATATATGAATGGATTTAGAAAAACACTTAATTTACTACAGTACTGTAACATAATGTAAAAATTACCGTTGGTAAGGATCCATCTAATTCTCTCCCACCTTGGTTGGATACATAAATTGCTGAGGCTCCTGCTTCAATAGCTTCTATTGCATCTTGGGCTAAAATAGGAGTGAAAAGATTAATGCTAATATATAAAATAATCGATATTTGTTAAAATAATATTTCTACAATTTCTAAAAAATACCTGTTAAGATTCCTTTCGCAACAATTGGCAATTTTGTTATCCCGGTAAGCCAAGATATGGCTTCAAAGGTGAGAGTTGGGTCAACGTTAGTATCATTTTTATGAGCTTGAGGTAAGTTAGGACATCTGGAAGGAAAAATAGTGTTTGTATATTTATAAAAAAAAAATTAAAAAAACATGCATATTAATAATAACCAAGGTATGTGTAGAAGTCGCTTAAGATGGCATATATGGTATATATTACTGTATTTATACAACTTTATTATTACATATTTCTGTACTTTAAGAGTCCTATAGCATGCAATTGTTATATTATTCGACATTTTATTGTAAATTTTCAATACATATTCTTCACTTCACTTCAAATTTTCGAAATCCCATGGACGTTCAATGCATCCTTCTGGCGGCGCCCATATACAGTGCGCAAACGAGCGATGCAATATTATTGAATCGCTAGTTAGCGGTCACCCTTAAGAGACATGAATTATTAAAAATAGTTCTAAAATTTACGTAGTTTTAGAATACCTTGGTTTGGCAGACTGCATTTGACCTGCGTGTCCTTATTACTGACTAAGCCCGTGATGCTCGAGTTTACCCACTACATTTTCTAGTATTCTACACGTTGTTGTTGTTTCTCATCCTACTCGTCAGGTCCATGAGACCATTCACCCTCAGGAAATAAAAAGAAAACAAGACCGGATCGTGCAGTAAATCCTTTTTTTTTTTTTTTTCAAAATCCACACATCTAAGGAGGTGGGCCGGGCTGTCTGCACTCGAGAAACATTTATTGCATGTAGGGTAGGTCTTTCGCTACAGTTCATACTTCATGCACTTGAGGTGACCACTGATGAATCTAGTGTATGCAGTTGACCAGGCTTATTCCCACAGTACCAAATATGAACTGGAGGAGTTCCCCAATCTAGCTGTACACTATTCTTTCTAATGGAGTGAATTTCCGAGAATATGAGTGCCAAGTTATCCGGTAGGGGTTCATTTATGCCAAGTTTTGCAAGCGAGTCAGCGATCTCATTCCCATATAGACCTACATGGGACGGAATCCATTGCAAATAAATATCTCGCTTCTCGGAAAGTTTACAAAGATGTTGTAAGATTGCTGTTCCAGCCCTATCACCCACTCTGGGCCATGCACTCAAATATTGGATAGAACTTCTACTATCCGTAAGGATCCAGATGGGATCCAACCGCGAATCCTCTTCAGTTGCGTTCAGTCCTTCCTATCTCTTCTTTGTCTCTGATTATTGGTCCAATGCAGGAAGTAATCAGCAGTTCTGTGTTGGGCCCCATAACTAAGTATTTTACTAAAATATTTCTCAAGACAAGTATCTCTTCTCATATTTAATGGCAAAAGGTCTGCCTCAAATAATACAATTTCACCAGGGCAGGAATGTCGCAAACCAGTAATTATGAGTCCCACACTCTGTTGAACTCGATCAAGTTTTTGAAGATTGGAGGATGACGCACTCGAACAGATTTGTTGACCATACTTTAATATAGGTCTCACAAGAGCGACGTAGGTTGTCCTTAGTGTAGTCGCGTTTGCACTTCAGTCGCGACCAGAGATATACTGAAGGATTTTCAGCCGCTTTCTACTCTTGGTCACCAGGGCCTCAATATGTTTGTTGCAAGCAAATTCTGAGTCGCATACAAAACCCACATATCTAGGGTGTTTTTCATAAGGGAGAAGGATACCTCGTAGAGATATCTGGGGGGGGGGGGGTATAGTTGTAAATATGTTTATTAGTAGTGGAAAATCTTGTCACTGACTTGGAAACATTAAATGTTAGTTTATGTTCTGCAGCAAGATCCTGGACTCTTGCAAGTGCTAGGTTGATATTTGATTTCAGCATTTTAATGTCTGAGTTTGAATCCCATAGAACGATATCATCAGCAAATATACCAATCTTGCTGGTCCCATTCAGCCTCTCCTCCAATCCCTCCAGAAACAGTGAAAAAAGCGTGTGGGACTCCTTGAAATAATTTAAAATTGTCGGATAAGGTGTAGTCATATTTTACTTTGATGAGTATGTTCTGCATCAGAAAATCTGAAATCCAAGCAAGGGCTCAGCCCCCAATGTTAGAGATTTCATGAAGCTTAACAATAAGCTTGTTCCGCTAGACTCTGTCAAAGGCCTTGGATAGATCCAGGAAGGCAGCTACGATATGATGTGTAGGTTTCATACTGTTACGAATTTTTGTATATTTGTAAATATTTCGTAGTATTAATTATGTAAAAAAAGGAAATTTATGTACACTTCGCATAAGGCAGTGCAAAAGTTCTGTACTTTGCTTTCCTGCAATGTGTTTCTTATTGCTTGAAAACGAGTTTTACAGAGATAATGCTGGGAAGCGAGTTTTACAATGAGAAGGCCATGTAACATTATGGTTAATGGCAATCTCGCCAAGTTGGCGACAATTTTGGTGACTAATTTTAGTCGCCAAATTGGCAAAAAAATCGACAAATGTCGCCAAACTTGGCGACATTTTCAGTCCCCATGTACATGTATAGGGCTTTTCGACTACGATCTGGAAAGTTCTCCAAATTTCTATCTCTGGAAGTTTCGCGAAGATTCGCCTTTCCTATATAAGGCCGGCCAAGTGAGCGGGGGAGTTAGTTGAGTTACTGACTGAGTGGAGTTACTGAGTTAGTTGTCTCTCAGCGAGCATTCAGAGAGTTCCGAAAGTGAACTGTATTGCATTGTCTTTTGCGGCGATTTTTAGCAGTTGGTATATCAAGTTTATAACTGCTGTTTTGTGCTCTATTGTTGTGTGAAGAGCTGTATTGAGTCTACTAGAACGAAAAATTCTGGAGTTTATCGGAATAAATTTCTGCAAGTTTTGATCTGCTTTGGCTTCAAGTCTTTCGAACCCATCCAAGCAACAATATTTTGAGCATCTTTAATACATTGACTAAAAAATAGGATCTGCTCAGTGGTACTATGGCCCCTTCTAAATTCATATTGAGCTCGGGGGAGTAAGTCATTGGAATCTAAATAAAAATTCAGTCTGCAGAGGATAATTTTCTCCATAAGCTTGCAGGAGACACTAGTCAAAGCTACTGGCCTGTAGTTCTCGGCGAAGTCTGCAGACTTGCCGGTTTTTTGTATGAATTGCCTTCCCCGTATACCGAGATGATCAATCATGAGTCCATGAATGCCATCAGGGACTGGTGATTTGGAGAGGTCCAGATCCTTAATAGCAAGTTTAAGTTCTTGTAGGGAGAAGCAATTACTACATTATGGAATACTTCCCTTTGAGCTACGACAACCATGAGTAATATTTTTAGCTCGCTTTTGAGTTGTCCGGTCATTTTCATCAAAGAGCAGCTGACTAGTCGTCTGATAGTGGTCTCCCAACAGATTTGCTGCTGCTTTGTCTTCAAGGGGGATATGACTGGTTAAGTCAACAAGGGCATTACCTTCCTCTTTTTGGGGTTGTACTTTATCAATGCTCTTGGCCAGTTTCCACAACTTAGAATTAGAAGTTCTGACGCCTAGTTTCTTGCACAAGTTCATCCATTTTTCCTCTTGTCAACCATATATTGACATTTGATCTCTGCATTTATTTTGCTGAGAACAGTTCTATTGGCGTTATTATGAGTAGTTCTGAGCCGTTCATGTAAAAGATTTCTTTAAGCAATGAGACCAACCAGCTCAGATGATTGGGACCCAAAAAAGGGAGAAGCCTTCTTAATGAAGCCTCTTGGTATAGATTGGCCTGCTGTTTTTAACACAGCTTTCTGAAAGATGGACCAGTGCTTTTCAATACCATCATAACTAAGTTCACTGGATAAGTAATTTTCTACGAGATCGCTGCAAGTCACCCAGTTAGCCTTTTTAAAATTCCAGTATTTCATTGGGTATTTACTTATTCCCTGCCTTCCCTTTAGTTCTATAAGAACTGGGAAGTGATCGCTACCCACAGAATGACGAACCTGCCATTTACAACAGTTGCAAATATCCGGGCTGACAATAGAGACATCCCATGCCTCGCTGGTATTATAACCATAGGAAGAGTGTGTAGCTGTGCCATCACTGAGTACCATAAAGGCCTTATCATCCAAAAGATTAAGAAGTTCAATTCCTCTATGATTGTCGGCTGAACACCCCCAGGAGGAGTGATTGGCGTTAAGGTCACCAATAAGAAAGGTGTCATGATCAGGGATGTCCAGCATACCCTCAGGCAAACTCTTTTGATTGGGTGGGTGGTAGACATTAAAAATATTCACGGGTCTGCCTTTCCTATTTGCTGATATGCCCTGCACTTCTAAGACTGAGTTCGAGAAAGGTTGAATACTGATTTCACGATATTTAAGATCTCTAATAAGAAAGGACAGTCCTCCTCCACCATGGAATGACCTGTCAGTCCTAAAAATATGATAGCCTCGAATTCTAAAGGAGACAGGATTCCCTAATTTGCTCTCTTGGATTGCTATAATCTAAGCACCATACGATTCTGCTAGATTTAGAAGATGGTCAAGTTTAGCTTTTGTGGCTTTGGGAGATTGTCCATTAATATTGCCTTGCAATATTCTTAAAGTTTTCCTCTTTTCTGGAGACTGTAACTTATTTATAGAACAGAACCCTCTGCCTAAGCCATGAGCGCGCTCCTGATTAGTCTGCTCGACGGGCGATGCAGCATTAAAATTCAAAGGATGCATAAACTCATGAAATAAAGGGTTAGGGGACAGCTTCTGTTGTTGGTTGAGAACTTGGAGCACCCGAAGGTAGAAGTCTGACTTGGCTCCGTTCACCTACTAGCTTTAGCTGGGCATAGTTGGATGGCTTCACGCATAGGGAGACCCTACCAGGAGTCAGACTCCCGACGTACATCACCTATCCCGTCAAGTACCAACCCCCCTTCTCCCCAGAACATCGCCTAGAAATGTAGAGACGCATTCTACATTTCTAGCATCTATATTTTCTAGCGGGGCGCATATCTCTCTTTTCTTTAATTATTTTCCAATTGTAATGTTTTTAAACTTTTACATGTTAAATTACTTTGAAATTACATATTTCCTATTTAACATTTTTTGTGCACTCAATTTTCATTTGCACCTCTTTTGACCAAAAATATTAGTGTGAACTTTGATAAATGCTCAATAATATAAAAAGCAAAAAATGGCATAAAAAGATATTGATATTGGCTCTTTTAATTTATTTTAATCCTTCGTAAAATGCTGTTTACTTTTACAAGTGAGGTTTCAAATAATTTTGTCGGAAAAATTATTGATTTCATGTGTCAGACTGACACATGGTTTCAAATAATTTTTCAAATCTTTTGATAATTTATGACATAAATAAAAGACTTCAAATTAAGTTTTTAAAAGATATTTCCAGTAGTTGCATATACTCGTTCGTACACATGCAAATAGTACCTTTGTATTAATAATATCATTTCTTTATGAGAAAAAATTGCATTAAGCTAAAAAAAAAAAATAGTGTTTTGAGATACTGCCATATGGAGGTTTTTTTTTTTTATTGCAAAACAAAAGCATAAGAAGAAGAATTTTTTTTCCTTCTAAATATTCCTACTTGTCGAATTGATACGATATATATCTTATCATAAACAAAAAAGTTTAAATTTTTAGGAAATGTCACACAAAAAAATATTTATTGAGAAAATTTTGTAATCAACCTCATACGTCTCCTCTAAAAGATTACTTTCCTTCCTTCACCACTCGCCAGTTTAAACTAACAAGGAGACCTTACGGTCTCGGAAATTCAGATCGGGATGAAACTCGGCAGATTGATAGTATACTTTAAGGGTATCCATACAGTAAAGTAATAAAGCGCACTAGCCAGAAGATTCCGAGAAAACAGGCTCTAAAGTATTACGCGCAGCTTATATACTAGTAGAGATTTTTGCTGTAGAACTGCCAGGTGGCAAAGTGGTCAGCGTGCTGTGTTCCCGTACGGGCGATTCCGAGTTCGATACCTCGTGAGGTAATTTTTTTTTTCTCAATTTATAAAGTGACTGTTACAGCTAATTGAAATTTCAATTAAAGATAATACTTTATTTTTAAATACGTAATGTATTTTTAATGAAGGTACATTAAAACTCTATTTACTATTTTCACAAACAAGTGATTATAAATTTTGAGATATTATAAGATGTAGAGAAGTAAATGATTTTCCTAAAAAACATGAAGAACCAGTTTCTATATGGAAGAGTAAGAATGTTGTCCTATTGTACACAAGTAGGTAGTTAGAAATTTTCAAAACCCTAACGGCACTTTGCGACGTCTATTTTTATAGACAGGTAAAGAATCTACTAAAGCGTATGCAAAATTGCGTGTATCTGGTTGAAAATAATAGAGAAATAAATACCCGTGAAGACTGCATAAAAATACAATCAATAGTCCATCATCAATTTTTAATAAAATGATCCGGTATGCCTGGTATGCTTCCAAGTTTTCTGTCGAAAGATATATTTTCATGAATGTTAATGAAGTATGTTTTCCAACGAATCTTTTACAAAAAGGTTGTTCCTGTAAACAATCTTCCTTTATAAATTGTGCAAGATGTCAAAACAGTTTTTGTTTTCCATGTTATTATGATAAGTGTCATTCTGGTGTATGTATATAAATAAATAATTGACAAATAAAAACTATACGTCAAAATCCATAGATAAATTAAGTCCTACCCTAATTTTGTTGCCGTGGTAATTAGAATTTTAATTTATGTCTATTTAATTTATCTCTATTTTCTCTATTAAAAACACATTACGTATTTAAAAATAAAGTATTATCTTTAATTCAAATTTCAATTAGCTGTAACAGTCACTTTATAAATTGAAAAAAAAAAAAAAATTGCCTCACGAGGTATCGAACCCGTATCGCCTGTACAGGAACCCAGCACTCTGACCACTTAGCCACCGGGCAGTTGCAGAGGAGAAATCTCTACTAGTATATAAGCTGCGCATAATACTTTAGAGCCTGTTTTCTCGGAATCTTCTGGCTAGTGCGCTTTATTGTTTGACAGTGTGGATACCCTTAAGGTATACTATCAATTTGCCGAATTTCATCCCGATCTGAATTTCCGAGACCGTAGGGTCTCCTTGTAAGTGAAATAGAAAGTTGTATCGTGTTTCGTATGGCTAACGTTTGAGAATCGCTTTCATATAACGTACTCACTTCATTTCTATGTATCTGGTAAAAAAATCGGTTCTGGAATTGCACCTGATGTCGGTGCCAAACGGCTCGTCAATTGTTACCACAACCGCCTTGAATCCTGCTTTCTCTGCTCTCCTCACCATCTGCTCTGTTAGCTCGCGTTTTGGATGAATATAGGTCTGAATCCAGAGTTCTGTGCTTGGCGATACTGAAGCTGCCACGTCCTCTAATGGTGTAAGGGAAAAACCATTCAGTATCATAATAGCCCCAACACTGGCGGCACCTACAAAAATAAATTATTGTACTTTTGTTACGATTCTTACGAAATATTGACTCCATTACAATTACGACACTGATTGCGTATGAGTTTAAATATTACCATAAAACCGAATTGATAAAAGTAGTTTTCCAGAAAAGTTGTGACTTATAACTTTATCATGTTGAATGAAAACCATTTGGATGATGATAGTATAACTGTAGCACTTGAGACCAAGATACCAAGCATGTATTGTATTGTGCGATTTGGGGGCTTTCAATTTGTGAAATCTTGGATGTCGTGGTGACATTCACAACAAAAACCCGCCAATTTGGAGGTGTTTTTTTTTTTTTTTTTTTTTTTTTTTAAAGTTAACAAACTTACTGGTACTGCGTGTCATCGAATATCCACTTCGATATCTCTAATTCAAGCCAAGATATGACCTTCTCACAGAGTTCTTTTAAGAAGCACTCTTTAGGGCACTTCTGGTTGTAATTTCCGATTACATCTATAATAATAAAACAAGCTGTGTGTGTGTCTGTCTGTGGCTCTGTGGATCTATAGAAACCTACTTAAAATTGGAGTAGAGCTCTGAAATTTTCAGCATAAGTGGTTTTGGCTTTCTAATTGTATACATCGCAAACAGAATGTTCAAATTTTAATTAGTTCTTTTTTAATTAATTTCTTTTTTTATAAAGTGACTTAAAACAGAGATGCAGCTCTGAAATTTTCAACGTAAGTAGTTTTAGCCTTCTAATTGGACATTTAAAAAACACAATGTTGAAATTTTAAACAGTTATTTTTTAATTAATTTTTTTTTAATTAATTAATATAATGTTTTACAAAACAATTTCTAATAGGGCTACAGCTCTGAAATTTTCAACATAAGTAATTTTGGCCATCTAATTGGGCTTTTGAAAAACAGAATTTGAAATGTTTGTTTAGTTCGTTTTTAATTAATTATTTTTTTAATTAATTAATATTTTACAAAACGATTTCTAATAGGGCTACAGCTCTACAATGTTCAACATAAGAAGTTTGGGCCTTTTAATTGGATTTTTGAAAAACAGAATTTTAAATATTTATTTTGTTCTTTTTCAATTAATTTTTGTAATTAATTAATAAACAGTTTTCAAAATGACTACTAATAGGGCTACAGCTCTGAAATTTTCAACATAAGTAGTTTTGGCCTTTTAATTGGATTTTTGAAAAACAGAATTTTAAATATTTATTTTGTTCTTTTTCAATTAATTTTTTTTAATTAATTAATAAATATTTTACAAAACGATTTCTAATAGGGCAACAGCTCTGAAATGTTCAACATAAGAAGTTTTGGCCTTTTAATTGGATTTTTGAAAAACAGAATTTTAAATATTTATTTTGTTCTTTTTCAATTAATTTTTTTAATTAATTAATAAATATTTTACAAAACGATATGTAATTGGGCTACAGCTCTGAAATTTACAACACAAGTAGTTTTGGCTTTCTAATTTGACTGACAAAAAGAATGTTAAAATTTTAATTTGGTTTTAAATGAAATTTTTCACAAAAAACGACTTATAGGCCTAGAGCTCTGAAAGTTTCATAATAAGTAGTTTTGGCCTCTAATTTTGCTTTCCACAAACTCGTGTTAAAATAATCTTAATGGGGTGTTGTATTATTGTATTAACTGGGAATTTTTTTTTTTTTTCTCGACAAGGGAGATGAGGCTTCGAATATCAAGGCTTTACGTAGCAATTAGATTTTAGTGAGTGAAGCGAGCTTATGCTTACGCAGCAATGAACCTTTCAGCGAGCGAAGCGAGCCTATGCTTGCATAGCAATGAACTTTTCAACGAGTAAAGTAAGCCTGTGTTTATGTGTCAATGAACTTTTTCAGCGAACGAAATGAGCTCGATTTTGCGTAGAAAGCGTTAAAAACTGGGACCAATACACGAATGACAGATTCCGCAACTCGAAGCCTCACAGCTAGCTAAATTATTGCACATGTTAAAATTCCGTAGCGAATCACGGGTATTCAGCTAGTCTATAATAATAAAACAAGATGGGTGTCTATCTGTCTGTCTGTGGCTCTGTGGTTCCATAGAAACCTACTTAAAATTGGAGTAGTGCTCTGAAATTTTCAGCATAAGTAGTTTTGGCTTTCTAATTGTATACATGTCAAACAGAATGTTAAAATTTTAATTAGTTATTTTTTAATTATTTTGTTTAATTATTAGTATTTTTTTCTTTATTTTTTTTTCAAAGTGACTTCAAACAGATATACAGCTCTGAAATTTTCAACATAAGTAGTTTTGGCCTTTTAATTTGACTTTTGAAAAACAGAATTTTAAAGTTTAATTTAGTTCTTTTTTAATTATTTTTTATAATTAATTAATAAATATTTTACAAAACAATTTCTAATAGCGCTACAGCTCTGAAATTTTCAACGTAAGTAGATATGGCCTTCTAATTGGACTTTTGAAAAACAGAAGTTTAAAATTTTATTTGTTTTTTAATTAGTTTTTTTAAATTATAGCAAATATTTTACAAAACAATTTCTAATTGGGCTTCATTAGTTCTGAAATTTTCAACTCAAGTAGTTATGGCCTCTAATTGGACTTTTAGCAAAAAGAATATTAAAATTTTAGTTCGTTTTTTAATAAATTTTTGTAATTAATATTTTCACAAAAAGCGACTTCTGACAGGCCTAGAGCTCTGAAAGTTTCAACATAAGTAGTTTTGGCCTTCTAATTTTGCTTTCCACAAACACGTGTTAAAATAATCTTAAAGGGGTGTTGTATTATTGTATTAACGAGGATTTTTTGTTTTTTGTTTCTCGACAGGAGAGAGGCTTCTAAATATTAAGACTTTACGTAGCAATTAGATTTTAGTGAGTGAAGCGAATTTACGCTTTCGCAGCAATGAACCTTTCAACGAGTGTATTGAGCCTGGGCTTACGTTTCAATGAACTTTTCAGCGAGCGAAACGAACTTGGTTTCGTGTAACGATGAACCTTTCTACGAGGGAAGCGAGCCTATTAGCAAAACGCCGAAAACTGAGACCTATACACCAATGACGGATATCTGCAACGAGGGGCCTTCCAGCTGGCTAAAATATATCACATGGTAAAATTTCGTAGCAAAGCACGGGTATTCAGCTAGTTTTATTAATCCCACTAAAGGTTTACAAACTGATTTTAACATGTCCATAATTTTAAGTCTAAGCTTAATGAATTTCAAATTGACTTAAGGTTACTATTTCCGGGACTACCAATCATGAATTTTGATAGGGTAACTCGTGTCAGTGACCGCTCATATACGTATTGCACGTGTCTAGTATTTATATTTTTTAGTGAAAATGATGATTTCAGAAGTACGAACAGCGTTTATAAAAGCTTCTCTCTACATAAGTACTAAGGAAAAGCTAAAATTACCCAAACAATATATCGTTTAACCTCTCTCTTTCTGATGTGATGCTGACCAAAATCGCACTTCTTTTGACTGCATTAGAAAACAATTTAGAGAAATAACACAAAGATATTCAGCACAAATTTAACCTAACTTCCAATAATTAGTGTTGCACTAAGATGGAAAGCTTCTTCCGGCATTCACAGGTCAGAGATTGGCAATACTAGTAAGTTTTCAAGATAAGAAGTAATTGTTAGGAATTCTTGAAATCCCAATCTATTTAGGACAAGAACAAGCAATAACTGCTTACCAAGCATGGAAGAAATGGAGTGTAACCGACAAAATTCAGCCACTTTGCTGCGATACGACAGCAAACACCACAAACTGAATAAATGGAGCAGGTACAAATCTAGACAAAAATTTAATGAGGGCTTGTTTTACCGCTTTAGCCGCCATCACATTTTTTAGTTTTGTCTTCCTGATGTCTCCAACTTCTGGTTCAGACATGGTAGTTTTCCAAAGTTTAGACTCGACAAGAGCCTTGAAATAACTGGCAGGAATCAAGTACCTGGCAAAACCGCTCTACTTTTCTTTTAATTTCTTGAACATCACATTTCTCTTGCAGAAACAACAGCAGTATAATTAATGAAAATTGTAGCAGTTTACGGTGATCCTTCTTGACGGCACTCCAAAAAGTAAGATATTGCTTCGTATACCAGGAGTTGTGAATCATGCTACTAGGCGGATGACAAAGACAGTTCATACAATCAAGATACACTTGTTTCTAGGTCAATTTCAGAAAAGAATACGTATTTTTCTTGTTCGAATTTAAATTCTAATTTGGTTTCTGTCATCAGAAGCAAATTAATCATATACAACTACATCCTTCAGTGAAAGAATGTACTTCGTCATCCAAACAAGGTGACTTACACATTGTTATGAGTGAACAGGCGTTTAAGCCTGTTTGTTTTACAGTACCCTTTAGAGTTAACCCCATTTACAACTATCATATACATACAATTATCCCAGATTATGCAATAACAATATTCTCACAAAAGATGAAACTAAATAACAAAATGTTTTTTAAATCTTTATTGGAGACCGAAAAAAGTACCCAGCTGATACTAAATCCTTTCTTAGAAAAATATAATGTTCAATGTTCGTTCGTTCATGTTTATATTTGTGTTCTAGAGATTATTGCTGTAAATAATAATATGCTTCTCTTATTAAAGTTGCCGGGCATTATTAAAAATAAACCACTCTAATATTTCTTAAATTTTTATTTTTATTTTAGGAATTTTTTAATAGAAAAATAAATATGGTCGAGACCGAGAAGTGTATATCGCTTTTGAACGGATTTAAAATTTTCATTTAGAGTTTCCCAAATTCAATGCGTTTGAGGATCGTCTAGTAGATGTCCAATTTAGCTTAAATTTGCACAAAGTGGTTCCTCCCCCCCCCCCCCTTCTGTTTCTTATTACAACAGTATTAGGTGGATTGTGCAGCAAAATTGTAACTTTCGAAAAACTACTTATAGCTAAGGACCACAATATTGTTACGAATTTCTGTAAATTTGTAAATATTTGTAGTATTAGTAATGTAAAGGAAAATTTATGTACATTTCGCATAAGGCAGCGCAAAATTTTGTCCTCGCTTTAATGCCATGCGTCTCTTAATGCTTGAAAACGAGTTCTACATGGATTATGATGGAAAGCGAGTTTTACAAGGAGCCGGCCATTTAACATTATGGTTAATGGCAATCTCGTCAAGTTGGCGAAATAGAGCCAAGTTGACGACTGTTTTGGAGACTAATTTTGGTTGCCAAATGTTGCCAAACTTGGCGACCATTTGGCGAAATTTTCGGTCCCCATGTACCTGTAGAGGGCTTTTCGACTGCGATCTGGAAAATTCTCCAAATGTCTATCTCTAGAAGATCCACGAAGGTTTAACTCTCCTATATAAGGCCGACCAAGAGTTAGTAGACTCTCAGTGATCATTCAGAGTATTTCTAAAAGCGAACTGTATTGCATTGTCTTTTGCGGCGATTTTTAGCAGTTGTGTATCAAGTTTTTAACTGCTGTTGTGCTCTATTGTTGTGTTGTTGTTGTTGTTGTTTCTTATTCCACTTTATCTAGAACAAGTCTAGACCAAGTCCAAGAGACCGTAAGCCCAAAGAAAGTCTCGAACCAGCGCAGGGTTATTAAAGAGATCGCTCTTCTCCAAATCCAAACAGGAAATCAGATGGTCCGGTGAAGTTTGATAGGAAACACACTTGAGGCACACAGGGTACTCCTTTTGTCCCTGAACATATGCAAGTGTGCGAGTATGTCCGGTGATGAGTCTGGTGATGGTGGTTTGTAATTTCCTGTCGCCCTTCAGCTCCAGGGCAGCCCCAGGACGTTTTTGTTCATACCAGTCATGAGTTGGTGGAATCCTCCATGTCTTGCTGTTGTCGGCTCTGACCTTCGAGAAAATTTCTCTAAACGTAAGATGACCACAATTTTCTATTGTTGTGTAAAGAGCTGTATTGAGTCTATTAGAACGAGAAGTTCTGGAGTTGTAAAAGAATCTGTGAAGAGTTATATCGGAATAAATTTCTACAAGTTTTGATCTGCTTTAGCTTCAAGTCTTTCGAACCCAGCCACTCAACAACATTTTGCATGCTTGCTATCTTGGCCAGATGTACTTTAAATAGAAATATGTGTAGAAGTGATATATTACGGTCTGTCTATTTATCAAGACAATAGCTCCCCCAGACTGTCTGGTAGGTATCGGACACTGTAGAAACAAGAAATAAGGAGAAATAAGGGAGACACAAGTATATTGGCGTCCCAAAAAGTTACAATGTGACAAATGTAGATATTTTTCTTCTGGAATACCCCATGGAAAATGGAGCTAGTCATGCTTCCACGGCAGCAGACAACGCTAGATTTCGTGGTGGAAACTAATCTTGTGAAAGATATACAGTAGTGACAGTCATTGTTTCAATCCTACTTAAAATAGTGACAATTAAAAGTCTAATTAACTTAGAAACAGAATTTTGACCTAGCTGAAATCAAAAAGATGTTAAGTATTTTTTGGGACTATAAAATGAAAGTTGCAAATTTCAGAGATTGAATTCTGTTTTTAACGATAAAATAGGAATTGGATTCCAACATTGAGATTGGGATTACCTTTGGCTGTCCCGTTTTCTCCTTCCGGATGATAGATGGAATGCCCCACTGTAGGCGAGATACCGAGAGGTAATGCAATCCGACGTCCGAACACTTCAGTTTCCAGGCTGTAGTTCGCATTTCCCTGCAGCACCCTTTTCTTTATCCAGATTCTACATAAAAATTCAAAAAAACAAACTAACACTTATTTTCAAAAAACCCGTATCAGTTCCTAGAATTAAAGGACGTATCCAAGGAAAGGGAAGAAATACTCATATTACTTCTCCCTACTTCAAATATTTTTATTTATTTTCCTTTTTACGAAAAAGAGTATTTTGCAATATACCAGTGCAGCCGGGCTGCACTTAAATTCATTAGTTCAAAACTAAAATTATATATTTTCCAATTTTGTAAAATGAAGATACAATTTCTAAGGTAAATGTAAAAAAATCCGATAAACAACGAATTTCTTTTCTCATACTCAATTCACAAGGACAAAAAATAACGTTTCCAATCAAGATGATTTTCCTTGCAGCCATGTGACAGCAGCCATGTGTTTCTGAAAAGCATTTAGGCTGAGACGTTGCCATGGTAACCAATGGAACCCAATAGAGCCTTCCCTCCACGTAATGTATAGCGAGGCAGCCAGATCAGCGATTTTCCAACTTAGGCTGCCCTTAAGAATTTCTGCTTTAAAATTATATCTGGATGAAATTTTTGCAAGGTAATGAATGATATCATCTGAAGGCTAGAGAGTTATTTTATTAGTTTGAAATACTATTTTGTTCTGAAAATCCAACTGACTATTTAAAACTCATAACATAAAAAAAATCGTGTTTTTGGCACACCTGAAACTTTATTTAAACAGTGGTAACTGAAATTTGATATAATCTTTTTGGAAAAATTATTTGAGAATTCAAATCTGCATTAACTATTAGATGTTTTGAACCTCAGTCAAACTGATTGGAAAAGAAAATGAATTTTGCTATATTTTTAAATGCAAAAGTTTAAAAAAAATACGATTTTATCTACTTTCAATGTTAAAAAAAATTAAATTAAAAAAACTATATATATTTTAGAAACTAGATGAAGGTTCATAACATTAAGAATGATATTACGAACAATTTCAAACCAAAATTTCTTTTCTTGGCGCCATAAAACATGAGTAACAACTGTTCAAAAATATGATAATTATAACGAGTTAAATGTTAATCAGTTAATTAATTGTGATTGTACATGATTGTGGAAAGTGTGTGTGTGGTTGGTGGGGGGGGGGGGGACTCGCATGCTTCCGTCTGCTCTAACATTTTCAACTACAGGCCTCCACTGTAATAAGCTACGTTGAAATTTGCTGAAACTTAACTCCACACACACACCATACTTTAAGTTTTTCTCCACAAGCAGTGGCAATTTTGTGTCATATTGCCATGCTAGATGTATCTGTATTTTTTTTTTTTTTTTTTTTTTTTTTTTCTCAAACTGAGTTATTGTTATAGGTGGTTCTCTGTAATTTGGCTACTGGGTTTACACATGCTGAATCTAGTTTCCCAGCTTTTTTCTGATAGCGAATTGTTGTCTTATTTTTCATTATTTTACTTTTAATGGCCATGTTAAGTAAGTTTTTTCACTACACTGATCAGAATTTTAAGTGCATTAGCTTCCGCAGCTCTTATTTTAGCCTGTTTTCTCCACATTTACACATTTTGGAAACTGAGTAATTTATATAGTTCTTGAGAGTTTGTTTAATTTATATAGTATGGAGCAATTATAGTTTAAAAAATATATTTTTTATTTATTTTTAAATCTGTTTTATACTTTACAATTGAACATATAGGATAACATGAAAAAAACCAAAAAATTTCAATATTTTAACTTTGAGATTTTTTTTATAATTCACCCATCAAATACTGTGAAGACAATATTTTCTTTCTGTGCAGGTTCTCTCTGAAGACGTTTCCTCAACACACAAGACTACTTTTGGCGTAGATTTGCGATGTTAAGGTACAGTAATGTAACCCCAGAAAATATCTATAGATGGAACTTCAGACACAATTATCTGCCGAAGTTATTGCTTCAAATGATATGAAACTAGAGGTGTGGAATATGGCTCATTTTTCAATTACGTATAATTCTGCTCACTGCTTTTAAATTTGACATGAATAGGTATTACTTACCATTTTCGTTCTTATATTTTATCTAATTAAAAAGAATGAACAGTTTGGCGATAATTATTACATTGGTCCAATATCCAATAAAACCCCGCCAAATTGGCCTAAATTGGCGATATGTTTTACGATAAATTTTACATTATCCTTTTCTGCCAAATGAAACAGAGAAGGTCAGTCGTTGGTGACAATGCTCCTTTTAATAGTAAATGTACTTTTATTGTTATATCTGTCTAGTTAGCTTTAAAAGAAAGCAGAATCCATTGTAGAAGAACACTTCAAAGTTGGGTACTTACACTACACGTATTACCCCCATCGACCATTGACAAAACAAAAACTACGCCAAACGGATTCCTTTAGAAATCCATTTTCTACGGGATTCTATAGAAAATTCCAATGGAATCCTATCAGCATTCTACGGGAAGGTTCAGACGCTTGTCCGAATCGTATTTCAGAGGAAGCTGGATATTTTTTTTTTTTTTTGTCGTCAAACTAAAAGTCCGTCAACGGTCGACGGGATAATAAGTACCTTATTTAGAGACGGAGGGTTAAAACTATTAATATTCGTTTGAAAGTATTATTGACTTGCTATAGAATTTTGAACAGATTTTCTTCAATGGATCTAGCCCTTTTTGAATGCTAACTGCTCTTCTAATAAAAATTTCGCAGCTTTTATCAACACTTCGGTAGATATTGAGTTCGATAAAATGAAGCATGAGTTTTGAGGCCATCACTCTTAAAAAAATATTGTATCAGTACATTTCTTTGGAAAAAAGAAATCATATTGCCTTGAAAATGCCTCCTTGTTTTGATACATAGTCATCTGTGTTCCTGCAGCACCCCACACGTAGTCCCTGCTGAAGGGATCCATTCGAGCTGGAGCGCATCGCTCGTAATCCCTCACAAACTCCAAGGTTTCAAAACTAAAAAAAAAAAAAATAGGCATATAGACACGATTCGCACATTTTCATGCTTAACAACCTCTAGGGAAAATACCTTTGTAGCTAAGAATATGCAAGACCTAACCCTTAGTAATGTACCACAGTTATTAAAATAAAATTTACTGACGTACTTTTCTAGGAAGTGAGCAGTTACACATAGGGTGATTTTGCATAGAAATGCACAAAAAAAAAAAGGGGGGGGGGGATACAAAATGAAGGTTGCGTTCAATAAACACTCGGAAGTTGAAATAAATACAGAACTTTATATAAAATTATTTACTAACAATATCTGCATTTATAATTTAGAATTATTTATAAATAAAAAAATAAAAATAAAAAAAAAAAAACCTACTTAAGAAATCGTAAAACTAAACCATTTTATATGGTAACCAACTTGGAAACTTTATTTATCTGGATTTAAGCTGTCAAGGTATAAACCTGTTTCTAACATCAATTATAGGACAAAAACTTATAAGATTTGAGACAGTTAGTATTGTTTTATCTTTCCTTGGTCTAAAATTTCCAAACCTGTAGCTTCGTAATTAGTTGTTTAGAATAGCTTAATCCAACCGAATTCTTGAAATTTTTAGATATCAATGTTACTTTAAAGTGGTATAGGACACTAAATTTTCAAACATTTTTATTTACGGTTTTAAAAAATAATATTGATATTTCTGAATTGTAAGAAATCAAAAGTTAAACGTTACCTCAAATATACTTCTAATATTAAACTTTTAACACAACAACTTTTAAGCTTGGCGTCCACTATAGTTGAGCAGTGCAGAGCGGAGTGGACTAGAGCCAATTACAAGGCTGCCAACGTCTACTGTAGCACGAGGCTCGTGCTACAATGGACGTTGACAGACTTGTAATTTGGCTCTAATCCGCTCTGCTCTGCACTGCTCAACTATAGTGTACGCCAAGCTGTAATCTATATATATAATTCTCTTGCGTGCCGCCCAAATTCGGTTGTATTTCTGTGAGCAGAATGGCAACGACTTCAAACAACCAATCACAAATCTCTTAAATGTGCTTTATTTACGAGTTTCCAAATTCAGCCATACAGCCAATCACAATATATCTTTTGAAATTTGACTTCTGGCATCAGTCAACAACTTGAATTGGCTATATTTTGTTTTCTTTTTACTGATACAAATTATTGCTTATTTAAACCGTATTGATTTAATATTTATGTTGATGTCGGAATAAATTGATGCAATATGTGTAAGTTTCTTTTGGATTAAAATTCTGTATAAACCAGGTTTTTTTGATAAATTGTCGATTAAAATTCCAAGTCAGGTACGGATTCTGCGCCAAAAATTTTGCCAACAAATGTCAGCCGACGCATTTTTTTTAGTAACAAGTGAATTGCGTATGGTTGTCATAATTTGGCGCTGTTTTATGTAAACAGTTCTTGGCGCAGAAACCGTACCGTACTTTAAAGTTTTATTCATATTTATATGTGAACGTTTTAAGAATATATATACCAATAAAAACTGAGCACGAAATTTACATTAAGAATATTAAGGTTTCTATGCAGAAAATTCACAGTAGATTGATTAAGAATTTCAGCATTCTGGATAAACCACAATTTAAAAAAAAAAAAAAAATTATGATAATATTCTTTCAGGTTATGATTTACAAGTATTGTAGCTCATCAGTAATAATCCAATTTTTTTCAGTTTCATGGCACAATATCATTCTTCAAAAATTTTCTTGATTATGCAACTGAAATAGCTTTTTGCTAGGGAATATTTTAAATGCCTCATTTTGAAGCGATCAAAGCGAGCCTGGTTCGCTTCGCGAACCAAGGGGAATTGCTTAGCAATCCCGGAGGTTGGCGAGCGTTAGCGAGCAAGGGGGCAGAGCCCCCTAGTATTAAATAATTTACACAATGTTAGCAAACATTCTATTCTAAAACTGAATAGTTCAGCTTTCTTGGTGATAATTTTTCCAAAATTTTTTTAAGAATTCTGGAATTATTTAAAAAATTATAATAAAATATTATTGGAAGGTTTGTCTTATGTCTTAAAAATGTTTTTATGATGATTAACAAGAATAAAAAGGCAAAATTTATATCATGTATCTGCGTTATTTAGAATTAAAAAAAATATTGTAATTTGGGTATTTTTTAAACTTACATGAAACATAAAAACAGCTGGAATTTTACTAAAATGCAAATTTTACAAAAAATTCAAAAGACTTGTTTCAATAAAATAGTTCATTTAATTTCAAATTCAGAATACAAATACCCAAATGATTTAAAATAATATTTTTAAAATCAGAGATTTCATATTTTTTGTGTTCTGTACTTCTTTATAACTTTTAATTTAATAGTTTTAACTTTTTATATAAGTGAAACACGTGTGGAATAAAAATTCTAATTTCTGGGAAATGCCTTTCAAATTCCTAAGAACACGCAAAAAGATAGTTGGTCAAAAAAAAAAAAAAAATCGTGATTATCGAAGTGCATTGTAATCCAGCATCAAGATAACTCAATTATCTGAAAACCTGCTTGTATGTCACACTCAGAAATGTCCATCTATATCTGTCCATCTGTACGTTATACAAATCCATAATTCTACACCTAAGAGGTACGAAATTTGGTTTATAGAAGCTTTTGTACATCGTGATGGCCGTGAACAGCCTTTAAAGCTGATTAAAAGTTGTTTTTGTTAAAATTTAATGACATTAAAAAGTTCTTGGAACTGCAACGAAAATTTATTATGTCTGAATTAAAACGAAATTTATTTTGATGTGTCCCCTCCTTATTTTTTAAAAATTATTTTTAAGTATAATAATCGTCTGTCCGATAAGCTGTTTGAATATTATTGTAAAATTTCCATATATTACCTGCCAATCGATACTTAAACAAGTTCAGCGCTTGTGCTGTTTTAAAGGTAAATCTACGTAATACATAAAGTGTTAGGATACTGAATGCAAACATTAGTCATAACAGATAAAAGTACATTAAAATTCACCGAAAACTTTCAAATCAATTCCACATATGTTAATATTTCTTTATATTCTCATGAAAATGTTTATTCATTTCCTTTAGTATTTGACCCAGAATATCGAATTCCTTTTGATTGTTTTTATTTGTATAATGTTTTTTTCCTGTGTATCAATATTATTCCATACTAAGGAATCTACATTTGAATGCATATTAGTACTATTATACATGTTTTACTTTATGCACCAGAAGTTTAGTACAACATTTGCGATTTTGGTCATGATTATGAAGTTCTTAAGAGAACATCAGACTACTTCTTTCTCTGTGTACTAAAAATTTTGAGAAGAATACAATACTTTTTTAGTACAGATGTAGTACAGAACTTTTCTTCAGCGAAATTCTATTTGATGTTTTTTTTTCTGGTAACGGGTTTTATTTTAAGTTATATTTTAATTTAATTTATTTTATTATTATTTATATTTCATTTTAATTTTATTTTAGTTACCGTGTTTTTTATTTTTGCGCTTTTTCTGATTGCAAAAAGAAAAATATCACCGAATTTCCTATATTACATGTGTTCCACTTTTTCTTAAATGTAAACTTCTATGTTCTCCAACGAGTCCCCAGCGCGGGGTTACGCAATTAGTTTATAATAAGCATAAAAAAAAGCTTATATATTAAAACAATTCAAAGCATTTATTACATACCTTGCATTTTCACAATTTTGTGGTTTGTAAGTACCACCACATGGTGTCTGTAGAAATAAAACATAATTTATAATAAAACTTTCAATTTTCTATTAACACTATATTGTAAAAAAACTAATACATAAAAACAAATTTTTTAATATAAATCGCCAATTACCAATCATTACCGATTTTTATGTACAATTGCAACTTATTTAAGTGATTTTAAGTCCAGATCAAATTATCAAAATGTTTTTTACCACAGCGTAGAAAATGCTCGATTACGAGCCATTGACTAACATATTTTGCACCCAAAATTTTATAGATTGCATTGTCATCTCCAAAGAGGCTGTGTGCAAAGTTTCAAGTCTATTGAATGATGGCAATTTGTTTAATTAATCCTTCGAAGGGACAACAGAAACGTGTAAAAGCGCTTTCCAGAGCAAATAACATTGTGTATGTGTGTGTGTGGGGGGGGGGGTTAACACTAAACATAAATTTGTTATCTGTTATATTAATACGCAAGATGTTTTTTAGTGGTAATCACTTCTCCAAATACTCAACCAATTTTAGAAAGAATGTTTAATTTGAAAAAGATTGAACTGTAGATTTGCCAAGACGTTCCAAAACTAGAAAAAATTAAATAACTTCTTAATTAGTTTAATAAATTACGGCAATGATTTCTGAAAATCTGAGTTGATGTAATGTGTATTGTTGAAATGTTGTTTACATTTGTGGTATTTTTTTAAACCGCATATTTTAGATAAGGTTATAGGGCCCTGTTATACCGGTAGCTAGAGTAACGAGCTCCTGATCGGAAAATAGTGAGTTCGGTCCTCTGCGGCCACGAAAGGTCGGTGTGCTCCTAATGGGGCTGGTGCATATTTCGTTATTCCAATGTCCTCCCGTTGGTGAGGTGGAGTTGGCGAGAGAAGTTTACACTAGAAGATTTCGATCTCATATTCATCTAGGAGCTCAAAATTACGAGACTTTTGTGTTCAGAACTTTATAAGAGGCAGAAATAGACAATCCGAACTTCCAAACCAAAGATAAGATTATTAACTATTTTATTAAAAATCGAAATTTCAAGCTTTTCTTTTAAAACTGAGCTTATTGTCTTACTGGGATTATTTATTGTCTTTTAACTCTACATTTGAATGCAGGGTTTATGTTTTTGCCAATATCATCACTGGCGTTTTACTGAAATGCAGATTTAGCAACATTTGTCATACTCATTTTATTCGGATTTTTTATTTGGATTTTAAAGGTTTGTTAAAGAAACGATTTTTAGCTTTGTAAATGTGCATTAAATGCAGCAGTCAATTTCAGAAATTTTATTTGAAGCTTAAATAGATAATATTTACACTTAACATCACAATCTTCATTGATAGAGAATTGAAAAGGTAGTAAATGATATCATGATAGTTGCATATTTTCAGTCAAGCATTCAGAGTAAATCTCCAGGCAATTATTTTGAGTGAAATAAAAAGTTAAATTTATCTATTTTTAATGTAATAATCCGTTAGCCTTGTACCAGATAAAATCCACAAAATGTAGATCTAACTTATCCAAACTAACAAATATAAAATCAGTTAGAATTTCTATAACAAACCGTAAATATTTAGACTTGGCGATGTATTTACGCATCATATAAACGTGGTAAACGTGTAAAGGCGAAAATTGGTATCCGGCTAATGGAAGAGTATAATTTTCCATTCACATTTTATGATAAACAAGGGGTGTGAAACATCGCACAACTTTCAATTGCATTATAATACTGATGAGGATTAGTGTCATTTGCCGTTTTTATATTTTCATCATTCGTTTAGAAAAAATGGCCAGTTTTTTCCGATACTTTTTTGCGATCATTCTTATATTGGTGCTTAAAAAAAAAAATCCACCAAAATGTTGATTTTTGAGATACACTTTTTGATAATTCTCATATTATCCTTTCTTATAAGTTAAACTGAGGAGATGAGGGGAAAATAAACGATCGTTGATAAGCAATGCTCAAGGAAATAAAACTCAATGCTGACGACATTCGTTTTTCAACTTGTTACGTCATTAAAGCATTTTTACGGGAATTTCGGAGATGGGGATGTTTAGAACACCTTAATAGGCATTACCACAGTGATTTTTATCAAAATCGTTTTAACCGTTTGTAACAATCATTGAAAAACATGATTATTTCAATAGCAGCTATCTTGTACTCAAGCGCGATTTTGACGAAAACCCTAATTGTAGGTCTCATTGTCATCACTAACCCGCTCACCAAATTTGAACATTCTAGGTCAATTTGTTCGGGACTTATGCTGACCACAGACACACATTTTTTCTAGACAACTTTTTTGAAATAAGGTTGTTCCAAAATATCAAGAAATGCAAAAAAAAAAAAAAAAAAAAATCGAAAAATGAAAAAAAAAAGCAATTTTTTTAAACCGATAACTATACTTTTATTATCCTATGTTATACATATGAGTAATTGAAAGTAATAAAACATTGTTTCGGTATCATTAAATTCTTTGTGATTTATAATTAAATTCTTTAAATTCTCAATAAGAGGGCAAAACCCCAGCGTTAAGGAGTTTGCGATCATTAGCGAGCAGGGGGGTGAGCCTCCTAGTATATATTTTAATGTAATTATCTCACGTAAAATTAAATTTATAAAATATATTACGTCTCTTTTAAATGAGAAAAGATGGAGATTTCAATACATTCACATAATTAAATTAGCGAGACATTTTAGTAATAAAAGTAGGGGTGTAGAACATCGCACAACTTTCAATTACACTATATTACTGAAGTGGATTTGTGTCATTTATCGTTTTTTATATTTTCATCATTCGCTTAGAAGAAATGGTTTATCTATATTTTTTTGCGATAATTCTTACACGCGTCTTTAAAAAAAAAAAAAAAAAAAAAAAAAAAAAAAAAACTTTCCTCAAAATGGTGTTTTTGGCAACATATTTTTCTATAATTCTTATAATATCCTTTCTTATAAGTGAAACTGAGGGGAGGAGAAAAACGATCATTGATGAGCTACGTTCAAGCAAAAAGAACTCAGTGTTGAAAGTATTCGTTTTTCAACGTTTTACGCCGTCAAAACATTTTTACGGAAATTTCGGAAGTGAGGATGTTTAGATCACGTTAAGAGGCATTACCACAGGGATTTTGATCAAAATCGTTAGAGCCATTATTTAGCAATCATTAAAAAACATGATTTTTTTAGTGGGAGCTACCCTATGCGCATACCCGATTTTGACTAAAACCTAAAATGTTAAGTCCTTCGGCCATAACTAACCCTCACACCAAATGTGAACATCATAGGTCCATTAGTTCGGGAGTTATGCTGACCACATACACACAGACACATTTTTTCTAGATAACTTTTTTGAAATCAGGATGTTCCAAAACATGGAGAAAAGCAAAACAATAAAAAATAAATAAAAAGTTTGTCCGAATCCTATACTTTCATTACTAGGCCATTGATAAATTACCTTCATATGTATTTATTATAAATTTTAATAATAATCCCAAAAGCATAAATTACAATCCTTACCTCTTCCAGAAGAGCATTTATTTGGGCTAAAAAACAGAATAGATGCGCAATTTTTAAAATTTGAATCTTTTTCGTATACATTTTTATGCTACACAGCATTGAACTTTAAGAAAATTAATTTAATAATGAGATAGCAAAGAATGCTTATCCCTATTATATAACAAAAAATTGCCGAAGAGAGCATGCTTCATTTTTCTTTGTTATTTCTTTCCGTATTCGAATTTCCATCAGTCATTCACCATGACTACTGTGAAAAACAGCATTACAGTTGTGAAACTGCATCCTCATGCATTTATACATTTTTTTTTTGCTGAATACATTAAACGAATAAACAAGCAACACTGATTCTTCACATTTTTAAATCCTCGATGAGAGGCAAATCTGCGGATGCCTTATTAACCCTTTGACGTCATCCAATCGGTCGGAAACTTGGCAAATAGGTTCGATGTCTATGACAATGCATTCCATTAAATTTTGGGGTTGTTACTGTCACTAAAAGAACGCCTTTACGGAATACTAATAAACCAACTTTCCTTCATCCAGTCGTCTTAAAATAGCAAGATTGAACCGATCATTGTAGAAACTCTTTCGTGTTGGCACTTTTTTTTTAATAGATAAATAATAAAATTCTTTCAATCAGAATAAATTAAAGATATTTGGATATGGATGTGAGTGTGACGTTCATTTTTAATAGATAAATTTTGAAACTTAGTTTGCCGCACATTTTGCTGATAGAAATGCTTTTGATATTTAAAATTAGATTCAAACACCACAACAGAATACGTTTGTTTACAGAATCGGCGCTGTGTTAATGAATATAAAAATTGGCAATGTATATGAACCTTCCTTGGTTCTAAGAAAAGAAACGTCATCAGGTTTTGTTTACGAGTATAGCCATAAAAAAGATTAAACTTAAATCAAATGATAAATAGAAAGATTACTTTAATTATTTTTAATGATGTTAAAAAATCAGCAAATTTTTATATGATAGCTGTATCAGTTGGAAAAAAACATCTTAAAATTTCACTTTTCCAGTTTTACAAAATTATATTTTCAAAATAATATTTAAAATAGAATTATGAAATAAAACTTTTTATTTTCTATGAGAGATTGTTTGAGTTATGATAGGATTAAGCCTAACTTAGAACGCTATATAAGTTTGAAAGCAATACATTTATAACATGATACAACTTACCTGCAAAGTTTACAAATTTGAAAACCACTCCTTTATAGAATTATCCTTTCCACATTTCAGCTTGTTAATTAAATAAAAAAAAGAATAAAAAGAAACATTTTAACTATCGATAAATTTGAATTCCATTGAAATTCATTGAATTCCATTGAATCTCAAAATTATCGATTTCATGCTTTTTGCATATTTTTAAATTTCAAACTATTCTGCTTCTTTTAAGATATAATTTTGACACGTACTCATTTTAATTCCGGAGAAAAATTCATTTTAGAATACTTAAACCTACGTTTTCCATGCTACAATTTCACATAAAAATGCATTTATCTTAAAATGTCACTTTTCAAACTTCAATGTACGTTTTTGAAAAAACGATTACTAGCTTCTTTGTAATTTTTTTTTTTTTTTTTTTTTATTTTTTTTTTTTTTTTTTTTTTGTCTTATATTTGGTTCATATCAAATATTAATTTGAGGTAGGCTTATTAGAAAAATGTTAATTATTTTTTAAAAAATACTCTATCTTAAAAAGATAAGATTTTTAGAGATTCTTGGTGCCATTTGAGATTTTTTTTTTTTTTTTTTTTTTTCTTAAATAAACCAAGCAAACATACTCTCTTAACGATAACCTCAAATTAAAAAAGAAAGTTCAAATAATATCCAGGAAAAAATATCAAAAGTATCTGTGCTTTAGTTACTTAGAAAATTGTCCATTTAACCTTAGTGGTATAGTGCCTACCGAACCCCCTAATATTTATTCCTGTAAGTGAGAAAATTGGTATTAATAAGAAAAAAGTTTACATTTGATGTTTTCAGTCTTTATTTTACATATTTATTTATTATTTTTCTTTTAAAATCCAAAGTATGGGAAATGTAACCTCCATGGAATGTCCCCACCCCTTTTTTTTTAATGTTAACTAAAGAAATAAACCTGATTAATAATATATTTGTGGAAAAATAAGGGTTAGACATTTATTTATTAATCTGATGGAAAAAAATAAAATCTGAATACATAACTATCATTATATAGGTTTGTTAGACTTATTTCAAATTTGTACTGGTACTCTAACATTTTGTAAAAAAGAAATGAAAAACTGTTTATAGTAAACCCTATCTTGAAACAAATGGCTTTATCAAACTGAAATCTAAACAGTCCATAGTTGAATTGATTTGAATGGTTGTGATCCTCAATAAGTTACAGTGGTGTAGAAAAAAACACATTTATTTTTGTCATGAGAAGCTTGCATCTCTGCGCCACTGCCCTGCGCTTAGATATCTCTCTATTTAAAAAAAAAAAAAAGTAAGGATGTGTGTTCTTGTAATCACGTACAAAAATATTCTGTTGATGGGGCAACTGTAAATTTTAAACATAAGTAGTTTTGCCATTCTTTTAGTCCCATCCAAAGACAAAATGTTTAAATTTTAAATACTTTTTAATAAAATTTTAAAATTTGGTCGTAAGCTAATCCAATGGGGAAAAACATTTTACCTTGCTATTGCTATATATATATATATATATATATATATATATATATATATATATATATATATATATATATATATATATATATATATATATATATATATATATATATATATATATATATATTTTTTTTTTTTTTTTTTTTTTTCATTGAAAAGAAGTGAAAAAAGTATGCTATATCTTTGAAATCTTCTCTGGCGAATGGTATAAAAATATCCTTAGATAATAAAAAATAAAAATTTTTACAATTTTTAGTGCACACTTACAATCAAACGCATCAAGCGACAAATATCGCTGGTTCTTCTCAGAAAACGTCATTGAAAAACATATGGAAGGAGCATCTAGGGGATGACGTCACTATCGGCAGGAAGAGTGTGTAAGAAGGCATAATATAGTTCTCCGATTTAAGCACTTCCCTCCCATATTTGCTGATAAATCGAACTTAAAAGTTTAAAAAAGTTCCATTGGATACTCTATATAATGGATATACTTGATACGATTAGTCACCGTGCCGAGCGGAGTTCTGCTTTTGGAATCAAGCTTAATTATATCCCTCAGCAATAGAATACATCTAACTCGGATGAACTTCCAAAAAAGTAATTCCTAGAAGCAATCTTAAATCCATTTTGCGTATGGGAGCATTAAAGTCATATATAATGGACAATCCCCACATTTTTTAAAAACGAGTAAAATTAGTTTATATTTATGAAGAATTTCTTCCTGATTCCAAATATTGAAACAAAAGTTCTTTACAAAAAAATAGTTATTTAAATATTAAAAAAAGAAAATTCCCCGTCCATTCAAAACAGCTCCGCTATAGGGGCGTGACGTCACAACATCCTTCCGTTCTGTGACGCAATCCTTCGCTCCGTCTTGTTTTCTATGGTTATCGTGAGGTTCTGTCAAATGGTGTGTATTTGGGGGCCAGTTGCCATATCCCGTACCGGTTGGTTCGATTTACGAGAAACTTGCAAAAGTGTTTTCCACTACTGCGTTTCAAGCCAAGTTGCTTCAGATCAAGTGACATTACATTCGATTTGATTCGAATTTGTTTCCCGCCAAAATCTAACAGGTGAACTTAGGTTGCAAATTTAAAAAAAAAAAAAAAAAAGCTGAGTGAGCAGAAATTTTTGTGTTTATGACCTTCTCGAAACATTTATAAATAAATAAATAAAAATAAGGAAATTGTCCATTGTTCTTTTTAAGTATATTTTATGATTTTTTTAATTTTTTTTTTTTTTTTAATTTTTTTTTTGTCTTTGGTAATTCTATTTATTTTTCATATATAATTTCTCTGTTTTCACAATATTATGGATATAAAGTTGAACCAAGATCTGAGGATTTCTATTGGCTTAAGTTGGTTGGTTGTTTTCAGATTATCTGGCGCCGTCAGCAACAAGAGGGCTATAATGCGCCGAAACATTCGTCATTAGACAAGCCAACATACATTTACAAACACCCATGCCTAACATGGGACTCGAACCCGCAACCTCGCGGTCTAGAAGCTAGCACGCTAACCACTATACCGTTTGGTCGGCTCTATTGGCTTAAGACTTTTCTAAACAACCGTTGTTTAATAATGGCCGCCTCGTATATATTGTTGCACAAATTGTCTGTATATATTGTAAATAGTGACGTATTATTTCAAAATTCTATTGTAATTTATTTTTATCCTATTTTATTTAGTAATTAATAGCGATTATACAAGTTAGAAAAAGGTGGCAACACCTAAAGTAATCGAGAAGTTTCGAGATATTTCGTTTCCGATAAATTGGCTGGAAATTTCGAGAATGTCTCACGCGCTTGTATATAAAGGATTGGAGAACGGGAAAGTGTTCAGATGTACTTCGGATTTCGTTGAAAGCTGATCGCGATCGCTTTGTTGACCTATTGGAGTGAGCTTGTATAATCGCTATATTCGAAGCTGTTCTTGTTGAAGCTTGTATTGAAGATTAATAGTGATTGCACTGTTATCTGTGAATAAATTTTGTGAGTTTTCTGAAGAGAATAAATACTAGTTTTTATCTGAAAAACTGTGCCGTCATTGCCTCAGCGGAAAAATTCATAACAGTGGTGTCAGAAGTGGGATCAAGTCATCTTGAATGCCGACTACTAGAGGAATGATGGAAGACCAAATGAAGCAGTTGATGGAAATGCTTGCTGGAATGAAAGCCTGCCAAGAAACCGCCTTAGCCGAAATAAAAGAAATGAAGGCCCAACAAGAGTCCACCGCCGCTGCAATTGCCGCCGGTCAAGCCCGTCAAGAAGCTACCAATGCTGAATTCGCTGCCGAGATTACGGGTGACATTAAAGCTTTAGCATCCAAGCAAGAATCATCTTCTGCGTCCGTTGATAGATTTATGGAGCGCACAGAGAGTGTTCTTCAATCAATGAAGGCGGATATTTTGGATGTCAGAGAAGATCTTAAGACAGTGAGAAATGAAGTTGAAGAAAAAGTTTCCACCGTGCAAGAAAAAGTTTCCACCGTGCAAGAAAAAGTTTCTACCTTAAAGGAAGAGCAAGACAAATTCATTGACGTTGTAGAAGAAAGGCTGCAAAAAATGGAAACGCGTGAAGCTCTGGCCATAGCGTCACCAAATTGGGATAACGCTTCCATCCCCTTTATGGCGCCGCGCTCTAACATCAAAGTGGCCCCTTTTGATGGGAAGTCGTCTTGGCGCGTTTATCAAACGCAATTTGAAATGATTGCTTCTGCGAATGGTTGGGACGATACTTCGAAAGCATTCCATCTCGCAGCATCTCTTCGAGGTGAAGCTGCTGACATTTTACAGACACTACCTGAAGAGAAGCGGGGAGAATTCGTGGCGCTGGCAAGTGCGTTGGAGTTAAGGTTTGGGGAGCAGCATCTAAAGGATTACAACAGACTGCAATTGAAAGTGAGACAGCAGAAGGCCCATGAAACTCTTCAAGAATTGGCATCGGATATAGAAAGACTGTCGCTCCTCGCTTTCCCAGACTGTCCCTCGGACGTACGAGATAACCTGTCTCTTCAGTATTTCGTGGATGCCATCAAAGATCCCGACATACAGCAAGCTACCAGGATGTCAGACAGCAAAGATCTGAAGTCCACCCTCGTCTATGCCATGAGAGTAGAAGCCGCACAGCAAGCTTCTAGAAAAGACCGGCGTTTCGTACGTGGAACATTGGCAGAAGATTCCTCTGAACTTTTCACGAAGAAGTTTCAAGAACTGGAAAACAAGATGGAGCGAATTATGAGAAATATTCCTGGCTCAAGGGATCGAAAAACTAGAGTGGTTTGTTGGCTCTGCAACCGGGAAGGACATTTCAGACGTGATTGCCCTGAATTGGACAGGAGAGGGGACAGACCCTCGTCCGAGCCTCAGCAGTTAAACTAAAGAGCGGCTATCTCGCGAGGCGGAGGTCGCCGTGTAGAGCAGGTGGTGCCCCACTCAGCCTCTATCACATCTCATCCCTTCAAGGAGGAAACCATGGTTTATTCGTGGAGGGCAAGATCAATGGAACTCCCTGTCGTCTAATAGTTGACTCAGGGGCAAATGTAACCATCTTACGGACGGATGTAGCCCGGCGCCTGGACAGCCAACCTCTTTACACGGCGCCTTCACTACAGACTGTGACTGGTGACAAAATTTCTGTGCATGGGAAATTAAATGTCAACATCTCTTTTGGATTTCACACCTACACTCACACCGTTTACGTCGCTGAAATTATTGACCCATGTATTCTTGGATTGGACTTTTTAAAGAGAAATGGAATTACTTTGAATTTCGAGAAAGGCGAGCTTCAAACGGGAAAAGAAGAAGTTCCATTGTTCGGTTTGGACTCGGAAGAGCCGTGTGCATATCGAATAGTAGCTCTTGAAGACATCACCATCCCCTCCATGACAGATTTGGTTGTAAAAGGTTTAACAGAGCTCCCGAAGGCCTTCCGATTTGGAGTAACGGACTTCCCATCATCGAATAGCGTCCCGAAAGGAGTGGTAGTAGGAGCGACGCTTGTGGATCTCTCTCAAGAGGTGGTGCATGTGAGAATGGCCAACATCGGTGATTCTAAGAGAGTTATCAAGAAAGGAGAAGAAATTGCCACTTGCACACCTGTTACAAGCATCGAACGAGGATCGAAGGAGCTTCCGACCGCACCACCCGCGGATTTAGTGGACCAGCTTCTCGAAGACTCTCGGTTGGAAAGAAGGCAAGAGAAGATTGTCGGAAACCTTATAAAAGAATTTCAAGACATTTTCTCCATGTCATCGAAAGATGTAGGAAGAACAAAGCTTACTCAACATCGAATCGATACTGGGACCCATTTACCTATTAAACAACATCCTCGGAGACTTCCTTTCGCAAAACAAGAGGAGGTCGGGAGATTGTTACATGAAATGGAAGATAATAGAGTTATCGAACCCTCCTCAAGTCTATGGGCCTCTCCAATCGTACTCGTTCGAAAGAAGGATGGTTCCACCAGGTTTTGTGTGGATTACCGGAAGCTGAACGAAATTACGAAAAAGGACAGCTACCCTCTGCCAAGAATCGATGACACTTTGGACACTCTATCGGGGAACCAGTGGTTTTCGACTTTGGATTTGAAGAGTGGATACTGGCAAGTGGAGATACATCCCGACGATCGTGAGAAGACTGCCTTCACTACCGGCCAAGGATTATGGCAGTTTCAAGTTATGCCGTTTGGCCTGTGTAATGCACCGGCTACGTTCGAGCGACTAATGGAGACTGTGCTTAGAGGACTTTCCTACGAGACCTGTCTGGTATATTTGGACGATATCATTATCACCGGGCGGAGTTTTGATCAACACTTACAAAATGTGAAGAACGTGTTCTTGAAGCTTAGGGAAGCCCACTTGAAACTTAGCCCATCAAAATGTAAGCTCTTTAGGCGGAAAGTCAGTTACCTCGGACACATCATCTCATCCGATGGAGTAAGCACAGATCCAACCAAGATCCATGCTGTGCAAATTTGGTCTCGACCGCAAGACGTTCATCAATTGCGAAGCTTCCTAGGCCTGTGCACGTATTACCGTAAATTCGTGAAAGGTTTCTCCAAGATCGCCAGACCCTTGCATCGACTAACAGAGAGCAAGCAGAAGTTCCTATGGACTGCCGACTGTGACGACTCCTTCAATCAACTGAAGAACGCTTTAACATCCGCGCCTGTTTTGGCTTTTCCCGATGTTAACAAGGACTTTATTTTGGATACAGATGCCAGCAATGAGGGAGTGGGCGCCGTTCTTTCCCAGGAAATTGAAGGACAGGAGAAAGTCATCGCTTATTTTAGTAAGAGCCTGTCAAGATCCGAGCGGAACTACTGCGTCACAAGAAAGGAGTTACTGGCAATAGTAAAAGCCGTTGAGCACTTTCATCATTACTTGTACGGCCGAAAATTCCTTTTAAGAACTGATCATGCGTCTCTGACTTGGTTGCTGAATTTCAAGAATACAGAGGGACAAATAGCAAGGTGGATTCAGCGCCTGCAGGAATACGACATGGATATCCATCACAGAAAAGGAACGTTCCATGGCAATGCAGACGCTCTTTCTAGAAGACCATGTCCGGAGAACTGTCGATTTTGTTCCAATGCCGAGTCTAAGTTTGGGGTTAACACATCGGCCGTTCGGAAAATAACTTCCAAGTCAACTACTTCAGACAACACCACCTAAAGTACAATGCCCAATCACTCTCACTTCTGGTTGCCGTGACGTCATCACAAGAAGTTATACTGAAACAGCTAGATCTAGTTTCTTTACTTCATCCCGATGTCAGCAGCAGAGCACATTCGTATTTAGGCTTAGCAATGGCGTTGATGCTTGGTGGTAGCTATTTGTGAGCGTTTTTATTTATAGCTTTCAACAGACTTGTAATTGCGTAACCATTTGCGAGCGTTATTATTTATCGTTTTTATTGAGAAGAATACCATCTATGATACCTGTTGTGTAACTAGTTGCAGTGGAAATCGCAACCCAGACAGCAAAAAGTTTCCATTTTTAAGGTTCTCGAAGATCCGGAACTGCGTCAGAAATGGATCCAATCCAATACCAGAAAAGGATTGAAACCCTCAAAATATTCAAGGGTAAGTACAAATCTTGGGCGATTGACTTATATAAATGTTTTTAATAATAAACTTGTGTAAGTTTTTATCCGAAATGTTTTTAATTTTAACTAAACTATAACACTAAATGTGTTCTAAACAGTTTTATAGCAACCATAATTAGTATTTAACTGTTTATTTTAGCTCCAAATAGTTACTAAAAATAGCCAAGTCCCTGTAGTGTATTTCTACTATTTTTTTTTTTAACACAATTAACCTTTTTTTTTTTTAATTTTTGACCGATAATTCCGTAGTAAAAAAATTAAAATATGGGTTGAAATTCCAAGTCCGATATGAATTTTGCGCCAAGGTGATTTTCGCCAAAAAATGTCCATTTTTTTTAATGTCAAATGAACTGTTTTTAGTTGCCATAATTTGGCGCGGTTTTATGTTAACAATTTCAAAAACAAACCAGAATCCTTACCGGACTTGGATATTTAGCTAAAATGTGTATACGAATATATTTATTTCTACATTTTGACTTAATTATCTCATTTATATTTAAAATGTGTCATCTTAGTGGAAACGGTATAATTTATTTTGTATATATAATTTATTTCCCTTCTTAAACTAATTTATCGAAAAACTCAACTATTTTAAGAATGCTTAAACTTGTTTTTCTTGATTTTAAGTATATATATATATTCCTAGGTGTGTATTCTACATTTCCAAAATGAGTATATATGCAGAATTACTGAGACTTTTGACAGCAAGAGAGGAGAGAAAATATCTGCTCCGTTGAAGTACCCTCGCCTGACAAATAATGCTGTGCCAACTATTTTTCCTAACTGCCCTTCTTATTTATCATCTACTTCAAACATCAGAGAAAGCGTGGTTAAAAAGCAAGAGCGGATTGTGAACTTTAATTTGAAAAAGGCAATTGCTGAAAGTTTACAAGAGATGAAGGAAAAGCAAGAAAGGATGACATTTTCATCATTCGAAGAACTCTGTGAAAAGTAAATAACATTTCTTTACCTTTTGGGTAGTCTCATTTGAAAAAATCTGGAGTATTGATATTGTTTTAATTAATTTTAAACCCAGAACCTCTTATTACAAAATCAATAGTAGTAGATGATAAACTTTTTTAAAATATTTATATTGATAATGTTCATATAACAAAATTAAATGAAATATGCATACCTTCAAATGTAAACAGCTGTAAAAAATTTCCACTTTAATTGAGAATTTAAATAACTATAATAGTAATGATAGAAATCAATTCTTCTCCAAACTTCAAATTATTTGTAAGCATTTTGATGACCTATTAACTAAAGATTTGTTCCATAAAAATTGTACTAATTTGAAAATGCCACTGTTGGCAGGTATGTAATATATTTGTTAAGTTAATAATGTGTGTGTTGTATGTGTTAATATTGTAAATAAAAAAAAATTATTACTCTAAACCCAGTTCCTTGTTCTTTTTATATGTAAACAATTAAATTGATATGAAAATTCAATATATTATCTGTGTGATAAAAACTTCAATAAAATGTACACTATTGATAAATATATAAATGCCAAAAAATAGAAAAATTTTGTGTTTAATATAATTTTATTTTAAAACCTTTTAACTTGGGAAATTTTTATTTTAGTAATTGAAAATCGAATGAAAAGCATTGAATATTTGAATGCTGTATGACAATTTGAAATTTATCAATGAATTCTCTAAACAAAAGAAATAATTCATGTTGTTTGCAAACTACTCTAAATAATGAAACCGCAATGAACGTAAACCGTCCAACTTCTCTTGATGACGTCACAAACAAAGTGGTAAGGCCTTGTCTTTAGGTGGTGTTGCTTCAGACGTGGATCCTTGGAGTGATCAGAATGTCCGCAAAAGTCAGGTCGAAGATCAGGACTTGAAACCTCTCATTGAATTCCTGGAAGCGGCTACCGGAAAACCCAGTTGGCAGGAAATTGCATGCTATAGCCCAACAATGAAGAGATATTGGGCTATGTGGGACTCTTTGCACTTGAAGAATGGAGTACTCTACCGTCGATGGGAGTCCGATGATGGCAAAAGCTTCCGGTGGTAATTAATCCTTCCAAGTTCTAGAGTTACCAACGTTCTGGAAGAACTTCACAGCAGTTCTACTGGAGGACATTTTGGTGTCACGAAAACTCTTCAGAAAGTCAGGGAGAGATTCTTCTGGGACAAAGCAAAATCCGACGTGGAGAAGTGGTGCAAGTCCTGTGATGCATGCAATTCACGAAAGGGACCGAAGACCCGAACTCGTGGAAAGTTGCAACGTTACAACGTAGGAGCACCATTCGAAAGAATTGCTTTAGACGTCTTAGGCCCCCTACCTCACACAACTAATGGCAACAAATACATCCTAGTTGTCATGGACTACTTTAGCAAGTGGCCAGAAGCATACGCGATTCCGGATCAGGAAACCACAACCGTAGCAGAAGTCCTCGTACGGAATTGGATCTCCCGATTTGGCGTACCCCTGCTGATACATTCCGATCAGGGGACGAACTTCAACTCTGCCGTCTTCACTGGGCTGTGTGACTTGCTCGACATGGAAAAGACTCGTACAACTCCCCTGCACCCACAATCCGATGGAATGGTTGAACGATTTAATAGAACTATTCTGAATCATCTCTCCTTGTTTGTTTCCAAGAACCAGCAAGATTGGGATCAGAAACTTCCATTGTTCCTTTTGGCCTACAGAAGTGCTACTCACGAGACCACCGGATATACACCATCTCAAATGATTTTCGGAAGAGACCTTAGACTACCCTGCGACCTCCTCTTTGGACGACCACCGGACACCCCTTCCTCGCCTGTCCAGTATCTAGATGATCTCCAGGCACGTTTGGAAGCCGTACATCGGTTCGCCAGAGAAAGAATCAACATCATGACAGAGCGCATGAAGGTCCGCTACGATGCCAAGGCCACGGAACGTTCATTCCAGGAAGGTGACAAGGTGTGGTTATGGAATCCTAAACGTCGGAAAGGACTCTCCCCTAAGCTCCAGACGAACTGGGAAGGGCCGTATGTGGTCCTTAAGAAGATCAACGACGTCGTGGTAAGGATTCAACGGACACCCTCCTGTAAACCTAGAGTTGTACATAACAATAGACTAGCCCCATATTATAGTAGAAGTGATTGAATTGCCTTTCCTCTTAAGGACTTCACTGCCCGGGACGTGCAGTCTTTAAGAAGGGGGAAATGTTGCACAAATTGTCTGTATATATTGTAAATAGTGACGTATTATTTCAAAATTCTATTGTAATTTATTTTTATCCTATTTTATTTAGTAATTAATAGCGATTATACAAGTTAGAAAAAGGTGGCAACACCTAAAGTAATCGAGAAGTTTCGAGATATTTCGTTTCCGATAAATTGGCTGGAAATTTCGAGAATGTCTCACGCGCTTGTATATAAAGGATTGGAGAACGGGAAAGTGTTCAGATGTACTTCGGATTTCGTTGAAAGCTGATCGCGATCGCTTTGTTGACCTATTGGAGTGAGCTTGTATAATCGCTATATTCGAAGCTGTTCTTGTTGAAGCTTGTATTGAAGATTAATAGTGATTGCACTGTTATCTGTGAATAAATTTTGTGAGTTTTCTGAAGAGAATAAATACTAGTTTTTATCTGAAAAACTGTGCCGTCATTGCCTCAGCGGAAAAATTCATAACAATATGGATTAATTGTCTAACTGACAGAACACCTCCAGATTTGAAACTTGTTTCTTAGTAATGGCTACTCTAACATTTAACTACATGTTCTTGTAATCAGTACTTCAAGATATTGTATTATGATAAATAATCAGCCATGCATATCCCAATTTTAATTATCATTTTTTTTTAATTTTTATTTTTAATTCTTGAACCTACAGAGAACCTATTAATTCCTTATATACGTTTCTGACTGCGAAGTCTTAGACTAAATATTTTGTGAATTGAGATATTTTTGTTCGGTTAAAGAACAAGAAAACAACAATATCGTTATAAATAACTAGAAGGTTGTAAGGTGCCTAAGGCACCCGTTGAAAAATAATGAAAATAACAAGCACAATTTAATAAACCACGTAATATTTATAAAAAATTCAATTTTTCTTTTAACGTTATGCAAATAAAAATTGTTTCTGATATATATACTGGGTTTCTGCCAAAATAAAAGGTCCCAAATCCATGACTTTTCAAGACTGCAGCAAATAATTTTCCATGACTCAAGAAATCAAATCACAAAAAATAATAATAATTACCTATATGAATTTTACTAATATGAACATAGTAAGTAAATCAAATCAATGTATAATACAATGTAAATCAATAATAATACAATGTATAGATAATAATACAATGTATAGTACAATGTAAATCAATGTATCATACAATGATTTTTATAAGTTTTATTTGAAATTAAGTAAAAAATCATCCTTGTTTCAGTAACTTCCAAATCAGAAGAAAAAGAGAAAAATAATTTTCCATTCTTTGATATTTCCTTGTTAAAAAAGCTAATCAATCTTTATTAATAAAGAAATATTTAAAGAAAGAATAAGTCAATAATAATAAATTATTTCATCAAAAATCAAATGTTTTGCTATCAACATTGCAATGCAAAAGAAAGAAGACAAAAAAAAAAAAAAAAAAAAAAAAAAATGTAAACAGAAGCTATCAAAACTGTTCATTTCAGTTCTCATATTAAGAATTTTTTTCCCACCTATCGTGTATCGTACCACCTTACTCGTGTGATGTTACAAATTTGAAGATCAGAAATTTTTTCATTGATCGCGGTTTTCAACTGTGACCGTTGTTTCTGTCAAAGCGTTTATAAATATATAGATGAATTTTCGATAAGCTGAATAACTATCATTGCGTTTATGACATCACAGTTACATGATTTTACTTAAATTTTTAGAAATCCATGAAATTCACTGTATTTCCATGACTTATGGCCATTTTTTTTTGCTCAAAATCATGACTTTCCATGACAAAATTTACCCAACGTCCAAATTAATGATATTCCATGACATTTCCTGTCTTTTCATAAGTGCAGAAACCCTTTATAAATAAAATGCGAAAAAAAATTGAGAAAAAAAATTCGTTTTAGCAAAGAACTTATTGAAAAAACTACATTGCGCTCGAATTCAACAAGAAAATTGAGTACACCATTTGAATCTTCACTGAAAACAGAATCGGCGCTTTGATAGATTTGTGAGTTACCATCAATCAAATCGATAATCTTCCTAATCATTAACATAACGTCGATTCTATTGTCAGTGTGTGTGTGCTTGGTGTTTGCATCTAATTTTTTAATAATAAAAAAAATCCCTAACAGCCAAAATATGCTGCAAAGTACGTTTCATAATTTATTTATTAAAACTGAATGTGGATTTATACATTCACGTCTAAGTATGTATTTTTTTTTTTCTGAATAAAATAATTTTGGCAACAGAAAAGGGTTTCAACAATGATCGTTTTAAATTCTTTCACTTATAGTGTTACTAAGCAACGCAACGTTGAATAGACTGAATCCCACTCCGTAATGAATTTATGCATTCATGTGCAATTATCTTTTATTTATTCTGATTAAAACGTTTTTGGCAGCAGGAAAGAGTATCAACTATGATCGGTCAAAATTTAACTTACAGCGTTACAGAATGAGGCAGTGAGTGAGTGAGTTAGTGATAAATGTAACTCACACAGTAATACTTAATTATTTTTCTAAAATTAAAGTATTTATTAATATCATTATATTACATTGCATCATTAAAGTTGGTCGACTCTTTTATTAAATATATTTTTCATAAATACGTATTAGGCTTGGATAAATATATTTAATTTTCAACGATAATCACTGTAAATCCATTCCGATATAATGCTAGAAGAAGAAATCAAACTTGGACTTGCGAATCCTGTAATAAAACAAAAATTTAGTTTTATATAAGTCTGTTTGAGTAAGAAATATAATTTTTCCTATGAATATAAATAATTCCAATCTTTTCTTTTAAAGTTTACTTTCTAGTTTTTAATGCTTACTCTATAGTGTAATAGTCTATACTTTAATTACCCAGTTTTTTACCATCAAAATTTATTAAATTCTGCTTACTTGTGGAAACTATCAGCATTGCATCTAAGTAATATAATATATAATTATATATATTTTCTACTTATATTTTTCTGGGACAAAAAAAGTTCCCTCAGAGTAAATTAAGATATCAGTAAAAAATAAGAGAAAGTTCTATTGTTACTTACTCAATTTATTGAATAAATCCAATGTAATGAATTAAGAATTTTTATAATTTTCTAACCACTATAGGTTGCTCTCCTTTTCTCTATTCAACTAATTTCTATTACAATATAAAACATTAAGATTTATGTATTTAAAATACAGGATATTTTTCACCCTATTTACACTTACCAGCGTGCAGCATTGCCTCCTTGAATTCCTGCTTTAGAATGCTTAATACGGCATTTACGCCTTTTTCACCCTAGAAGAAAAATGTCTGTAGCTGTGTCATCTTATAGAATTAATGGGTATAAAACGTCCGTAGGTATGCACAATATGTGATAATAATGCAAGAGTAATAGACAGAGTGGTCATAAAAAACACTCTGCGATATATGGACCTCTAGCGAACGTTCCATTCAACAGATCAAGATGAGATTTCTTGTATAGTTATTCAGAGGTATGAGCTCTAGATTCTGTGAATGGCAACAAAATGACCCTCACGGTTACGGTTATACTTACAGAAACTCGAAATTTTCGTATGGCAACACCTACTTTTTCCTATCGCAAAATACTCAGTGCATGCGAAAACCTTATAGAGCTTTGGAATATTGCGTATATCACAGAAAACGAACGCGTTATGCACGCGCAAAAAACGGCGCCCAACAGAAACACGACCGGGGCACACGCAGGCCGCTCGCCAGATATACAGCGTAGAAAACCGATAAAATTGCCTGTGATAGCACCCATGTGAACTTTGGCCTCTGTCATATACACAAATTTCCACCATTCACCCCGATCGTGTTTTTGTTGGCCATTCACAGACTTCGCCATTCCAATACATAACGCACAGTTTTTAACAAGTAAGATACTCCCTACTAGCTACTATGAGTGAAGGTAGGAAGAGACTCAATGGCTCTGAATGCAAAAAAACGAACAAAACTGAAACTTTAAGAACAATAACGTGTTCTGAAACAAACAAACAAAATTAGATTTGTTTTTTAAAACTAATAGTTTGCCAGTGAAAGAAAAAAATTGCACGGGAGAAGGCAGTTTTTCCTGCCTTAGAGGAGTTACGAACTATCTGCGAACTAGTATTTCTGAAATGCGGTTCAACTCACTTTCATTGCTTTGTATTGAGGCAAATACAAAAAAAATACTTTCATATGAGGACATTATTAACGAGTTTGCAATTAAGAAATCTCGTAAGAAAGCTATGTAAAATTTGAGCATGAAGATTACGTGGGGTGTCAGTAATAGTTGAGTTGTTTTAGAGAGGTTTTTATATTTTTCAACAAATAAACCAGTAGTTAACTACATTTTGTGTAATTTCATGTCACCATGTAGCACAACTTAATTCAAATTAAACACAGTTCTTCAATTACGCAAAAGATAGTCATTAGCATTAAAATCTAAAAATCTATATATATAATTCTCTTGCGTTCCTCCCAAATTCGTCTGTATTTCTGGGAGCAAAATGGCAACGACTTCAAACAACCAATCACAAATCTTCTAAATGTGCTTTATCCACACTTCCTATAGGTGTTGGCTTTATGCACGAGTTTCCAAATTCAGCAATCCAGCCAATCACAATATATCTTTTGAAATTTGACTTCTGACATCAGTCAACAACCTGAACTGGCTATATTTTGTTTTCTTTTTACTGATACAAATTATTGCTTATTTAAACCGTATTGATTTAAGATTTACGTTGATGCCGGAATAAATCGATGCAAGATGTGTACGTTTCTTTGGATTAAAATTCTATATAAACCAGGTGTTTTCGAAAAATTGTCGGTTAAAATTCCAAGTCGTGTACGGATTCTGCGCCAAGAATTTTGCCAACAAATGTCAGCTGACACCCTTTTTTTAGTAACAAGTGAATTGCCTATGGTTGCCATAATATGGCGCTGTTTTATGTAAACAGTTCTTGGCGCAGAAACCGTACCGTACTTTAAAGTTTTATCCATATTTACATGTGAACGTTTTCCGAATATATATACCGATAAAAACTGAGCACGGAATTTCCATTAAGAATATTAAGGTTTCTATACAGAAAATTCACAGTAGATTGAATAAGAATTTCAGCATTCTGGATAAATCACAATTTTTTTTAAAAAAAAAAAACTTTTTATGATAATATTCATTCAGGTTATGATTTACAAGTATTGTAGCTCATCATAAATAATCCAATTATTTTCAGTTTCATGGCACAATATCATTCAAGAATTTTCTTGATTATGCAACTAAAATTGCTTTTTGCTAGGGCATATTTTAAATGCCTCACTTTGAAACGAGCGAAGCGAGCCTTGTTCGTTTCGCGAACCAAAGGGAATTGCGTAGCAATCCCGGGGGATGGCGAGAGTTAGCGAGCAGGGGGCAGAGTCCCCTAGTATGTTTAAAATAGTGATCACTGATATCCAAGAACAAACTAATTAACTAAATTCGAAACCCATTTCAATTTTTAACGAATCTTAAAAGAAGTAAATAAAAATAAAAAAATAAAAAACAATTAGATAACTAATTTGGTTATATAATTTATTACATAAACCATTAAAATTATAGTTTTATCTAAACTAAATGAACTTTATGTTTAAAAAAGATGAAAACATCAATGAACTCTATCCTTTTGTTGTACAACAAATGTATTAAGCAAATATGAACTGTAGAAGGGGTGGCAAATGGACTTTAGCCTATAGGCAGCATACTCTTAAATCTGGCCCTGCTTCCAATGTAATAACAATTGAAACCAATGACAGTAACGAAAATTGAAACCAATGACAAGCACAGATAAATAAGCTTTTCCGATCTTGATTAAATAAGTTTAAAGAGTCGAAAAGGAGTCAAAACTTCCATACGAGGAATATCCCAATGTCCCACTTCCAATATAGTCCCACTTACAAAATTTGAAACAAATGTCAACAAAATCAAACATTTGTAATGCAAGGTACACCGCTAAAAATCATGGACGACAGCGGAATTATTTTCAGGAGGATGTAATTTGATAAATTTTTTGTATTAACCTTGATTTCTCAACGAGTTATCTTTATGAAATTATAAGTTATAGTTATGTATTAAACTTCTTATTCATTGAATATCATATGACATTCTTTCTACCAGTGAAGCATTCCCTTTACACGACATTATTTTTAATTTTCTATATCCAGAAGGGTGAATGGTGCAGTAGTTACTCATTATTTAGATTTAATTTGCAATATATAATTTAGTTCCATTCTTACTGCTATCGTCAGACCCCATATGGCTGGTCTGCCAATAAACACGGCCTTTGCTCCCCTTGCCAGTGCCTTGTAGACATCGTAGCCAGTTCGGATGCCCCCGTCCACGTACACATTCACCCAGGGAAACTGAGATTTGACCGCCTTCACGACGGCAGGCAAAGCATCGATCTAGAAAAGATTGTCAAAGAAAAAATTAGAATATTTTTACAGCTTTATTGAGAACTTTGTCGTTTTCTAATATGTGTTGGTTGATATTGGATTAATTTTACTTAGCTTTTGTCATTTTGCATATTGTAATCTAAATACATGACATAGAACTTTTAAGGATTGATATTATGATAGAAAAGATGGCGATTCATATTTATCAGCAAACAATGAGAATATCAATTCATCTTCGATGACAATCTTCACAATCTTCATTTATTGGAAGAGTAATATTAGTTTAATTTTTTATTAGTTTTTGTCATTTTTTATAAATATAATCTAAACACATCATATAGAGTCGGTAGAGGAATATTGAGACTTTCTAGTTCTCGCAATGGAGTGTAAAACCAATAAATTTATTTGAAAATAGCTAGTTTTAATTATTTGGTAATTAATTTTTGTCAGATGGAACATTAGACACATGGGCGCTCCCTGGAGCGTGCAAGGGGGTGCACTTGCACCCCCCTGGCTCTTGAAAATTTAATAAAAATGAGGGGAAAGATGTAAATTCCAAGTTTAAAAAAACACATACGTCGTTTTTATTTTTATGTTACAATGAGCATTTTTTTCAATTAATTTAGTCTTTTCTTTCTTTCTTATGTATTTTTTTATAGCTACTTCCTTGGCGGTTTTCTGGCGCTTATGTCTTATGATTATTAGAGGCTGATGAGTAGAAGTATTTATTCCTTTTATTGAATAATCATTTCTTGTGTAGTTCTCAAAATTCTAAGAAAATACTTTGTTTTTTAAGTCATCAAATATATTATCTTGAAATCTATTTTTAGAATTCAATTGGACATACTCCATTATTGCCTTCGTGTTTCATTTTGATTTTTTTTTTTTTTCATTATATCCAAAACTTGGAAGACATAAAAAAATGTACGCTTCAGTATTTTTGCATCTTCGAGTTCCTCTATTCTAAACACTATCTCTTGAATGCCGTAAGATCTAGTTGGATACTAAAAAAAATCGTTACAAATATATATTTTAATATTTTTACTATTTTGTATATTTTTTTTTCTCTTTAACAGGGTTGCGCTTTCAAAAATATATACCATGAATTTTAACTATTCTCAAAGAGTATAATGTATAATGCATAATTATTAATTAACATTTCTAAAAAAAATAAGGATTTTGACAAAAATCTAGTCTTGCACCCCCTTGCAAATATTCTTGGGGCGCCCATGATTAGACAGTTAGACAGCAATATATTTCTTCCTCCGTTGTGAAACAATCTAATACACATACCGTTGGTAAAGAACCCTCTAATTCTCTCCCACCTTGGTTTGAGACAAAAATGGCGGAAGCCCCTGCTCTGATAGCTTGAATTGAATCTTCAGCTAAAATAACAAAACAATTTGTTTTAAAGAACACTTACTAATAAAACGTATTTTCACATTATACAGAGTGATTCTGAAATATCTGGAAAAAATGGAGAGGTAAATATTGCATCCTGGACAGAGCAGTTTTGTAATGAAAAATGTCTTCGCAAAAACGCGTTGAGCTGTTAGAGTGTTCCCACTACTGTTTGTATCGTAGCTAAAATAAGTCCGCTGGCCACCCACTCTATATCTTCACCCTCCTCCTACCATTGTCAAAAAGATAAACGAATATCTTTCAATCATCTATGTAAGATTTCTGAATCAATAAAGCGTTTACATCTATTTGTTTTGCTAAATACCAGCCACGGTAAAATTAAAATATAATAAACTGGTTTTTACAATTTTTTAAACATTGTTGCACGATATAGTATTATTTCCCCCCCCCCCCCAATATGAAATTAGTCGATGGTGGATGTGCTTTTTTGATATTTTTTCTAACATAAACAAAAGGCAGCGACTGACATTTGTGCTGGGAAACCGATTTCGAAGGAAAGGGAGAAATGTTTGCGATTAAAGAAAACAAGAAAAAGATTTGAGGCTGGTGTTGGAAGAAATGGGTGAAACACAAAGTGCTACCGTTATGGACTTGCGGAAACAGAGAGCAATTAACGCTATATTGAAGGTCCAGAATTTTGGGAAGTGTTTCTGATTACAAAGAGAAACGAGCGAAAAGTTGCTGACATGGAAGAAAAACAGAGAAGAAAGGAGGAAATGGAAAGAGAACATGAACTGCAAATGGCACGATTGCAGCAAGGACAAGGAACAAGCAACAACGATGGGGTGAGTGATTATACTAATAGAATTAGCAATGAAAGAGAGCGAAGTTCGATTGAAAATTTTGTCAAAAGTATTCAAACACTCACAATGCCAGGTCCCAGTAAAATCGAAAAATTGGGTATTATTCTTTCAGTCACATGAAACCAAAATGGTATCACCTGAATTTCGCTCAAAAGTTTTAATTAACTATTAGGTGAGAAGACGTTGAATGTACTGACTTATGTCAAAGGTCAGAAGTTAAGGAATGCTGATGTTCTATCGAGAGAGTGAACTAGATACAATATCTCATGTAATGACTTTCAAGATGAACTAATTGTGCTATTTCATTTGATGTTGCAATTCAATTTGTTTATGTTTCTTTTTACATATTTTTCTCTTATCAATATTTTATGGGTATTCAGTGTGTATAAGTTTCGTTTATTTTAAATTATGATTTAATTTAACTCTAGAGGGAAGGGGGGGAGGTGTAAAGTTTCTGAATTAATAATGCGTTTACATCTGTTTGTTTTGCTAGATACCAACCCCGGTAAAATTAAAATATAACAAAAGAGTTTTACAATTTTTTAAACATTGTTGCACGAGATAGTATTTTTAAAAAGTAACGAAATGTGTTTTGATTGTATCTATACTAAACTTCAACTTAACTTGACATCACTAGACGGTAGATCGTCACAGTGCTCATAGGCATTTAATCCATTTTGGCGGCGTGAAAGCATAATGTTCGCCAAACCACAACCCTGCAGAGAACAAAAGTCTATAAGATTTGGCCAGAATTATGTCTTCACTCCGCTAAATTGGATTAATTACCTATGAGCATGGTAAAGATCTATCGTCTAGTGATGTCAAGTTAAGTTGGAGTTTAGTATAGTTAGTTTTCAAAAAATAAAGTGAAATGGCGGTTCGTTGGTAACTGAATGTGTTCGTTTGATATTTTTTCTAACATAAATGAAAGTAGTGACTGACATTTGCATCTGTTAATTATTCATCGCCCTTGACTTATAGCACAGAACTCTCTTCTTACTACAACTTAAGAATCCCAATTTCACACACACATTCCATTACGAAGCCTACTTATTTCAGTCCCCTCTTTTTTTTACCAACCTTTAAAATTTTGCCAGATATTTTAGAAATACATTGTATTTGTCAATATTACAAGTGAAATCCAATTTAGTACAAGCAGTTTTGACTTTTAATGACTTTAAAATATTTATATCCGTATACTTTTACCCGTACATGAATCTATTTTTTTTAAAGCTATATAGCTTCGATTTTAAAATAAGCCCTACTGTACAAATAGTTAGCCCTAGAATCGGATCTACTTTGTAATATCAGTATTAATTTTACATTTATTGAAATACCTGTTAAGGAGCCTTTGATAATAACAGGCAATTTTGTAATTCCTGCAAGCCAAGTTATTTCTTTGAAAGTAAGAGTTGGATCGACAAGAAAATCATTTCCAGCAACGTTTGGGAAATTTGGACATCTGGAAAGAATTGTATTGTTTAAAAGTTCATATTTCACTATAAATCGCATCAAACAAAATATATTACGGTTGGGTTGTTTCTATCACACAAATTACACATCCTAAGTAACAGGAACACATCCTAAGTAACATCCTCCTAAGTAACAGGCCTCGTACCTTATAGAGCGAGAGGCAACTGCAAGTTTACGTATCCTTTAGAACATCATTTTGAATTAATTTTTTTTTTTTTAATAAAATTTAGATAAATGCTAATAGATTATACGAATATACAGTCAACTCGTGATAACACGAATTTCAAGGAACTGGCCAAATTCTTCGAATCATCCGAAGTTTGAGTTATCGGAATTCACTCGGTAGTTATTTTCTATTCAAGGCATATTTCATCAGACATCTTTTGCTTGTTCATGTGGAGTCCGGATGTCTTGCTTTAAACTTTTCTAGCCATCCAGCACTTGCTATAAATCCTTCAACTTTTAGTAAACGAGTCAAGTTCTTCGCCTTTTCTTTTAACATTATCCCACTAAGAGGGATTTTGGAATTCTGGTTTCGATATGTCTCAAACCATTTTAATACAGCTGCTTCGACACCAAGAAAAGCCTTCACTCATTTACACGATGGATCGAGTTTCGATGTTATGTCTTCTCAAAATCGACTTTGTTTTTCAAAATGAGTGAAAGAGTATTCGGAGGAATATGTTCTTTAAAACAACGTCTTTCTTCTTACATGGCAGATTTTGTTCAGTTTCATTGATCTATTTAACCTTTTGAGTTAAACTAAGCGTATTCAATTTACATTTTAACATTATTCAAAGCCAACGTAAACCAACACCATTGACTCACATTTTAAATATGGAATGAAATGTAAAGGCAAAAGCCCGTTTTTTACTTTCTAAACGCGTCAATGCAAACGGGTTTTTCCCGGTAGCATTTAAGCATAGTTCACTTTATTTCAAACCATTACAGAGATGAGAGCGCGCCATTGGCTGATCCGCTGTTTTCATGAAAGCCGCCAACACGTGGCAATGTTTACACTGCTAACACAGAGAATTAAAGCCTTTTAAATTTATACTCGTTTTTATGTATTAAATCTTAACTTTAGGAACTGATTTTAAAACTGCGAATGTTTTATAAATGATAATTTTTTTTCCATCTAATTAACTGCTTTTAACAACAAAGTACAAATTTTGAATATTTATCAAGGAACATTATGTAGCTGGAATAAATTTTTGAAACAACAACAACTTCAAGTTTGATTTTTTTTTTTTTATTTATTTTTTGTAAACATTTAGACCTAAAAGTAAAAGAAAAATTCGCGTGAATCAGGAACTCGAATGCTATTTTTGAAAATATAAATTCTTATTAATTTATTAATAATCATTTGTTTGTTGTCATTATAGAGATGAAACTAAAATATTTCTAAATGAAAGGCCGCATCAATGCACCGCATACTTTTTTTAGGAGCCTTTGTTATATGTTTTTAAGATTACAATTTTTAAAACTTAAAAATATTAAGTAACCAGATTTCTGCTTAACTGGTATATTTTCGTAGTATGATTATTTTTATTGGTTTCTAGTCAAATTTAGGTTGTCAGTGTTAAAATGAAATAGTATATAAAAGTATCTATCTGTTCACTTTTAAAATTCTATAAATCACAAAAAATTTTAACAAGTTTATAGCAAAGAAAGAAATTTATTATTATTTTTTTTTTTTAATATATTAATTAATACATATATGTTACGTTATAATAAATGAATATAAAAATAAATATGTATAGAAATAATGTACCCTTACATGGTATATAACTGGTACAAATATAATATTTCTTAAAAGCCAAGTGAGTGCTTGATTCCCCCCCCCCCCCCACCCTGATTTAATAACACGAAAATTCATTTCAATGCCAAATAAAAAAGGTTTAATTTAAAAACCAACACCGAGTTTGAGTATTTTATTCCCATTTTATAATTTATGTCAGTTCTCATTAAATTTAATATTTGTTTAATTTTTAGATAAATGGAGTTACAAGCCAAATTAAGGGTTTCCAGTTTCGTTATCTGTCTTAGAAATTAGTTTGTAAAAAATATTGATGAATATATTACAATTTTGAAGTAGAAAACTAAGTTTGAACACACAATCATTACATTTCAATACAAAAATACAGTATATTTAATAATGAGAAAAAACTTACAAGCAAGTAAATTTGTTACCACTAGGACAAGAATTTCTAGTGTTCCATTTAGTGTTGGTTAGATTTCCAAAATCATTCACCCATAAATTTATTTCATCCATTGATTTAACGTTGCTTCTAATGATGATAATATCTTCATTTTGTACGATAATATTTTAAAAAGATGAAGGCAAATTCTGAATGGAAAGCTGCATACTAACATTGGATAGTTCGTCATCCATTATCATAAATTAAAAAGAGATCCTAACATTTACAAGAGACGGGTTATTCTGTCTACCAACAGAAAATTAAATAGAATAATACGAATTCTAAATAAAACACCCCATTGCTCATTTTGCGATCCTTTTTATGGCCCACAAAACATTTCAAGCCCATCCTCGAACAACCTAGAAAAATCAACTCTGTTCCAGTTCTCCATTTCTCGAAAGTTCATCCATAAGATTTTTTCGGGCTGCCCCTATGATTAAAGCCTAACTATAATTTAAATGTAAGCAAAAAATAAAATAAAAGCATAATATATCTATCTATATATATATATATATATATATATATATATATATATATATATATATATATATATATATATATATATATATATATATATATATATATATATATATATATATATATATATATATATATATATATATATATATATATATATATTTTTTTTTTTTTTTTTGTGTCCATCCACAAAGTAAAAAGAAACATAATATTTTTTGACTTAAAGCGTTTTCCATGAATATTAATTCTTACGAAACCGAAAGAATTCATAACTTTTTCTAGTTCCATTTGTGTCCAGCTTTAAGTTTATTTTCATTAAAACAAATCAATTTGAATTCTTTGATATTTCTTGTTAAGATTATTTGCCACTGTTTTAAAGAAACTATGTTGACACACAAACTTCTTCCTGAAATTAAATTCATATATAATAAATTTCTATAAAATGAATAGTCACAATTAAATGTACGTGTATAAATAAGGTGTGTGTGTTTGTGGGGGGGGGGGGCTTAATTCCATAATTCCACTTTGAATAATACTAAATTTCATTTTAATGGCGCATAAAAAAAGGATTCCTTAATAAAATAAACAACAATTTTTAAAAAATTGAGTTTTGTTAAATTCTCACAGATGGCGCCACTATTCAAATTTTTAATTCATTATTTTTAAAAATAGGTTCGTATTTATTGATACTCAATGCAATTTTGAAATCACAATCTAACTAAGAGCGACTATATAATTATCACACTTCATTAAAAAATTATAATAATCAGGAATAATTTATCATCAAACACGATTTTCTCATATTGACAAAAATTGACTTTCATTCTGTCGCCACCTAGCACTCTTCATTTTGACCGCCATTTTTTGTGGGCGTAGCTTCCACTTTGTCAACGCCCTATTCTCCGACTGACAGGAAAATTGACCAATGGCGCGCTCTCATCTCTGTAATGGTTTGAAATAAAGTGAACTATGCTTAAATGCTTCCCGGTAACAAGTTAAATTGTAAAACACGATGTAAAGAGGAAAAAAATAAAAATCGTGTTTTTTTTTTTTTTTTTTTTTTTTTTGTATGTTACGATAGTAAAATTTTCACAAAAACTTCGACTTAAAAGATGTACACTTCGAGATATAGAGATAATTTAGTGTTGAAAAACATTAAACTGTTTTGAGACCTAATGAAAACTTCGAGTTAAATGAATATTCGACTTATGAGACTTTGAGTAATTGCGAAATGACTGTATATATATATTTGTCAGCTGGGGCAAAAATAATCGAAACTATTCAAAAACCAACTCTGAATGAGTCTAACTAAATCGATTAACAAATATGCCTGAACTTGACAAATAAAAAGCATTATATTTTATTTTTAGTAATCCAACGCTCTTTAATTGTCAACGAAGAAGGTTTCAGGCATATCTCTGGTGACACCTTACTTGCATCTTTTAAAAGTTCTACAACATTATTTGGATCCATTAGACTTTCGAAATGAAATTATTAGCAAAGCAAAGGTATTCATAATTTTAATTTCAGTATGTATACCCCATTAAAGCCCTGATAATATGTTAGTTGTATCAATCTTCAATTTTACGCAGCTATAATCCAAGTGTATTTAATGATGAACACTACTTTATGGATTCAATACAAAATAAAACCAAACAAATTGCTAGGAGGGTTGGATAATTTTTGCAATATAATAATATGACTATATGTAACGCAAAATTGTCTGATCTTACCATTACAGTTTTTGAGTTACATAGTCAATTTAGCTAAATGAATGCAATTAGGATATTTAAAAGCAACAGTTAACAGTTAAAAAATACTATTTAAACATTGAACAATTTTACAATGTAAGATATCGTACTTGTCGTTTCATTCAACGACAAAAAGAGAATGATGAGCATAAAAGGAGCATAATAAAAATAACTCACTTTCCTTTAATATATCTGTCGAAAAAAAGAAATCTGGAGCCACATCTGATGTTGGTATCAAACGGTTCGTCTATCGTTACCACAATAGCTTTGAATCCTGCTCTCTGGGCTCGTCGCACAAGCTGTGCTGTGAACTCGCGTCTGGCAAATATGTAGGTTTGAATCCAGAGTTCTGTGTTGGGTGGCACAGCCGTAGCTACATCTTCCAGAGATGTAAGGGAATAGGAATTCAGTACCATAATAGCTCCCATGCTGGCCGCCGCTACAAAAGGTTTTCAGAGTATTGCTTGATAGAGCGAAATTCGAAGCAAATATAAAACCATTTAACAAATACATTCCAAGATATTATTCCTTGGTTTATGGACACACAGGAAAATGTTTGGTTTTTAAGTTCCGACTGTCTTTCTGCCACTTATAAAGAGCTTAACACAACAATATACGCCTCGTAATTTTGAGCATCTAGAAGAATACGAGAAAGAAATCTTCTAGGGTAAACCCTTCTCTCCGACCCCATCACCCCAACGAGGGGACATTGAGGCCACGACGGATTTAATGTGTACCAGCCCCCACTAGAAGGAAAATATTCTTAGTACTTAAACTAAATCAATCTTATTTACCTTGATCTTTCCGAATGGAAATAAAGTAATTAGGTCACGAAAATAAAATTCCGTTTCTTTGAAACGAAATAAATATTTAATTTTTATACATATAAAATTATTTTACACTAGCTGTCAGAAAAGAAGTCAAAGAATTAAAATTTATGTGGAAGTTCAATCGTCCTTTTCCCAACATGAATTGATTTGGATGGATGTTAGGTCATATTTTTATGTATTACATTTCAGTGTTTTTTTATATTTTTCATTAGAAGAAACTCGTAGGAGTGTATTTTAACTGCTTATGTTCATATTATAACATATTATTATGAATTGGGCGATTTTATTGAAAGTCCCATTCCTCTCATCAACGAACCTATCTTCCACACCCTTCTCTTTTCCCCCTCTCCCCTCCCTTATCTTTGAGTGCACATTCATCAAGCCACTGAGTACTTCATATACCTTAAATTTATAATAAATTTCTTTGCTGTATGAAGGAAAAACGCGTCATATATAAATGAAAAGGTATCTATTTAAAAGCACAATTTATACGTAGCAGAGAGAGGGAATAAAATAATACTAAATTAGTCGATGCTGATACTTATGCGATTCCCTTCCTCTAAAACTAAATTTTTTTATATCTCTACGTATACAAGGTGCTCAGAAATGACCGTATTTCCTTCACTGAGAGAAAGAAGATGAAACTGGAGTGCTGACTGTGCGAGCCGAAACCGAATTGCACCCTTTTGCAAGTGTGTGAGTGCATTAAGGCAAAAGAGGAACTATTTTTCTCCTTCCTGCTCCTTCATGTATTGATATTTATGGATGAAGTTTTGGCTCTTCTCTTGCAAACAGTAAATTTTATACTGAAACAAATTAATTTTTATTGGAGTAGAATTTTTGCTTCCAAAGCCAGGATATTAAGGTCTTATTTTTATTGGAAATAATACTGTTTATACGAGGATGGCAATGGCCAAATCAAGCAAAATTGAAATTTCGGTTACGGGATCTAACTGGTTTGCCATGTTAACAAGATAGAAATTATTTTATGGATATTCGTGAAATTGTGCTAAGTATCTGAATTTGATTGCTATTTCATATTTTAGCTCTTTGTGATACGGCTGGATTAAATATATATCCCACCTTTTTGATGACAGTAATGCATGAGTCTTTTTTTAGAACCATATCGAAGCAGGGCAAAAGCTGCATACACAATAAAATTTCTATGCAACATGGATCTATTTTACTTTCTGAAATACTATGCCCAAATGTCCGTGTTGCCCTCGTACCAAATAAATTTAAATCCAATCAACCTATGCCTCTAAAGAGTTAACGAGAAACATATGTCATCCTACGGATTTTCAATACTTTTTTTTTTTTTTTTTTTTGACATTTCAATCTTAGAATTTTTTTTAATATCCAACTAACAATGACTTTAATTTTAAAACACTCTTTTAGAAAATTTTATTATTTATTTTTCTACCATATTTGAGAAATGAACCCAATGTTCGTTGCCACTTAAAAACATTAAAATAAATTATGGAAACATAAAATAAAAATTGATGAAATACTTAGTCTTTTTTTTTTTTTTTTTTTTCATTTTATTTATTTTCAAGTATTGCATACAAAACAATATAATAAACTTTTAAATTAATGAGCTTAAAAGACAGACAATAAACAAGTTTTGCAAATTGTGCGCCTGCAAGATTCTTGCACAGAACTTTCAATTATTCTTTTTTCAAAACTTTTTGAGCACTGAGTACCCTCATGAATATGATGAATAGCTTACAAATCATTTATATTTCAACTTGTTGATTTTGACTATATGCATTTAGATTCCATTTTTAAAATTAGTAAATTATTGCATTACTATTAAAATTATTATATGTCTATTTAACTGGGTAGTAAAACATTTAAAATGGAAAATGTCAATTTCATTGCAATCTTAATTGATAAACCAATCCGAAGAGTGAGTTTTACTTTAGGATTTTAATTGAATTTGAGTAGCATAACACCTAGAAATCTTATCGTGCAGCTAATTAGAAGCAATAAAATCTTTCCTTTTCACTTATTAAATTATCTATACTAATTAATTAAAATTAGCTATGATAACTAGTACTGCACACTATAGACATTGTTTATGCTCAGTTATTACATCCGTATAACTTCTCAAGAAAATATAATTTATATATCAGAGGTAAATATATTTTATAGATCAGTTATTGAAGTAAGTTCAGAATATTTCAAGAATTGCTAAATTGTAGGGTTCCCAGATCCTAACCAAATTATTGCTGACATCCGATATCGATATTGCAATTTATTTTACTAAATATTTGAATACAATTTGTGCCAGAAGCAATATTCGGCTTCTATTTGAGCATATCATAATTGGAATTGCAATTTCATGTTCAGTAGCTTATAAAATACACAATACACATAATATATTAAAAGATAAATTTTTACTTTGTATACAATTACAATAACAAAACTATCAATAATGCAGGGGTACTTACCGGTGAAATGGGGTGAAATCTCTGGATACGACTTCGATTACAGCGAAAATGCAACACAACGCAAATAAACAAAAGCTCCAATACTTTCACAGCAAAGTCAAAAACTCATCGACTAACTGAAGATTTCACGACGCATTCTTATGTATATTAACGCGTGGGACTTTTCTCGAAAAATCCAGTTTTAACCTATCACTATATGGAAACACTCGAATCTGGGAAATTTCCCGATTTATAAAAATGTAGCAACCTTTTTATAACCTGTATAATCACTGTAAACAAATAAAATAAAATAGAATTTTAAAAGAAAAGCGTCACTATTTACAATTATATGCAGAAAATTTTGTACCAATGTAGCACACCACGATTATTTCGAATAAGTGAAACGAAATGTTTTGCCTTAATCGTTGCCATGAGCACATTTTCGTATTCATCCGCGCAGGCATGTCGGGTTGCTCGTAAAAGATGCCAAGGTCGTCACTCCAGTGTTTTCTTTAGCTCATTGATTTCTTCTGCGAAATTGTATTTTGGCAGGGCAATTATAGAACCCGAACTACCCTACATAAATGAATCAATGACCAGGAATAAATACGAGTAACCCACGCCTTCCCAAAGAAATGATTTAAACTCCGCATACATCATTAGGCGATAATATTATCGAAAACAGAATATAGGCCATTGATTTGACGCCAACTGTCATATTTAATGTTTCATTTCATTCACGATATTTTTTTTATATTTGCACTTTTTTATTTATTTTATTTGTTCTATATATCGTCTGCTGTTGTATTTTTCTTACGCTTTATAATTCTTTACAGTTTTGGCCAAGCGTTTCAACTTACGATATGATAAGAATTCCTGGAATTCTATTATTTCTTAATGGTCTTTGTTTTCATTAACAAATACGCTGATACACATTCGTTCTTAATAAATTCGGGTACTTATGTATTCAACCTTCAACATTCTATTTTTGAAAAATTCAACTAGAAGGCCAAAACTATTTATGTTGAATATTTCAGAGCTGTAGCTCTATTAGAAGTTGTTACGTAGCATTTTTACAATTAATTAAAAAATGAATAAAAAAATCTAATTAAAGTTTTAGCTATTTTTTAAAAGTCAAATTAGAAGGGCAAAACTACTTACGTTGAAAATTTCGGAGTTCTATGCCTATTTTAAGTAGCTTTCTACAGAGAGACAGTCAGACACTCTTTTTGTTTTATTATTATAGACTGAAAGTGGTTTTCTAACTCAAAGTTGAAAGACGTGTTTTCAGAGCTTTGATAAGCATACAAGTTAATTGAAAAATAATATATTGTACTTTTATCTAATTACACTGTTTTAATAGTTCAACTTAAAGTACTAAATTAACTTCTTGAAATTGAGCGAAAGATCAAAATCTTTGAATTTTAAAGATAATGTGACACCATAAATAATTTTAAAGAGGACTATAAAACGTATGAGTATGTGTTCATATGTTCACACAGCATTACATAGAGGATAACTGAAAGTAATATTGTATGCGATTTCAATTATTTTGACAACGTTTTAATAAAATATCATTTCATAAAATATAAATATATAGCACTGATCAGTCTTAACTAGCATGTTATCTGGATGTCCAGGAAATCTTTACCTCTGGCTGAAGAAAATTGAAAACTACTGTAAGGTTAGTAAGCTTAAAAGTACCTCTGGCTGTCCCGCGTTCTCCATCCGGATGGTAAAGGGAATGCCCCACAGTTGGTGAGATCCCGATTGGGAATTCAATCTGACGACCGAACACTGTGGTTGAAAGGCCGTAGTTTGAATTGCCTTGTAACACCCTTTTCCTTATCCAAATTCTGAAATCAAATAGATTAATTGGTCATTAAACATAATGGAAAGCGTAATTGACGATTTACAAAATCTTTCTTTAGATAATTTCAAACTGTAAAAATAAAGTTTCTTTCAAATACAGCGATTGGTTTTTAAAATAACTTCCGTTTTCCAATTTTATCGAATTTTTCGTATATATCTCAGGTCCATTTAACATCACAAGGCCTTTCTTTAAGAAATTCTATACTAATTTCAAAGTAATTTAAATGTCAAACAAAAACCATATTAATACTTCGATTCGTTGTCCTTTTAAAACATTGTGCAATTCGCACTTTGTTAGACTCAGGACGTTCGCGTAAGGAAAACGTGGAAAAGGATATACCTTTAAAAACACCTTATGAAATACAAGAATGTATTCATATCGAATTGGAAGTTATCGAGAAGTCTCTTAAAAGATACAAACATGCTTACAATCCAGATACTGGGCCCCACTTTGATGGTCACTTCAAAGTCTCGAAACTTGGTCGTATTTACTTGATGCTTAGAGTTTCGGTAAAGCATTAGATGTGCCTTGATCAATGGACAATTCCTGCATTTTTTAAAAAGGAGTGAAATTAGTTTATATTTATGAAGAATTTCTTTCTGATTCGAAATATTTAAACAAAAGTTCTTTAAAAAAAATTAGTTACTTAAATATAAAGAAAAGAAAATACCCCAAAACCAGTCCGACCAAAACACTCATCAAAATCTGTGACGTCAAGAGGTCCTTCCATTTTTATATTTATTTTTGTTTTTTTCTGCCAAATAGTTGGCTTTGATTTGGTAGACCATTGCCATATCCCGTACAGGTAGGCAGGCGCGATTTGCGAGAAACTTGCAGATTTGGTTTCCGCTGCTGCATTTCAAGCCAAGATGTTTGGGATCTATTGACGTCACATTCATTTCGAGGCGAATGAATCGTTTTCTCGCCAACGTCTAACAAAGAAACTTTGATTTCAAATTTAAAAAAAAAAAAAAAAAAAAAAAAAAAACGCAGTGAGCAGAAAATTTTGTGTTTATGGCCTTTTCGAAACATGAATTAAATTTAAAAAAAAAAAAAAAAAAATTTAAAAATGCAGGAATTGTTCATTCTAGGTTGGACCAAGTTTGCATAATTACTTGTCCAACCATTCAAAGCCGGAGAGTTCTTCGTTATCTTACACACTCTATGATTTGATTTGAGCCCAACATTTTACCTTGAGTACGCTTCCTTGTTTTGATGCATGGTTACCTCTCTTCCTGAAGCACCCCACACGTAGTCCCTGCTAAAGGGATCGAGTCGAGCAGGAGCACATCGCTCGTAATCCTCCACTGTCTTCAAGGTTTCCACGCTGGAAAACAAATGTAACTCTGTCTGCAGGGGCGGATTTAGAGGTCAATCAAGGGGGGTGCGATTATGACCGTGAGTGGTTACAGTCGCAGTAATAATTTTTCAACTTGGAAAAGAGGGGGGTGGGGAGGGGTATCATCAATTAGTATGATACTACCAGGGTTCAATGAAAAATAAAAATTAGAGGGTTTAACCATCCTCTTTTGCGTCCCATATAACAAATTACCCCGAAAATATAATACAAAATTACATTATAAATATTTAGTATTTTTTATTAGATAAAGAATATTTAAGAGCTAAAAAAAAAATATCTCATGCAGATCAGGTGAAGTGTAAAAAGTTCAACAACCCTGAAAATTCAACTTTTTTTATGCAAGTTAAATAACCACTATATTCAACATCATAAATCATTTAATGCAGAAAAAAGGCGGCAGATCTTTTAACAACTTTAGACAATACTGCAGGTACGTTAAACTCAATGTTCATAAAGTTTTAATAATTTCCAAAGTTAAACAATGCTTTACAACTCTGTTTGACATCACATTAGTAAATTAAAATATAAGTTACATAAACTTGAGACTATACACTATAATATTGATCCTTGCATTCAAATTTGATACGGCATTATTTACTGTTTCCATATTTTCCTTCATTTAAATGAAAATCGAGGGTTTGGCGATATTTTTACGTGGGGAGAGAAAGAAAAAAAGAAGAAAAAAATGGGAAAAAACGACGAAACGCGGAAATTGGTGATAATTTTCAATAGACATTTTACACTGTCCTTCCTCGTGGGAAAATCCGAAAAATATCAATCGTTGATGGGCGATGCTCAAGATTGAAAAGCGAGTGTTAAAGACACTCTTTTCATCTTTTTCCGCTTTTATCAGATTTCTATGGTAATTTCGGTGGGGACGATTGCGCAACCTTAATCGTAGGTCCCATGGCTACCACTAACCCGCACACAAAATTTGACTATCGTATGTCAATTCGTTTAGGAGTTATGCTGACCACGTGCAGACAGACATTTTATCTAGACCACTTTTTTTAAAGCATTATGTTTTAAAACAAGGGGAAAAGAAAAAGAAAAAAAAAAATCGATTTTTTTTTTTTACTAAATGCTATACACCTTCATTGCCCTATGTAAACTTATGGGTAAAAGCGTGTTTGACTATGATTCTCAATATTTTGAAAAGAAGTACAAAACAACATGGAACTCACTTTAAACTGTTAAGGATAAATTGCATTTTTATAATTTAAGAAAATAATTTCGTTTGTCATTGTCAAAGGGTTTTAAGGATTTTGCATATGAAAGGATGCAGATACAATGCTTATTTCAGTAAAATCAGTTTATTTTTATAGAATGAAATATTTTATTATAATCTATTCAAATATTACTTTGCTAATTGCACACAATATCGAATATCAGTGTGCACGATAAGTCCCTTCTTCGGATCATTCGGACAAAAATGAAATATTTAAACATTTTTCGGAAAAAACAAAGATCTAAACAAATATTGTTTTTGAAGTATTACATTTTGTGAAATAAGCAAAATTAAAAAAAAAAAAAAAAAAAAAATCTTACCAATGTTTAGTCACCTTAACCTTAATTCTATATATTGATGCACTACTAAGACTGCTCTAACTAAATTAACATATATTCGAACTTTATAGTAAAAAAAAGAGTGTGTGCGTGTGTGTACAGTATTTTTAATAATAATAAAAAAAAAAATTATCTTCGAATATAAGCTAGTTTTTACTATTGCTCTCTCGAATTTTTTTTAATTTATTATGTAAACTTTCTTTTCTTTTTATTGGTTAAATACGCATCAACAATATTAGTATCAAATTCTATAAAGATTTTCTGTATCAATTCAGTATAAATTTCTTTTAAAACTTTAATATAATTCTGATTTGGTTAGGGAGTTACTAATACCAAACGGTACGTATGCTTTATTTCTGACATCCTCGAAAGTTTTTAAGGTGCAGGCGGGCCATAATTAAACTGGTGTTGATCAGTCCGGAGTCTATATATTGCTCGACCCGGAGACTTTTCGTATGGTAGGCGAGTATACCTCTTGTGAGTGAGATTGGAGCATAGCAATATTTAAAAACGTGCTAAGCTATGATCCTCAATATTTTGAAAATAAGTTAAATACTATATGGAACTCACTTTAAACTGTTAAGGATAAATTACATTTTTATAATTTAAAAAAGTAATTTTGTTTGACTTTATCAAAGAGCTTTAATGATTTTGCATACGAAAGGGTGCAGATACAATGGGTTAATCCAGTAAAATCAGTTCATTTTTATAAGAATTAAATATTTTATTATAATCTATTCATATACTGATGGTATTGAATTGAGAGTTAAGTTGATAATTACATGAAATATCAAATATGAGTGTGTAGGATAAATCGCTACTTCTGATCATTCGGTCAAAAATTAAATATTCAAACAAGTTTAGAAAAAAAAAGCAAATATCTAAACTAAAACAAATTGTTAATGTTATATTATATTAGTAGTTAGAAAATAGGGCTCCGGGGCCATGGCGGTATGCGGTATGGGACGAGGGACGATGACGTCACCGGAAATCACGTGACCGGAAGTGGAGTGGAGTTGTTCCCCTCCTGCTGCTGTTTTAGTTTCATTATAAGCTGTTTGTGTATGACGTCACAGATGACGTCATAATGTGTTTTATATTAAAGTTTAGAGCGATGGCAACACTTTTTAGTTTCGATTTACCTTTCAGGTGGAGTTGAGTTGTTCTAGGACTGCTTCTTAGTGAATAAGCTAGAGTGATAGGTTTTTATTGCGTGACGTCACAGTAGGTATGACGTCATAATGTGTTTTATATCAAAGTTTTGAGCGTTGGCAACACTTTTTAGTGTCGATTTACCTTTCAGACGGAGTTGAGTTGTTCTAGGGCTGCTTCTAAACGAATAAGGTAGAGTGATAGGTATTTTTGCTAATGACGTCACAGTGGGTATGAGGTCATTCTATGTTAAGATTTACGTTTTAAGTGGTGATAACATTGGATATATACCAAATTTAGTTTTCAGGTGTTGGCAACGAGTTCTGATCGGTCAGCTAAATGCTCGCTTGTGACTGATAAGTTTTAAACATGTGACCAAAAGTTAACTCCTGATTGACTGTTTGGTTTTCTAGCGAGTTACTTACATATCCTTTAGCCAAGTTAAAATACCTGCAACAAAGTTACACAAAAAAAAAAATGTTAAATTTGAAAAGTTAATAAAAGGAAGGCCATTTGCTAAGGGTCTAAAGAACCCTAACCCCGAGCTACACGTGACATTTCAATATTTTACCAAACAATTGTTAAAATATCGACTATCGGACGTTGCCTTCATGGTAACTCATCTACCCACCCCCCTTCCCTAACTAATTTTGAATAAGTTAAGACTTTAGAATTACAATTAATAAATTTTGAAAAATTATTTATTAAAGGTGAGGACCCACCTCCAGCCCGATACCTCTTTTAGGAAGAATTGGTACCGCCTCACTCCACCCTAACAAAACAAAAAAAATCTGTGAAAAAAAAACACGAAGTATTAAACACGTCTTTCACACTCAGGTATCTAAGTAGAAATGGCGAGACGGCAACCGGTAGCGTCTATATATGAGGGGTGATCACGTGACTTCACCGACCAATCAGGTTTCACGGTAGAGGGTGCTACTGACTATCGACCCGTCAGAAGGGAGGGGAGCGAGACTAGGGATGTTTCAACACGCTTCAACGCGTTTGCGAGTTGAGTTGTTGTGTAACGATCTTGCTTGAAACAGTTAAAGTGATAGATAATTTGTTCGTGACGTCATAGTGTAGCGAATGGGTTTTTAGCGTAGACAGTTGTTGCAATTGGAGTAATTATGAAATTTATTAAATATAAAGATAATATTTAGTAATAATTATCAGATTTTATTATTATTATTATAAAAAATAAACTTATAAAAAAAGTGAACGTGAAAATTTACTTTACGAATAAAAATCATGTCTTTAAAATGTGTACGAATATCACTAAATAAGAGAAAAAAGTAACATACTTAAACTCTTTAAAATAAATAACTTTAACATTAACGTAAAAAATTTACTTTTCACATAAAAATCACTTTAAAATGAGTAAAAATATCGCTAAATAAGAGAAAAAAAGTAACTTACTTAAAATTTCTAAGATAAATATTTAACCTTTACTCGAAAATTCCCTTCATATATAAAAATCACGACTTTAAAATATGACATGCAAGAGAAAAGTAACGTACTTAAACTTTCTACGACAAATAACTTTAACATTAACGTAACATTTTACTTTACACATAAAAATCCCGACTTTAAAATATGTAGAAATATCGCTAAATAAAAGAAGAAAAAAAAAGTAACATACTTAAACTTTGTACGACAAATAACTTTGACATTAACGTAAAAAATTTTCTTCACATATAAAAATCACGACTTTAAAATGTGACGTGTAAGAAGAATTAGCATACTTAAAATTTCTACGACAAATAAATTTAACCTTTACGCGAAAATTTACTATATACATAAAAATCATGTCTTTAAAATATGTAAAAATATTGCTAAATAAAAGAAAAAAACTAACATACTTAAACTTTACACGACAAATAACTTTAGCATTAACGTAAAAATTTACTTCACATATAAAAATCACGACATTAAAATGTGACATGTAAGAAGAATTAGCATACTTAAAATTTCTACGATAAATAATTTTAACATTTGAGTGAAAATTTACTACATATATAAAAATCATGTATTTAAAATATCGCTGAATAAAAGAAAAAAGTAACATACTTAAACTTTCTACGACAAATAACTTTAACATTAACGCAAAAATTTACTTTACACATAAAAATCACGACTTTAAATTTGACATGCAGGAGGAAAGTATAACATACCTATAATTTCTACGACAAAGAATTCAAACATTGCCATTCATGTCTTTAAAATGTATAATGACAACTCTAACTTTTAGAAAAAAAGAAACACTTAAAATTTACAAGGCAAAGAATTTAAAATTGAACGTGAAAATTAACTTCACATGTACAATCATACTCTTATATCAACGATAAATAAGATAAAAAAGAAGCTCTAAAAATTTATAAGGCAAATAATTTAAATAATACGCGAAAATTTACCACACATATAAAAATTATGTCTTTCAAATGTGTAAGAATAACGCTAAATTAGAGAAAAAGAAATACTAAAAATTTATAAGGTAAGGAATTGAAACAATATGCGAAAATTTATTTCACGCATAAAATTTTTATCTTTAAAATGTGTAAGAATAATGCTAAATTAGAGAAGAAAAAAAAAATAACATACTTAAACTTTCTTCGACAACAATTTAAACAATACGCGACATTTTCATACACAATTATTTTCTTAGGTTAATGTTAAATAATGGGAAATTTAACAGAATAAAAATTTCAAAGATAAAGAATTTTAACCTTTACACGAAAATTTACCTCACAAAAATATCATATCCTTAAACTTTAACGTGACAATTTACTCTTCATATACAATTAAACTCTTAGGTTAATGTTAAATAAGAAAAAAAATAATATACTTAAAATTTCTAAGATAAACATAACGTAAAAATTTCGTATCATGTGTTTAAAATGTAACATATAAGAGAAAAAAAAACTAACATACTTGAACTTTCTATAGCAAAGAATTTAAGCATTAGCGTAAAAATTCACTTTACATATAAAATTCACATCTTTAAATGGGAAGATAAGCAGGTGACGGTAATTAGCCAATCAGGGTAGCGGTAGGTGATACGCCATTCGCCGGCATTTTTAGATCGGAGGATGAGTCACGCTAAAACTTGTTGGAACAGGTCGGGAGATTTGTACAGCAAGAACAACAGCATCGACGCGCAAGCAGCGGGTGATGCTGTGATGTGTCAGCAGGTCTTTGAGATTATCGTTTTCCTACTTTGCCGTTTTCATAATGAAATGTTTGTGAAAACTTGGAATGAATAAAGTGGATTTCAAAGACATATTAGTAAGTGAAGGTAGAATTCGCATGGACTTTCTTCCAAAAAGTATGATTCACTTGGAGAATTTAAGATCATTTCTACTTGAAAACTTTTCTATTATTTAAAACATTGAATATTGTTCAAACTCAGTGGGATTATATGCTACAATACGGGTAAAACTTAACAAAATTGTTACATAGAAGAAAAATAGTAAGAGATTTAAAATAAATATTAGTTATAGATACTCCAAAGAAAAAATTTCACCTCTACTTTTCAATCGGAAAATCAATACAAGTTGGAAATTTATGTTACTTCAAGAAAGACTTAGACAATTTACTTTGTAACAATATACGTTAAGGTGTCGTATTAACTCGTGCAATACATGCTGACTAAGGTTTATTTTACTTGAAAGGTGAATTGGGGGAAAATATTAAATAAATTGTAGATATTAAATACATTGTAGATATGCATTCAAGTTTTGAAAATCACCTGCAAGACTTTTAAAACATCTTAAGATAAATTGAAAGAAACTTTTTATACTCTGAAAGGAAATCACAAGTAATTTAGTTAACTTTTTTCATGGTAACACTCATATTCAAAGACATGTTTTTAAAATTTAACCTTCTTTACATGAAAATAGTTATAAATTTTTTCAATCTCAGATACGATATACTATTATTTCTAACATATATGTTACGAATTGTGTAAAGTTTTTAAAAGAGTATATGCAAATCACCAATCAGAAACATAAAAATCTAACATCAATCAAACACACTAAAATAATAAGATATTTTCCTTAGTGGAAATAGTTAACTACTCATGTGATGGAATGTACTTAGAAAATTTAAATACTGAAAAAAGTTTGCTAGGCAAACTTAAAGAATATATTTTTTTTTTCTTGTGAAAAACTAGCATAAATTTGAAAAATATAGAGTTTGTTACTACGTAAAATTGAACATCATCTGGACAAACTAAATTATACATGAATTTTTTTTTATTTGAGAGGTGCTGACAATATATCATTAATACAGAGATTTTTAACTTCCACCCATAATTTCAAAATAACTTATACATAAATTTCAGAAAACTGAAACGGAATGTGTTTTACAAGACGCTTATTTTGTAAGATGAATATTCAATATTAATATAACTGAGCAAAGTTCATTACGGAAAAAACTTGTAAAAGATACTTATATTTTGAAAATAGTTTGAAATATCCTTTTAAATTTATGAATGCTCGCTTTCGAAAGACACAAATAAAACTGATATTACACATGATAATTAACACATGCATAACATTAATCAAACAAAGTGGAATTTTTATTGCTTGTGACCGATAACTTTTCAGTGAAGCAGAACTTACATAGGAAATTTGTGCAAACTTTTTCAACTTTTAAACCAAGTATTATGTAAAATTATAAATTACGATAGGAAATAGCACACTTCAGAATCGGAACAAGTCTTCTAGTTAAGCTAAATTTATTTCTCAAGGAATTGAAAGCATACCAGACAAGTCCTTATCATTGCGCATCTTTTCTCATGTTGCAAGAAGACATACTTTGTAAAAGATCGTCGTTGCACTTAACAAAAATCAGTAAAAATAAATGTATTTTCTATGGCAAAGATAAAACTTCACAACTTAATTACTGAAATTTAGCTAAGTTGCATATGGTTTATTCACATAACTCGCATATGCTTCGAATGTTGAAATATATTTGTCAGTTGAAATCAAACTAATCGAAAATAAATGCTACCTACATTTTCAAGTCGGAAATTACTATTAAATAAACTTTACATGTAAAACATTGTCATGTTAAAAAGAAAAATCTACAAAAATGTAAATGATAATTTTACTGTTGGTACATAAATGATGAATAATTTATGATTTTATTCTAGGCAAACGTTTTATTGTCTAACAGAGAACTTAAACTTTAGCAGAAAAATAAAAAAATACAATTTTTATATCCTATCATACTTGTCGAAAATTGAATTTATTAGCTGTTGTAATAGATTTTTATTGTCCAAATTTCTATAGTTTTTCTTCCCGGTGCAATAAAATTAAGTTCATGTGTAATAAGTAGGTTTTTTGATGAATCTTATAAATTTAATGAAATTATTATGACCTAAGAGATTGAGTGAACTGAATAAATCAATGATGTAAATTTAAACAGTGACTTGAACTGATACATACTATAACTGTAAAGAAGTATGACAAAGTGATAGATGAAGTAAAATTAGAAGTTGAATGAAATGTGTTGAAAAAAGTTGAAGACGACAAGAAATTCGTAATTGAGAATTATCATTGACTTATATTAACTTCGTTTTTCTTGCTTATGACAAGAAAATACACTCTTTCTTATTAAGAACCAACTTGATATCTTATCATAGAATGACAATGATGAAATATCTATACATTAAAAAAAAAAAAAAATACCAAACTTAGACATAGCAAATTTCTTGAAATTCATGTATAATGTGAGAAGTTTTACTGGAAATATAGAAGATACAACATTGAAAGATGTGAATGTTTCGAAGTACTTTATCAGAAATAAAAAAAAAAAAAATGCGCTGAGATTCGCTATAAAAAATTTTAGGAGAAAGTTTAAACAAAATTTAAAATCAAACATGCTTTTAAATGGGAACACAAATATTAAAACTATAGCACATTAAACAATTTATATTACGTCATCTCAGTTGTATCAAACTGAATAACATGAAAAACAACCACAAACTGAATAAACATGAAAATTATCAATATATGTGGAAAAGTTTCCTTTTTTCACATATAAAAAAAATAACACATTGACGTACGTTAAGATCACGAAACATGCATAATCATATACCGATAAGAGCAACCAATGTTGCGGGGAGATATTCACATGATGGTCAATATCCCATGAATAAATTGATTGATTGAATTTATAATGCTAATTCCAATAGTATTCCACGTAACTTCAACTTCATATGTTACACTATAGATATATTTATTTTTCAAATATATTGACTTTCGAAAAATCATCCTTCAATACAAGAATGATCATAGTAAGAATAAAAGAAAAGATACTAAGCATTGATTTAAAGTGTATTTATTTCAACTTAGCAACAAATCATATGCTTGAAACGAAAATTGCTTCGAACCAAAGTATAACCATCCAATTTCATTGATTCCTACAAGGACATTTTTCTCATCTAGTAATTGAATTTTTTTTTCTCATACGCATTATAAGTGATGTCCAATCAGGTGTAGAATAGTTGAAGATATCCGACCTCTTTCTAAATATTAATAAGTCACTGTTGAAAAACTTATAAAAATTTCAATTTACACTTAAAGTTTTTTTTTTTTATATATATTTCAAAGAATTTTTTCAAATCAATATGTATATTTAAATACTGAAACTTATTCACTTCAATAAATGTATGTTTAAGTTATAAAACTCTTCGTATGTATTGAAAAATTGTAACTTTTCGTCTTCTTCGTATAAATCGATAACTTATACACTAGTTCTTCATCGATTAATCTTCTAAGTAAATCCTTCAAAGGTAAAAACATACTTATAGCTTTGCATTTGTAACAAGTTAATTGTACATGTTTCTCGTGAAATTAAAATTTTATATGTTTTCCATGAAAATATCTGAAATTTTGTAACTTTCACATGAAACATGTACAATTTAACTTGTTACAAATGCAAAGCTATAAGTATGTTTTTACCTTTGAAGGATTTACTTAGAAGATTAATTGATGAAGAACTAGTGTATAAGTTATCGATTTATACGAAGAAGACGAAAAGTTACAATTTTTCAATACATACGAAGAGTTTTATAACTTAAACATACATTTATTGAAGTGAATAAGTTTCAGTATTTAAATATACATATTGATTTGAAAAAATTCTTTGAAATATATATAAAAAAAAAAAACTTTAAGTGTAAATTGAAATTTTTATAAGTTTTTCAACAGTGACTTATTAATATTTAGAAAGAGGTCGGATATCTTCAACTATTCTACACCTGATTGGACATCACTTATAATGTGTATGAGAAAAAAAAATTCAATTACTAGATGAGAAAAATGTCCTTGTAGGAATCAATGAAATTGGATGGTTATACTTTGGTTCGAAGCAATTTTCGTTTCAAGCATATGATTTGTTGCTAAGTTGAAATAAATACACTTTAAATCAATGCTTAGTATCTTTTCTTTTATTCTTACTATGATCATTCTTGTATTGAAGGATGATTTTTCGAAAGTCAATATATTTGAAAAATAAATATATCTATAGTGTAACATATGAAGTTGAAGTTACGTGGAATACTATTGGAATTAGCATTATAAATTCAATCAATCAATTTATTCATGGGATATTGACCATCATGTGAATATCTCCCCGCAACATTGGTTGCTCTTATCGGTATATGATTATGCATGTTTCGTGATCTTAACGTACGTCAATGTGTTATTTTTTTTATATGTGAAAAAAGGAAACTTTTCCACATATATTGATAATTTTCATGTTTATTCAGTTTGTGGTTGTTTTTCATGTTATTCAGTTTGATACAACTGAGATGACGTAATATAAATTGTTTAATGTGCTATAGTTTTAATATTTGTGTTCCCATTTAAAAGCATGTTTGATTTTAAATTTTGTTTAACCTTTTAGCTGTTCAGTTATTTAGATGATTTGGGTACCTAAATTGTTCACTTTTTTTATTGCAAAAAACAAATGTTTAATACAAAATAAAATATACTTAGCAGTTAAAAATTAATATTTTTAATTATATACATAAACATTTTAAGGTTTTGTGGCGGCTGCCACTCAGCGTGGCAATGGTAAAGTTCGCATCCAGTGGAGCATTATTTTCTAAAAATTAAAAAAAAAAATCAATTTAATTATTTTCTAAATAAATAAATAAAAATGAATACCTATTAGTAGTTCAGTTTTGTATATAATTATAATATCTATATATAATTTTGTAATATCTATATAACGTTTACGGGATGCCATTTTGCAACAAAAAATGCCGCGCACTTTGACTTTGACCTTTGGCCTCTACCCTTTGGCATATAACCTTTGAAACTTGCAGTATAGTGCTGCCATCTATTGCATTGAGCGCAAATAAATTCCTCCCGAGATATATTCGGGTATAACAACACGAAGCAATAAAAAAAAATTACCCCGAGTAATACTCGGGCGTGACATTTTGGAACACCAGTGCTGTGCCCGAGATTACCTCGGGCAGAACAGTTAAAAGGTTAAACTTTCTCCTAAAATTTTTTATAGCGAATCTCAGCGCATTTTTTTTTTTTTTTATTTCTGATAAAGTACTTCGAAACATTCACATCTTTCAATGTTGTATCTTCTATATTTCCAGTAAAACTTCTCACATTATACATGAATTTCAAGAAATTTGCTATGTCTAAGTTTGGTATTTTTTTTTTTTTTTAATGTATAGATATTTCATCATTGTCATTCTATGATAAGATATCAAGTTGGTTCTTAATAAGAAAGAGTGTATTTTCTTGTCATAAGCAAGAAAAACGAAGTTAATATAAGTCAATGATAATTCTCAATTACGAATTTCTTGTCGTCTTCAACTTTTTTCAACACATTTCATTCAACTTCTAATTTTACTTCATCTATCACTTTGTCATACTTCTTTACAGTTATAGTATGTATCAGTTCAAGTCACTGTTTAAATTTACATCATTGATTTATTCAGTTCACTCAATCTCTTAGGTCATAATAATTTCATTAAATTTATAAGATTCATCAAAAAACCTACTTATTACACATGAACTTAATTTTATTGCACCGGGAAGAAAAACTATAGAAATTTGGACAATAAAAATCTATTACAACAGCTAATAAATTCAATTTTCGACAAGTATGATAGGATATAAAAATTGTATTTTTTTATTTTTCTGCTAAAGTTTAAGTTCTCTGTTAGACAATAAAACGTTTGCCTAGAATAAAATCATAAATTATTCATCATTTATGTACCAACAGTAAAATTATCATTTACATTTTTGTAGATTTTTCTTTTTAACATGACAATGTTTTACATGTAAAGTTTATTTAATAGTAATTTCCGACTTGAAAATGTAGGTAGCATTTATTTTCGATTAGTTTGATTTCAACTGACAAATATATTTCAACATTCGAAGCATATGCGAGTTATGTGAATAAACCATATGCAACTTAGCTAAATTTCAGTAATTAAGTTGTGAAGTTTTATCTTTGCCATAGAAAATACATTTATTTTTACTGATTTTTGTTAAGTGCAACGACGATCTTTTACAAAGTATGTCTTCTTGCAACATGAGAAAAGATGCGCAATGATAAGGACTTGTCTGGTATGCTTTCAATTCCTTGAGAAATAAATTTAGCTTAACTAGAAGACTTGTTCCGATTCTGAAGTGTGCTATTTCCTATCGTAATTTATAATTTTACATAATACTTGGTTTAAAAGTTGAAAAAGTTTGCACAAATTTCCTATGTAAGTTCTGCTTCACTGAAAAGTTATCGGTCACAAGCAATAAAAATTCCACTTTGTTTGATTAATGTTATGCATGTGTTAATTATCATGTGTAATATCAGTTTTATTTGTGTCTTTCGAAAGCGAGCATTCATAAATTTAAAAGGATATTTCAAACTATTTTCAAAATATAAGTATCTTTTACAAGTTTTTTCCGTAATGAACTTTGCTCAGTTATATTAATATTGAATATTCATCTTACAAAATAAGCGTCTTGTAAAACACATTCCGTTTCAGTTTTCTGAAATTTATGTATAAGTTATTTTGAAATTATGGGTGGAAGTTAAAAATCTCTGTATTAATGATATATTGTCAGCACCTCTCAAATAAAAAAAAATTCATGTATAATTTAGTTTGTCCAGATGATGTTCAATTTTACGTAGTAACAAACTCTATATTTTTCAAATTTATGCTAGTTTTTCACAAGAAAAAAAAAATATATTCTTTAAGTTTGCCTAGCAAACTTTTTTCAGTATTTAAATTTTCTAAGTACATTCCATCACATGAGTAGTTAACTATTTCCACTAAGGAAAATATCTTATTATTTTAGTGTGTTTGATTGATGTTAGATTTTTATGTTTCTGATTGGTGATTTGCATATACTCTTTTAAAAACTTTACACAATTCGTAACATATATGTTAGAAATAATAGTATATCGTATCTGAGATTGAAAAAATTTATAACTATTTTCATGTAAAGAAGGTTAAATTTTAAAAACATGTCTTTGAATATGAGTGTTACCATGAAAAAAGTTAACTAAATTACTTGTGATTTCCTTTCAGAGTATAAAAAGTTTCTTTCAATTTATCTTAAGATGTTTTAAAAGTCTTGCAGGTGATTTTCAAAACTTGAATGCATATCTACAATGTATTTAATATCTACAATTTATTTAATATTTTCCCCCAATTCACCTTTCAAGTAAAATAAACCTTAGTCAGCATGTATTGCACGAGTTAATACGACACCTTAACGTATATTGTTACAAAGTAAATTGTCTAAGTCTTTCTTGAAGTAACATAAATTTCCAACTTGTATTGATTTTCCGATTGAAAAGTAGAGGTGAAATTTTTTCTTTGGAGTATCTATAACTAATATTTATTTTAAATCTCTTACTATTTTTCTTCTATGTAACAATTTTGTTAAGTTTTACCCGTATTGTAGCATATAATCCCACTGAGTTTGAACAATATTCAATGTTTTAAATAATAGAAAAGTTTTCAAGTAGAAATGATCTTAAATTCTCCAAGTGAATCATACTTTTTGGAAGAAAGTCCATGCGAATTCTACCTTCACTTACTAATATGTCTTTGAAATCCACTTTATTCATTCCAAGTTTTCACAAACATTTCATTATGAAAACGGCAAAGTAGGAAAACGATAATCTCAAAGACCTGCTGACACATCACAGCATCACCCGCTGCTTGCGCGTCGATGCTGTTGTTCTTGCTGTACAAATCTCCCGACCTGTTCCAACAAGTTTTAGCGTGACTCATCCTCCGATCTAAAAATGCCGGCGAATGGCGTATCACCTACCGCTACCCTGATTGGCTAATTACCGTCACCTGCTTATCTTCCCATTTAAAGATGTGAATTTTATATGTAAAGTGAATTTTTACGCTAATGCTTAAATTCTTTGCTATAGAAAGTTCAAGTATGTTAGTTTTTTTTTCTCTTATATGTTACATTTTAAACACATGATACGAAATTTTTACGTTATGTTTATCTTAGAAATTTTAAGTATATTATTTTTTTTCTTATTTAACATTAACCTAAGAGTTTAATTGTATATGAAGAGTAAATTGTCACGTTAAAGTTTAAGGATATGATATTTTTGTGAGGTAAATTTTCGTGTAAAGGTTAAAATTCTTTATCTTTGAAATTTTTATTCTGTTAAATTTCCCATTATTTAACATTAACCTAAGAAAATAATTGTGTATGAAAATGTCGCGTATTGTTTAAATTGTTGTCGAAGAAAGTTTAAGTATGTTATTTTTTTTTTCTTCTCTAATTTAGCATTATTCTTACACATTTTAAAGATAAAAATTTTATGCGTGAAATAAATTTTCGCATATTGTTTCAATTCCTTACCTTATAAATTTTTAGTATTTCTTTTTCTCTAATTTAGCGTTATTCTTACACATTTGAAAGACATAATTTTTATATGTGTGGTAAATTTTCGCGTATTATTTAAATTATTTGCCTTATAAATTTTTAGAGCTTCTTTTTTATCTTATTTATCGTTGATATAAGAGTATGATTGTACATGTGAAGTTAATTTTCACGTTCAATTTTAAATTCTTTGCCTTGTAAATTTTAAGTGTTTCTTTTTTTCTAAAAGTTAGAGTTGTCATTATACATTTTAAAGACATGAATGGCAATGTTTGAATTCTTTGTCGTAGAAATTATAGGTATGTTATACTTTCCTCCTGCATGTCAAATTTAAAGTCGTGATTTTTATGTGTAAAGTAAATTTTTGCGTTAATGTTAAAGTTATTTGTCGTAGAAAGTTTAAGTATGTTACTTTTTTCTTTTATTCAGCGATATTTTAAATACATGATTTTTATATATGTAGTAAATTTTCACTCAAATGTTAAAATTATTTATCGTAGAAATTTTAAGTATGCTAATTCTTCTTACATGTCACATTTTAATGTCGTGATTTTTATATGTGAAGTAAATTTTTACGTTAATGCTAAAGTTATTTGTCGTGTAAAGTTTAAGTATGTTAGTTTTTTTCTTTTATTTAGCAATATTTTTACATATTTTAAAGACATGATTTTTATGTATATAGTAAATTTTCGCGTAAAGGTTAAATTTATTTGTCGTAGAAATTTTAAGTATGCTAATTCTTCTTACACGTCACATTTTAAAGTCGTGATTTTTATATGTGAAGAAAATTTTTTACGTTAATGTCAAAGTTATTTGTCGTACAAAGTTTAAGTATGTTACTTTTTTTTTCTTCTTTTATTTAGCGATATTTCTACATATTTTAAAGTCGGGATTTTTATGTGTAAAGTAAAATGTTACGTTAATGTTAAAGTTATTTGTCGTAGAAAGTTTAAGTACGTTACTTTTCTCTTGCATGTCATATTTTAAAGTCGTGATTTTTATATATGAAGGGAATTTTCGAGTAAAGGTTAAATATTTATCTTAGAAATTTTAAGTAAGTTACTTTTTTTCTCTTATTTAGCGATATTTTTACTCATTTTAAAGTGATTTTTATGTGAAAAGTAAATTTTTTACGTTAATGTTAAAGTTATTTATTTTAAAGAGTTTAAGTATGTTACTTTTTTCTCTTATTTAGTGATATTCGTACACATTTTAAAGACATGATTTTTATTCGTAAAGTAAATTTTCACGTTCACTTTTTTTATAAGTTTATTTTTTATAATAATAATAATAAAATCTGATAATTATTACTAAATATTATCTTTATATTTAATAAATTTCATAATTACTCCAATTGCAACAACTGTCTACGCTAAAAACCCATTCGCTACACTATGACGTCACGAACAAATTATCTATCACTTTAACTGTTTCAAGCAAGATCGTTACACAACAACTCAACTCGCAAACGCGTTGAAGCGTGTTGAAACATCCCTAGTCTCGCTCCCCTCCCTTCTGACGGGTCGATAGTCAGTAGCACCCTCTACCGTGAAACCTGATTGGTCGGTGAAGTCACGTGATCACCCCTCATATATAGACGCTACCGGTTGCCGTCTCGCCATTTCTACTTAGATACCTGAGTGTGAAAGACGTGTTTAATACTTCGTGTTTTTTTTTCACAGATTTTTTTTGTTTTGTTAGGGTGGAGTGAGGCGGTACCAATTCTTCCTAAAAGAGGTATCGGGCTGGAGGTGGGTCCTCACCTTTAATAAATAATTTTTCAAAATTTATTAATTGTAATTCTAAAGTCTTAACTTATTCAAAATTAGTTAGGGAAGGGGGGTGGGTAGATGAGTTACCATGAAGGCAACGTCCGATAGTCGATATTTTAACAATTGTTTGGTAAAATATTGAAATGTCACGTGTAGCTCGGGGTTAGGGTTCTTTAGACCCTTAGCAAATGGCCTTCCTTTTATTAACTTTTCAAATTTAACATTTTTTTTTTGTGTAACTTTGTTGCAGGTATTTTAACTTGGCTAAAGGATATGTAAGTAACTCGCTAGAAAACCAAACAGTCAATCAGGAGTTAACTTTTGGTCACATGTTTAAAACTTATCAGTCACAAGCGAGCATTTAGCTGACCGATCAGAACTCGTTGCCAACACCTGAAAACTAAATTTGGTATATATCCAATGTTATCACCACTTAAAACGTAAATCTTAACATAGAATGACCTCATACCCACTGTGACGTCATTAGCAAAAATACCTATCACTCTACCTTATTCGTTTAGAAGCAGCCCTAGAACAACTCAACTCCGTCTGAAAGGTAAATCGACACTAAAAAGTGTTGCCAACGCTCAAAACTTTGATATAAAACACATTATGACGTCATACCTACTGTGACGTCACGCAATAAAAACCTATCACTCTAGCTTATTCACTAAGAAGCAGTCCTAGAACAACTCAACTCCACCTGAAAGGTAAATCGAAACTAAAAAGTGTTGCCATCGCTCTAAACTTTAATATAAAACACATTATGACGTCATCTGTGACGTCATACACAAACAGCTTATAATGAAACTAAAACAGCAGCAGGAGGGGAACAACTCCACTCCACTTCCGGTCACGTGATTTCCGGTGACGTCATCGTCCCTCGTCCCATACCGCATACCGCCATGGCCCCGGAGCCCTATTTTCTAACTACTTATATTTTATAAAATAAATAGTGACATTAAAAAAAATCTTATCATGGTTATATATTACTGTTAATTATCTTGCACTGCCATACCAATTGAAGAAACAAACCATCTAGACATCGCATGCGCCCTCCAACTCAAGCAAGAATGACCATTCCATTCACTTCCACCCCAGAGTAGAGGCATGTTAGTAATTTTGCAACTCACATGTGATATGGGGCAATGCACGTGCAAGTGAGGGAATAGTATGGCCCCTCAAATTTTATTGCTTTGTTTGTGTCCTTCAAATTCAAGGTCACACAAAGAAGGGATCATTTTGTTCCCTTCTCTGGGCTGTTTTAAGATCTTTAGGAAAGAATGAAGAGAAACTTCTTGGTCCTAATTTAGCGATAGCGTCTTGATCGGAACTGTAAGTTCTTGCAATATTCTGTAGAATTGCAATAATGCTATAGTGCCGATTTGATCAAAGCTTTTTCTTAATTATGAATTATACATTTTATTTTCCAATTACAATTAAAGGATTTTTTTAAAGCTATTTTAGTGCATGATTTTTTGTAAATCGAATGAAGTTTAGGGGGTGCGATGGCACCCCGATATTAAACCTTTACATTAATTGGCCTCTGATCAAGGAGAAAATCGTACTGAAATTGAGAAATTTTTCAATGGTCATTCAAAATTCATTTTTTAATTTGAGAATCACACAAGGGGTGACGATTCGTTGAGCTGTACATTGCAGGTCAACACAATCGCGATCTACTCGTCCCTTCTCAAGCCCATTCCTTCTAAGGGTGACGAAATAAGGAGTTTAGTTAAGTGGCTTAAAAATCTGTATTAATGAGGCATGAAGAATGTCATAAAAAGCTTAATTTTGTTTGCTGATTTCCATCGATATTGATATTAAGTAAAAAAAATAGATCTTACAAATATTAATGAAATTAATTTTTTTTTTTTTTTTTTACTTTGAACTCGGTGAAACTGCCATTTGAAAATAATTTAGACTGGATACTTCATGGGGGGTGCGGTCGCACCCCCCGCACCCCCCCTAAATCCGCGCCTGTCTGTCTGTGATGCATGTTCAGTCTTTATCTACAAGGTGAGACCGAAAGTAAGGTGACTGATGTCATAATAATCACTCTATTATATATTTGCAGATAAATGCATCACTGTCCTTCAAAGTAGTTCCCTGCCGTCTACAATACACTTTTGACAACGTTCATACAAGTTTTTGAAACTCCTGAAAAAGTCCTCCTTTGAGACTGTCTTAAGTTTCTTGGTAACAGCAGCTTGAATGTCTGAGATGCTTGAAAATCGGTTTCCCTTCAGTGCCAATTTCAGTCTCGGAAAGAGGAAAAAATCTGCTGGTGCTAGATCACTGGAATAAGGATTTTTTCCTCTTTCCAAGACTGAAATTGGCAATGAATGGAAACCGATTTTCAAGCATCTCAGACATTCAAGCTGCTGTTACCAAGGAACTTAAGACAGTCTCAACGGAGGACTTTTTCATAAGTTTCAAGAACTTGTATGAACGTTGTCAGAAGTGTATTGTAGACGGCGGGAACTACTTTGAAGGACTATGATGTATTTATCTGAAAATATATAATACAGTTATTATTATGACATCAATCACCTTACTTTTCGGTCTCACCTTGTAAGTTACCGACAATGTATTAAATCTGGCATTCTATAAAATGGTTAGGCATTTTACACAATGCCAAAAACTGGATGGCAAAGTATGAAATAATTAAACATTTCACATTGCCTAAGTATTGTATAGAATGGAAAATGACAAAAGTATGAAATACGAATTATTCTTTTGTCTCATTTCGTTAATCTCATTTCGTTTCCAATATACAGTCAAGCTTTTTTAGCGCAAAGTTGATGGGACGGCCGAAATTGTTCACGTTAACCGAATTTCCTGTTAAACTAATAAATCAATGTTAAGTTTTAAGTACGGAGACCTGCTTTTATTTCACGTTAAACGGTATTTTCGTGCTAAGTTAATTCGAGTTAACGGGGTTTGACTATAAAATTTCGTTTCGAATCAATAAATTTAAATGAAATTGAAAATAAGTAAATTGCTGACTTTCTTGGTGCAACAAGTAGGTTCATACTTTATTTTGTTTCATTAGTATAAGAAAGGCAAGAAAAAAAATTCAAATTTTTAATGGCTGTCTTTCGCCTTTTTTTTTTTTTTTTTTTTTTTTTTTTTAAATAACGAATGTATTTTTGAGGATGGAAGTCTCTTAAAAAACAGCCTTATCACGACCCTTTTCATAGCTTGCCTAAAAGGCATTTGTCATTCTATAGAATGCCTAGGTAATACAATGCATAAGTAAAGTATATAATAATTTTCATATCTTATACATTGCAAATTATATATTTTATATTATGCCTAAGGTATTCTACAGAATGCCGTCTATTTATACATTTCCGGTAATATATACATCCAAATTATATATTTTATATTATGCCTAAGGTATTCTACAGAATGCCTTCTATTTATACATTGCCGGTAATATATACATCCAAATTAGCCTCAATCCTGGCAATATCAATGGCATTTACTTTAACACACTCTTGGATGTAAAGCTATTGTAATCAATACCTTTTTCATCTTCACCATTTGTAAAGTGTCATTTGTGAAATTATATTTAAATAGTGGAAACTTTCGCAGTCTTCGTCCTTTTCTCAGGTGTTTTTCGTTAATTTTTTCTATGTTATTGTTGTTGTAGTGTGCTTAAAAAAAATAATCCGATTACAAGTTTCTAAAGATTTACTTCAAGGCTTTGTAAGATTGGTTGGATTTTACTCCAGTTTCAACGTAGGTTATTATTTTTCTTGGAAAACTAATAAGTGTTTCATATTGTACTTTACACGCTTTCGCTTATTATTCTTTTAAAAAATTATAGTCCATGTAGTATAGAAGTAGGCACTGATACTTAACCATCTAAGTAACCTGTGAGCAAGCAAGTATGCGATTAAGCAACCAATTCGTCTCCACTGTGTCCGTACCATAATATGGATGACATATGGACAATATATACCTGCCTAGAAAATTAACGTTTCAGAATTCAATAAGTGCTTAAAATTAACTTGGTAATTTTCGTGGAACGATACTAATGAAGTTGTGTTGTCGGGAAGGTTGCGTTAAAAAGGTTGATCTGACTTCACTTGAATTAAGATACTCGTATTTAATAGAAACTTATGTAGAACAATTATAAAAAAGAATTTAAAAGGACACTTGCTTCTCTCTCTGATAATCGCGGCAGACTGATTTGTTATGCGTAGGGCTTGTGTTTCTGAGATTATAATCAGTTATACAGGGCATGAAAGCAATGTGTTGGATTCTTGTGCTATGCACGAGATCGTCATTTATGAAAAGCAAGACGTGCGGCCCTGCATACCCCTCCTCAGTGTCTAAGACACGGTAAAAATTATGGGAGTCGGATCCAACGTCAAAATGTCAGGATGGTCACAAAAGGTTGATCTGTGGAATACTCGGATGCAGTCGGTGAAGAGATGAGGATGGTGAAGGGGTGGCTCCGCATGTTGGTGACAGGGATGAAGGTCCATCTCTCTTGAGGGAAAAGGTGATGATGAGTGTTGTTGAGAGAAGATACTCAGTTGAGCAGTGTTTTCTCCGTTGTACGATTGATAGCGATTCAGAGAGAGAGAGAGTGTGGTCTTTTGAATTTAATTTGTAATTAATTGCTACTTCTTGAGTGTCCGGGTAAACCAAGTTAAAGGTGCTGTTGGGGAAGGTTGGGATTGTGTAAGGTTGATTTGACTCCCTTTGAATTAAGATATTTAATAGAAACTTAGGTAGAACAATTATGACAAAGGATTTAGAAAAGGGAACGACACGCACGTGCTTCTCTCTCTGATGATCATGGCAGTCCGATTTGTATTACGCAGGATTGGTGTTTCTGAGATCACTATCACGTGAACAGGGCATGAAAGCAATGTGTTGGCCTCTTGTGCTATGCACGTGATCGTCATGTTTGAAGAGCAAGAAGTGCAGCCCTACACTAGCAAGAAGAAAAAGGTAAAAGAAAAAGGTCTGATGGAGTGAAATAGATAGGATTTATGATATTTAAAAAAATGATCCTAGTTATACAAAAAATTAAATTTTCCATCGTTTTCATTATTGTATTTAGTGTAATAAAGTAAACTCCTCACACAATAAGAAATATAATATGCCAATTTCTAATAAGTCCAATTTCTACTAAGTTTCTACTAATTTTATCTCGACTCATATTAAACTAAATAATGAACAAAATAATGGATACTAAGATGTCCTAATTGTTTTGAACTAAAGTCCAAATTATCGTTTTGTAGAAACTGACCTAATATTTGGGTCTCACTCAAGATTTTAATGTTTATGGGTAGTTATAATCAGAAAATAAAATTTAATATCCATTGTGCTACATCATACCCCTACCTTACCAAATCGAGTAATAATGAAATTTTTGAAGCGAATATATGAGACAACTTAATCAATCATTCTTCATTTACAATAATAATTGATCAGCATTAAAAATCCTTATCTTTATTTCAAGGAAATTGAATTATACATACCTAGCATTTGCACAATTTTCTGGTCGATACTTCGCACCACAAGGTATCTTTGAAAAAAATTATAAAATAGTAACTATTACACTTCAATTTACAACCCTGCATCTCTACTAGAAAAAAACTACTAAGTTTATTAATAAGTAATATTTATTTATCTTTGTCTACTTTTGTCTTTAACATAATTGGTGCTCTGATAGTTAAAAATAGTTACTATCGTTTTGATGTATCCCCAATGGTTTACTTCTCTATAGTATTTTGTTGTTATTAGTGTAAATCTTACTTCTCAAAATGTAGCCCCTTTGTGTGCTAACAGTTATTTCTAGAAATTATTGTATCGAATTGAAGAATTTCCATTATGTCGCAATAATTGTATTTTTATTAGATTAGATAGGACAATTCACGATATGAAGGGTTCAGTTAACCAAAGCAAGAAATACTTATTCACGTTACTGTGTACTATTTTTTAAAAACTGGCATATTATCTCTTTAGCATATATGTTATATAAGATCATACATCTGGAAAAATTGGGACATTTAAAAAAAAAAAATTGCCGTAAAAGCAGGGAATTTTTTTAGAAATCTATCAAGGAAGTATCAGGGAGCAATTTTTTTCTGAATTTTGTGGCCGCCCAGAAAAAGATTCTTATCAGAAAGAACCTGGAAAATCTGGAAATCAAAGATATATCAGGGAGCTTTCTGACTCCGGAAAAAATCAGAGAAGTGAGAGGGAATTTTTTAAAATTTCACGAAAATCAGGAAAATTTTCAGGCAGGTTTTCCCGTTCTTCTGTATTTTGGCACCATTTACCTGAAGATTTGTTGTGGTAATCATTAGAAGTTTTATGTCATGGAATAATTTAAACTTTTCATTACAACCAAAACTATTTTTAAAAAATTGGCAAGTTATCTCCCTAGCATACGTGTTTTATTTTATCAGGGTATCTACACATCTGGAAAACGTGGAAAAATTGGGGAAATTTGAAGAAAAAAGTTTACCGTTAAATCAGGGAATTTTTAGAAATCTGCCATTGGAATCAGGGAACCTTTTTTCCTGAATTTTGTGGCCACCCTTCTTATCATATTCCTTAACTGGATAGTGTCACTCAAACTGTGCTAAAGTGACAGCTTGAACTTCAGTATCCAGCAAAGGGATATCATAAGAATCTTTTTTTTTTATGAAGGAAATGATGAACTCATTCCGCTGAATTCAGATTTTACAACATAGCCATATTTTAGTATTGTAACTAATTTTACAAACCGATTCAATTAAAATTCCAAACCTGTTTTTCCATCATACCCCACTTGACTCATCTATCTATCCCTCACAGTTTTACAATTATATCATTTCAAAAGTTAGAGCGTTCTTTCTGAAGGATCCTGTAAATGCAATTCGATTTTTAGGTTTATTTACCAAAACTTTTTTATCTGGGTTCTACTTGACACAGAAAAAAGTTTCAATTGATTTTAAGTGAATGAGGACACATGTTGGGATGTGATAAATATTAAATACAAAAAATGTTATAGCAATCCGTTCAGGTCTTTTTGGTCAATCAAATCAATTTGACATATTAGGGAATTTTACCCTTTTTTTAAACTCTAATTTATTTTCAAATAAGATTTTTAAAACATAACTTTCACTTTTTAATTTAAATAGGTAATTTAAAACTATTTTCAGGTAATGCATTTTATTTCTAAATATTTATTAATATCAGTACTATAACCTATTTTAAAATTGAATTCACTCTCCACGTTAAATTAAAAGCGATTACATATTAAAACTTAAGCGCAAAATTGCATTAAAACTCTTTCAACGCTCTACATTACCACCTACGAGTCTTTCAAATCCATTGCCAAGGAATTTTTCTCACTAAGTACAAGATCATATCTTCCACTTACCTTCCACTGAAATAAAAGAAAAGTACATTCTTAAAATCAAAAAAGCTGTAGAAGGCTACATTGGTAAAAGTTTATGTTAAATTAATAACTTTTATAACAATTTTCTTTAGAAACAATTCACTCAAATGCTAAATTAGCAAGAAAATAAAAGTGCAACAAATAAGGAAAAAATGCTTTCATGATTAGGGAAATACTATCAAAAACCAATGTGTGCGTTGCCATAAGAAAGTGGCCGAAAAAATTTCTAATATGACGTGAAAAATTCAATTTCCTTAAATTTTTTCTAAATTTACTGTTTGGCGTTTCCCAGATAATAGGTAGGAATTCTTTCACTCTTTAATGGTATAACAGCTGTCTAAACATAAATTTCCAATCAGTCAGCTGATTTACCACTAATTTATTGTCATTTCGATACTTTAACAATCATTTTACGTTCAGTCAATTCACTAGGAAAAGAGACTAAGACAGAAATATAAGTGTATAGATAAAAAAAAAAAAAATGAAAGATAAATGTACGGATAAATAAAATATTTCATTTACCAAAAAATCAATGTGATCAATGCAAAGTCTAATTATTCTAGTTCAGTCAAACCCCGTTAACGTGAAATCGCTTAGCATAAAATCCCGTTTAACGCGAAATAAAAGCAGTTCTGAGTGTTTAAAACTTAACTTTAATTTATTCGTTTAACATGAAATTCGGTTAAAGCGAACAATTTCGACAGCCCCGTCGACTTCGCGTTAACGGGCTTTGACTGTAGTATATATACTAATATGACTATCATCTAAATACTAACCACGATAATAAAAAAATAAAAAGTAAAGAGAAATAATTGTCATGGATAAGCATTCATTCAAAGCTATGAAACAAGTGGAATATTTGTAATATATCTCTTAAATATGTAGTTAGGGATTAAAATAATCAACTTCTTTAAATATGATGTTTGAAAGATGGTGATAGAATATAAATTCCGTGTGCTATTTCCGACTAAAAGGAATTCGGCAGACCATATTAATTTTAACACTATCTATAATTGCAATCTCAGTAATCTTCATGTGAAGAAAATATTTTTTTTTTTTTTTTTTTAACTTTCCACTTAGTTTTTTTTTTTTTTATTGTTATTATTAAAATGTATGTAAATTTGTGTAGGTTAAATTGAATTGCATTGGGGTCCAGTGCCAAAAGTTCTTCAAAAATCCCAACTTTTTTTCTGATTTTAAAAAATAGTTTATACATTCCTGAAGAGAATGATGTTTTTATCTTATTCCTCAGGTGATTAGAACGCCACAAAATTACCTGTGATTTAAACATCACTAATGGGCGTAACACCTTGAAGCGTCTGCTTAAAGTGCGTTTTTTGAGCACTAGTGTTTTTCATAGATGTTGCATATTCAAATCGATATATATCCAGAACCATTAACAATTGGCTATTCAAATTTTTGGAGCATTTAATTTATATAGTTTTAAATATTTTGTCTTCACAGAATTTTATTTTTTTAATTCTGTTTTAAAATATAACATTTAGCGTAAAAGATAACATTAAAAAAAGCAAAAATTTCAATATTTTAACTTTGAGAATTTTTTTAATTTTTTTTAATTCATCTATCAAAATTCTGTGACGACAAAATTTTCTTTATATTATTATGTATTACAGAAAGCTTTCACTTTGAAAAAAAAATTATTTTTTCTTGACTTATATCAAAATACGCAAATACCAATTACTATGGATTTTTCTTGGTTTTTAATTTTTTTTTAAATAACTAAACACAATATTTCAAAAAACATTTTCTCAAAGATATATAAATAGTATCTCATACATAAAATAAATTTTTGACATAAAAATGTACATAAATAAAGTTTTTTTTATTTTCGGTACCGGACCCCCTTAACTGTGGATACACAATATTTCGAATGCGTGGCGTCATTTTGTCATCAAAATTTCCGTAAGCAATTGCATTCCTTCGATGCCTTCATAGCAAAATATCAAATTTAATTCAATCTTAATACAAAAAAAAAATTTCACCTGAAATTAAAAAGAAATAATGTTTTATCTACAAGCATTTATTTAAGAAAAAATTAAGCAATTAATTCCAAAATTACAGGGTAAAATTAATACGAATTGTCAATGTTTAGATCTGTCGTTTGTGTGTTATTTTACACTTATTTAATTCATGATTTAAAATAAAATACTCTCACATTTTCACTTATTTGATTTTCCTTGAAAATTTAAATATTTAATGAGCGCAAACTGTATCATTTGACTTTCTTTTCTCTAGTAAAAACTACACGACTGTCGAATGTAAATTCTAGACATCTATATCTATTTTTCAAAATTAATTAAATGTTTTAAAAAATTTCACAAATAAAAATTGCTTCAATCACCTAAGAGACCACTGAAACTTAGCAACATATTATGTCAATATCAACTGATGCAACAAAGATAAGTGTGACATTCAACTAATCAACAATGTTCACTAGATATAAAAACAAAATTTATTGAAAGTTATTTCTTAACTTTTTATCTTAAAACTATTTTCAGAAAGTTAAGTGATATTTTACCTCTTCCAACTGAGCCTTTATTTGGGATAAAGAACTAATGAATATCAGCACAGTTTTAATAATTAGAGCCACTTTCCTAGACATGTTCGTATGGTAAGTATTGGAAATTTATGAATGCTATTACAAAACAGAACAAGGAAAACACGATTATTATCCTGATTTACGAGATCGTATCTTAAATGTGCATTCCTTTTCCCAATCCTCAGTGACGAGTTTTATACGAATATGTACGTAATAGCTTTTGTTGCGGTGTATAAATACGTAATACACAAATAATTGCATCTATATATTACATAAAAGTGAGTTGTCTGTACGTCTGAACCTTATACAAATAAACAGTTTTGCAACTAGAGGTACGAAATTTGGTTCATAGAAGCTTTAGTACATGAGATTGTAGAGAACAACTTTTAAATTCAATTAAAAGTTGCTTTCATTAAAATGTATTGACATGGAAAAAAAATTCTTGGAATGGCAACGATATTTTTTTGTTAGATAAGAATAAAGCCAAAGGTTATTTTAAAAGGTCTCCCTTATTTTTCTGATTATTTTTATGTATTACAATCGTCTGTTTTATAAGCAATTCGAAAATTATTATAATTTTCCATATATTTACTGTACATGCGAGGTTTTAGCATAATCATACCTAATAATCTTAGTGTATACATAACGGCTAAAAATATTGAAATTCACCGAAAAGTTTCAAATCATTACGACATTTGTTAATTTTTCTTTTTCTTTCTAGATAAATATTTATTCGTTTTCTTTACCCAAAATATCAAAATTCCTTCTTTTGATTATTTTTTATTTTTTGTATAGTGTTTTTGTACTGTGTATCCAAGTTCCATATTATTTAATCTAGATTTTAATACATTTTTTGTATTATAAATACATGCTTTATTATTTACACCACAATATCTTACAATTTACACCAGAAACTTTGTATTTCATTTGCGATTTTATTTCTTTGGTGATTTATTTTCGTCTTAATTATTAAGTTGGTAAAGGTTAGGTAAGCATTTGACAACTTTTTTCGCTGCGTACAAAAAAAAATTTTAAGAATACATTTTTTTTTTTTTTTTAATAGAATTATAATAAATTTTAATATTAAATTTTTAATATAATATAATTTAATATAACTAATTATAAGACATTTCTTTGGTGCGATTTTATTTAGTGCTTTTTTACAGATACACGAGGTTTTTATTTTCTGACAGTTTTTTTTTTTTTTTTTTTTTTTTTTTTCTTAACTGTTTTTATTTTCAGTTATATATTATTTTTATTATTATTTATAGTTTAACTTCAGTTGGTATTAATCCGTTAACCGGGTACAAGATAAAAATCGCCGAAAAGAAGGCCATTATCCAAACTAACAACTTTCAAATAATATAAAATTTCTATATTTAGAATTGGCGATACATTTACGCGCCATTTATATGGGTAAACATTTAGGCTTGGCACCAACTGGTAACGGCCTAACGGAAGAGTACCTTTAATATTTATATTTTAACTTAATTTTATAATTATTTATGTTTTAGTTTTCTTTTAGTTATCGTGTTTTTGATTTTTGCGATTTTTCTTATCGTTAAATGAAAAAAATCACCAAATGCCCTTTACTACATCTGTTCAACTTTTTCTTAAATATAAACTTCTATATCTTTCAACGGGTCCCCAGCAGAGCGGGGCCATACTGCTAGTTCTTTATTAAAATTGCACCAATTTACTTATCATAACTGTAACTTATATTTAACATCTTTTTCTGAGGCATATAACAAATCTTCTTTGAAAATAACTATTTTGTCAGTCTTTAATATTCAAATTATCTCATAGCATCGGGATCGATAGGACAAGTTAAAAGAGATTTAGCATGCAATGTATAAAGTACATACAAATATATATAATACAGTTTATAAAACATAATTAGTATTTTTTGAAGAGTGAATAAATGTAATATGATGGTTTTAAATAAGAACTGTTGCTAATTAGATAATTTGACAAAATATTTTACCTCTCTCGTAGTTATAACTTTCATTCAATTTTAATAAAGGCATCAGAAATATAAAGCATGTGTTTTCAGATAATTATTTAAAATTTAAAAAAAGTAAATATATTTTTAACTAGTTGTGTGGCCCCGCTCTGCTGGGTACCCATTGAAAAACATAGGAGTTTACGTTTAAGAAAAAGTAGTACAAATATAGTAAAGGGCATTTAGCGACATTATTCATTTAACGTTCAGAAATATCGCAAAAATCAAAAACACGGTAACTAAAAGAAAACTGAAACATAAATAACAATAAAATTAAGTTAAAATATAAATATTAAAGGTACTCTTCTGCTAGGCGGCTAGCAATTGGCACCAAACACAAAGGTTTACCCACATATATGGCGCGTAAATGTATCGCCGATTCTAAATAAAGAAATTATAAATTATTTAAAAGTTGTTAGTTTATATTATTTAGGTCTTCTTTTTGGCGATTGTTTTGGCTGGTACTCGACAAATGGATTAGTACCAAATTAAGTTAAAATATAAATAAACTAGCTGAATACCCGTGCTTCCCTACGAAATTTTAAAATGTGCAATATTTTAGCTAGATGTGTTGGTGTATAAGTCTCAGTTTTTGGTGATTCGTTTGCAGGAAGGTTCATCGCTACGCAAAATCGAGCTCGCTTCGTTCGCTGAAAAGCTCGTTAACACATAAGCACAGGCTTACTTCACTCGTTGATAGGTTCATTACTATGCAAATATAGGCTCGCTTCACTCACTAAAAACTAATTGCTACGTAAAGCCTTAACATTAGAAGCCCCTCCCCTGTCGAGAAACAGTAAAAAAAATTCCCCGTTAATAACTATAATACAACACCCCTTTAAAATTATTTTAACACGTGTTTGTGGAAAGCTAAATTGGAAGGCCAAACTACTTATTTAGAAACTTTCAGAGCTCTAGGCCTATTAGAAGTCGCTTTTTGTGAAAATATTAATTAAAAATCAAATTAAAATTTTGGCATCTTTTTTTTTTTCAAAAATCCAATTAGAAGGACACAACTACTTATGTTGAAAATTTCAGAGCTGTAACCCTAATAGAAATCGTTTTGTAAAATATGTATTAATTAATTACAAAAAAATTAATTAACAAATTTAAAATTCTATTTTTCAAAAGTCCAAGTAGAAGACCAAAACTATTTATTTTGAAAATTTCAGAGCTGTAGCCCTATTAGAAATCGTTCTATTTATAAACAAATTAAAAAAATTAATTATAAAAGAACTAAATAAAAATTTAAAATTCTGTTTTTTAAAAGTCCAAATAGAAAGCCAAAATTACTTATGTTGAAAATTTCAGAGCTGTAGCCTTATTAGAAATCGTTTTGTAAAATATATATTAATTAATTAAAAAATAACTAATTAAATTTTCAACATTCTGTTTTTCAAAAGTCCAATTAGAAGGCTAAAACTATATATGTTGAAAATTTCAGAGTTGTATCTCTGTTTGAAGTCACTTTGTAAAAAAAAAAATTTAAAAAAATTAATTAAAAAAGAACTAATTAAAATTTTAACATTCTGTATGATATGTAAGAAGGCCAAAACTACTTATGCGGAAAATTTCAGAGATCTACTCCAATTTTATGTAGGTTGCTACAGATCCACAGGCAGACAGACACACAGCTTGTTTTATTATTATATACTCATGTCCATAAATTAAGGATAATTCAGTTTTTCCCTAATAACTTCTCAGTGGAGTAGCATAGACACTTGAAATTTACTTCAAATACACATCTTTATACAACAAAACGATAATTAAAACAACTCAGTCGCAGAATGAAATGCAAAGTGTACAGCGGGGCATATGCAAAAGAATGGAGTACCATTAGTATGCAGTTGTACAGATGCATTTACATTAAAAATCACTCAATACATGGAGTTGACTTTTAGTGTGAGATATGATCTTTCTTGTCATCAATATTTACTTGGCACAGTATTCTCATACTTAACATGAGTTACTTGATGAATGTTGTATGACGAAAGGGTAAAAGTGAAGAGGCCAATTAAATAGATAGCAGGTTTATTCGTTACATGAGTTAAAAATAGGTTCTTAAACCTAAACTAGGAGAGGCTACTTCCACGTCCGTTCACCTTCACTCCCTCAATCATACTCTCTCTCTGGCAACGAAGTCGCCGCTAGGGGATTACATTAGCAGCGCCCTCTACATCAGTGGGGATAATATACTCTGCCATCCTGATTGAGGAGGACCACCAACTCATTGATATATACTAAACCTGTAAATAAAGATATTGAAAAATACAGCACAGTAATAAAATTTAAACAACATTAATGTTTTGAAGATCACAACGTGTAGTTCTTAAAAATTTAAAGTCTGTGCAAAAAGTTCTTGCAACATAAAAAGTTGAAAAGTTTGTAGAAAGGGAAAAAAAGTCTCTTCTTCAAAAAGTTTGTGTGAAAGAAAATAGAAAAAAAGTTTCTTCTTTCAAAAGTTCATAAAAAGAAAAAAAAAGTATCTTCTTTAAAAATTTCGAAGAAAAAAAAAAGTATCTTCTGTAAAAAGTTCTTGTAAAAGAAAATTGAAGAAACTTAAGTATCTTCCCAGCACTTCATCATATCAGCTGATGTAGATGTGAGAAGTGGTCCTTCAGTTGTCCCCAGTTTACGGACATCATATCGGTCATTTGGCCGAATCTTTACCACCTCGTATGGGCCGAAAAACTTTTGACGAAGTTTTAAACCAGTACCAAACTGCGTTCTTTTGATGGCTACTTTGTCGTGGAGTTTGTACTTGTTTGCTGTCTTGCGTCGAGTATAACAGTTGTGCTTGCTTCTTTCTTGCAGCTGTAGTATATTGGTTTTTGCTTGTTCGCGCATTTGTCGTTTATTTTGGACGAAGGTATGTATGTGTTCTTCTTCGAGGATTTTCTTGATGTTAAGGTCTTCCTTGTTTTTCATTTTAATCCCTATTAAGAGCTCGAAAGGTGTGTACTTTGTTGCTAAAGAAACGGTGCTGTTGATTACGCGTTGGACTGCTGACACATGTTTAAACCATTTATTGGGGTCATCGAGGGATAACTTTGTGATGACAGGGATAAGTGTTCCATGAAACTTCTCTACTTGTCCATTTCCACGAGGCTGACCAGTGGTGATTGTGACATGTTCAATTTCCTCATCTTCGCAGTATTTCTTAAATTCTATTGCTGTAAAGGCTGATCCGAGGTCTGATATTATTCGTTTAGGATTTCCGAAGGTAATTTCTTGGAGTTGAAGTTTATCCAAAGCATCTTTTGTTGACGTTGACTTAACAGGGTATATCCATATGAATTTCCTAAAGGCACATACCACGGTAAAGATGTATTTGTAATTTTTATTTGTACTTGGTAGTGGGCCGAGAAAATCGACATGGTAAGTGTCTAACGGGACGTCGCCTTTTGGGATTGGGTGTAGAAATCCTTCTTGTTTTCCAACTTTACGCGAAGAAAGTATGCATGGAATGCAGTTGGATATTACGCTTTCGACGGTTTTTCTTATATGCGGGAACCAGAATTGTTGTTTCACCAATGCTTCAGTTTTATTGATCCCGAAATGGCCTTTATTGTGTTCTATTTGGACTATTTGTTTTTGCATGTCTTGTGGTATAACTAACAGTTCTTGGTCATTGACCAGTTTGTAAAGAATGTTGTTCTTGTATTTGTATTCTGTAGTTGAAGAGTGATCGATTAGATTTTTAATGCCTTGTGTGAATTCGTCCTTTGACTGAGCATCGCAGATTTTCTGGGTTGTTGCATCAACTTGGATTGACATGACTGGGTAACGACTGAGAGCATCAACATGTGTCATCTGCTTGCCTGGTCTGTGTATTATCTCTTAGTCAAAATACTCTAACAGCATTGCCCATCTAGCAATATTTGGTGGCACTTTTTTCCTTGACATGGTCTTTTGGAAGGCTTGGCAGTCTGTAATAATTTTGAACTTGGTACCTACAAGGTAGTGTCTGAATTTCTTTAGTGCTTGAACTATGGCAAGAACTTCTAATTCGTACGATGAATATTTCTCTTCTTGTGGTGATGTCTTATGGCTCATATAATGTATAGGATGGAAGATGTTATCCGAGTCTGCTTGAAGAAGAATAGCACCAAATCCTTTTGAGGATGCATCACAATGTAACTGTAAAGGCGAGCCTTGTTTATATAGGTGTAGCACAGGCTCTGTTGACAGTGCCTGTTTCAGTGTTAGAAAAGCTTGTTTTTGGTCTGTACCAAAATAAAAAGGAGTATTGTCCCGTAAAAGATCACTTAAGGGTCTTGCAATGGCAGCATAATCCCTTATAAACTTCCTAAAAAATCCACTTAGACCCAAGAATGATTGAATATCTTTTGTTGTTTTGGGCTGTGGAAAACCTAAAACAGCGTTTGTTTTGGCTGTCGAGGGACGAATTGTACCTTTTTCTAAAATGTGTCCGAGAAAATTGATTTTTCTTTGTAGAAAATTGCATTTTTTAAAGTTAAACTCAAGTCCATAGTCGGAAGCTACTTTGAAGACTTGCTTGAGTTTTTCGACACCCTCTAACTCATTGACTGGTGGGATGATCAAATCGTCTAAATACAAGATCAGTGTATTAGTTTCTAAAAGTTCTCGAAAAACAATCTGTATGAATCTTTGAAAAGCAGACGGCGAGTTGCAAAGTCCAAACGGGACTTTATTAAATTGATACTGATTATCTGGTGTAGTAAAGCTAGTATACTTGCGGCTTGCAGGATCAACGTCTACTTGGTAAAACGAATTTTCGAGATCTAAATTTGTGTACACGGTAGCCCCTTGTAGCCTGTCGAAGACGTCGTCTATAATAGGAATTGGAAATCGTTCTTTGATTACCACTTTATTCAAACGTCTGTAATCAATACACATGCGTGTTGAGCCATCTTGTTTTTTGCACAAAACTATTGGTGAGCAAAAGTCAGAAGTACTTTCTGAAATAATTCCGTCGTTCAATAGTTGTTTGATTTGCCTGTTAACTTCCAATTTCTCGGTGATTGATAAACGGCGTGCCAGCTGAAAGATTGGCGTTTCATCCGATAAAAAAATCTTCATTTGAAAATTTGTACTTTTTATTTTATTTGGTTTATAAAATTTTACCATATTCGTAACAGTATCCCGCAAGTTATCATCGTTAATGTGCAAGAAATCCGCTTCGTTTAAACTCACGCTATCCCCAATCGTAAACAGAAAAGGTAAACAGTCAACGTGTGTTTCTGTTTGTTTACATTGACGACCATGAGCTTCTGGTTTTGAGCCTTTTCCTCCGTCTTCTGTTCTAACACAAACTTCGCCTACTTCATCAGGATCTTCCAATGACCGCTCGTCTATTCTCATGGGGACATTAAGCCCCGCCTCCATCAATGAAGAACCGAATTTTCCGTTGAGTCATCCTTTGTATGACCTTGACACGTGCCTTCTTTTTGAGTTTCCGGAATCGTAAGGATTTCAGAAGCATTTAAAATTTCGTTATTGTTGTCAGCAGGAAAAGTGATATATTCAAAGTTCTTTTTTGAAGCAACATAGCATTTTTTTTCGCGCGGGTTTCGTATTGGTTTTCAATCGGAAGTGGGTCTCGTGTTTTTATGCTTTCGTATACGTTAGGTGGAATTATTAAATTTGAACATAAGTCGTCACAAGCTGCTGCAGTAACTAGAATTGGATTTTTGTTCTTTGGATGAGCTAGATTTATTTTTGTCAACTTCGCTTTCTGTGTGGAACCGAAAGCTCCTGTGAGGGATTGTATTATCTTCCCATTTTTTCATAAAATCGGCAACTGTAGATGTCAAATTTGGGCCTTCGTGACTACCCAATTTTCTCACATCATAACGATCATTTGGTCGAATCTTAATAACTTCGTACGGGCCAAAAAATTTAACACGTAATTTTAAACTCGGCCCGAACTGGGTTCGTTTGATCGCAACTTTGTCACCAATTTGATACATTGCAGCTGGTTTTCGATGTTTATCGTACTGAACTTTGCTGCGCTGTTGATATTGAAGGATATTTTCTTTAGCGGTTGTTCGAATGTTTTCTCGTTCGGTAACTGTCGCCTGAATTTGGGCTTCTTCTAAAATTTCCTTAATACGAATGTCCTCTGTATTCCGCATTTTAACACCGGTGAAGAGTTGGAACGGGGTATATTTTGTAGCGAGTGATACGGTGCTGTTAATTATTCTTTGCACAGAAGGGACGTATTTAAACCATTTAGTGGGTTCTTCTAGAGATAATTTTGTTAATACAGGGATGAGGGTTGAATAGAATTTTTCGGCTTGTCCGTTACCTCGTGAAACACTTGTGGTGATAGTAATGTGTTCTATTTTTTCATCACGACAGTAGTTTTGAAATTCGATGGAAGTGAACGCACTGGATCTGTCGCTAATAATTCGAACGGGGTTTCCGAATGTTGTTTGGTGTTGTATCAGTTTATCAATAGCGTCTTTTGCCACTGTGGAACGAACGGGATACATCCATAGAAATTTAGAAAAGGCACAGACGATACTAAAAATATGTTTGTAATTTTTGTGTGAAGAAGGGAGCGGCCCTAGAAAATCAATATGAAAAGTAGATAATGGGGAATCTCCTTTTGGAATAGGGTGTAACATGCCTTTTTTACCCGCTTTTTTTGAGGCAAGGATGCAAGGCACGCAATTTGCAATTACACTTTCTACAATTTTCCGCATGTTTGGGAAATAAAATTTCTTTTGTTTTTTCGGTTTTGTTAATTCCAAAGTGACCTTTAGAATGTTCAATTTGCGTAATTTGCCTTTGCATATCAGTGGGAACTACGAAGAGATCTTGATCATTTATTGTTTTATAAAGAATGTCATTTTTCAGTGTATATTCTGTTGTAGCTTAATTTTCAAGTAGTGTTTTTATGCTCGACGAAAATTCGTCTTGCATTTGCGCTTTTTTTATTTTTTGTCGGATATCATTATATTCCATAACCATTACGGGATAACAACTAAGTGCATCGACATGCTTCATTTGCTGACCAGATCGGTGCAGAATTTCATAGTCAAATTCCTGCAAAAATAGAGCCCATCGAGCTATCTTGGGTGGCAAGTCGCGCTTATTCATTGTTTGTTGGAACGCTTTACAATCTGTAAATATTTGAAATTTGATACCCATCAGATAGTGTCGAAATTTTTTGAGAGCTGCCACTATAGCTAAAACTTCAAGCTCATAGCTACTTAATTTTTCCTCTTGTGGGGAAGTTTTCCGACTGAAATATTGAACAGGATGTAAGTTGTTATCAGGATCTAATTGAAATAATATTGCACCAAACTCCTGAGAGCTTGCATCACAATGTATTTGGATTGGGGCTGCTCGCTGAAATATGTGAAGGACAGGGTTAGATGACAATAATTGTTTCAGGGTAATGAAAGCTTGTCGCTGCTCTGGTCCGAAACGAAATGGGGTTTTCTTGCGTAATAGGTCGCTTAGTGGTCTTGCAATTTTTGCATAATCTTTAATAAATTTTCGAAAATAACCCGTGAGACCTAGGAATGACTGGATATGTTTATGTGTTTTCGGTTCGGAAAAGTTCATCACTGCTGTTGTTTTGTTTGCTGACGGACGGAGAGTTCCATTTTCTAAGATGTGTCCTAAGAATTCAATTTTTGGCTGTAAAAATTTACATTTTGTAAAATTAAATTGCAGTCCATAATCCGCTGCAACTTTAAAGACTCGTTTTAAACTATCAATTCCTTCTTCAATCGTTTGAGACGAAAGTAAGATATCGTCTAAATAAAGAATAATTATATTATCTTGTAACAGTTGTTTAAATACAATCTGAATGTATTTTTGAAAGATGGATGGTGCATTAACAAGGCCAAACGGCATAAAATTGAAAACGTACTGATTATTAAGAGTTACGAAGCTGGTATATTTCGGCTGTTTGGGTCGATTTTAATATGAAAATAGGCATTTTTTAAGTCTAAATGAGTATAAAACTTAGAACCCTCTAACTTATCATATATCTCTTCAATTAGCGGTAAAGGGAATCTTTCTTTGATTGTAACTTTATTGAGATTTCGAAAATCTCCACAAACTCTGATTGTGTTATCTGTCTTCTTTACGAGTACCAATGGGGCACAAAAATCAAAAATTTCTTCGGAAATTATCCCATCCATCCATTATCCATTGTTGAATTTGCTGTTCGACTAAAAGTTTTTCCGAAAAAGCTAATCTTCTGGGCGATTGATAAATAGGCGTTTCGTCTGATAAAATATTTTTCATAGTTAAATTCGTTTCTTTAATTTTATGTGGCTGATAAGAATTAATTAAAGATTGAATTTCCTTTCGCTGAGATAAATTTGTTATGTGTAACAAATCCAGTTCATTTAATTGTATAGCGTTACAAATGTAAATAAAATCGTTCATTTCATTACTATCCACAATTTCAGTTAATTCCATAAATAAAGTCTGGCTTGTATCAGTGTCACTATTAATTTTCGCGAAGTCTTCAGATTCATCTCTAAGTGGGTGAAGGTGGCTACATGCGTGGAAATATACATCATTCTAAATTCATCTCGAGTTATCAGGGTCAGTCTGAATTTCATCTGTGTGGGAATGGAATTTTGTTTCGAGTTGGGAAGGATTCTCAAGTGCTTCGTCCTCAAGTGTCTGTGGGGTGAAGAATGCTGAATCGAAGTTATGTCCATGGCAAGTGTACAGTTTCAAAAGAGTACTTAGTGGGATAATTAATGGTCGATTAATTTTATCGCACACAGCTGCAGGAACAATTAAGGAATTTTGTGGCGTTTTGGGAAGGGATATTTAAATATGTGCTAATTTAGCAGTTTCTTCAGAAAATGCGCCTTGTAACAGAATTTCTTTATCACAAATAATATTTGGGTTTACATATGCACTGTGAATACAGACAAGAGAACTTCCAGAATCTATCAAAGCATCTACCATTTCATCATTTACCAAAAGAGTTTCATATTGGAGATCATTAGTAAAATTATTAGAAATAAGAGGCGTTTCAGCTTCAATTTTACAAATAGTATTTTCATTTTTAGAGTTAGTTTTCGGATATGCCTGTTGATTTGGTTGACTGTGAAAATTCCTGTTATTTTTAGGAAATGGTTTTCGGAAATTTTCCTGCGATGTTTGACGATTTTGATACCCAGTTTTATTTTTATCATAAGAGGGTCGCAAATTTACTTTAGCTAGTTTAGAATAGACTTTCGCTTGAAATTAAAATAGTTGTCGCATTCCAATGCTAGTTGAGACGGTTTAAACCACGTATCCGCTTGACGGATAGCAATGTGAGATTAAGTGTCTCGATCAAGGGTGCTAAATAATTTATCACTAACCATTAATTGATATATTTCCTCTACCGTGCTAGCATTTCTTAATTCTAAATAGTACTTGAAAGCTACAATTAAACGGCTTGAAAACTGAACGTGAGTTTCGTTCGGGAACCTTTGAGCTCGTCGAAAATTAATAAGAGTTTCCGAGGCTGTAGGTTGGTATTGTTGCAAAACGATATTTTTAACCCTTTCATAATTAGTTAGGTCAGTTTCCGAAATGTACATTAATACACTATTTGCACGCTCTCCAAGAATATTTATCAAAATTTCTGCCTTAAATTCTTGTGTTACCTGTTTGGTAGTAAATGCACGCTCCAAAGAATGAAAAAACAAATTTAAATGTTCTGCTCGTGAAGGAACTGGCATAAAGTTTTAATGCTTCGTAAAAGATTTTCGAGGCTGGATGTCGAAGTGTCGGGGGCGACATTATTTGTAATTGTGTTTGTTGGGTTTTCCGAAATATTTCTTCTAAGAGCCGCAACTTCTAATTCTTTCTCGGCGCGTGATAATTTTAATTTTTCCAGCTGTAATTCTTGAGCAAGTTGCTCTTGTGTTAAATTTACTTGCTCTTTCGCTAAATTTGCCTGTTCTTTCGCGAAATTTGCTTGCTCTTTCGCCTTGCGTTCGGCGATTGTATCCGAAATTAAATCTATAACGAACTGTGGATCATCTTTAAATACAGGACATGACTCGATGTTTTGTTTAATCACTATTAACGTTGCGTTTTCTGGGATAGTGATACCTATTTCCTTAGAAATTTTGAGTAAATCGTCCTTCCGAGAATTTTTATACATTTTTGTAAACAAAGGTAATTTTAAATCCTACCTGGATATCTGCTACACGTTGAACAAGGACTTATTTTCCTTTAATTTTTTCTCTGACATTGATGACGCTTAAAGAACTTTTTAACACTGGCACAAAATCGCGCACATTGTAGTAGGAGGACACTTACGTGCTCGTAGACTTGTAGATTACTTTCATTATTTTGCACACACGCGATGACAATTTTTGTGATAAATTTTCACCAATACGAGGAAACACTTGGATGTTGGTTTTACTGCGTGGCTTGTTGGGAAGGGGACGTTGAGTTGGCCCCCGTTGAATCTCCCAGTGTGTGACAGGAAAGGCTGGAGCAGGTTTGCAGTCGAAGAGGATGAAGAGGGAAGAAATTCCGGTATTTCAGAAGGGTTGAAGATCGAAGGGGACGAGAAAACTCCGGATGGCTTTCCTGTGAGGTGAACTCTTCGCTGGTCGGCTTTCTTTCGGGGTGCTGTAGGGATGATTTTCTGGAGCGGTGAGATTGGCTCCGCTGGTGTTGGAAAGGCAACGTTGTGGAAGGTCGTTTTCTGCGGTGTCTGCTGAGCGGTAGGATTGGCTCGTTGCTTTGGGCAGTGGAAAGTCAATTTTCACCTCTGGTAGGAATGGCGTGAGAGGCACTGTTATGGGCCTGCTGGGTTTGTTTTGCCCGCGGTGTGAAAGGCGCTGTGATGGGCCTGCTGGGTTTTGTTTGCCCAATTTTTCTTGTAGTGGAGAAGTTTGAGAGGAGCTGGTATGGGCCTTCCGGGTGTTGTTTGCCCGATTTTTCTTGTAGTGGAGAAGTTTGAGAGGCGCTGTTATAGGCCTACTGGGTATTGTTTGCCCGTACTGTGATGATTTGCATCGAATATAAGTTTCATAGGTTGAGTGTTTTATTTGAACTCAACTAGTGAATGAAGCGAAAAGTGATTGGATTCAGAACTGGCTGAGACCCCATGTTGTGGTCGGTAGTCTAGGGGAAATTAGGAATGATGCAGTTTTGTTACTTAAAGTTATTTAATTTCATTATTTCATCTTGGTTAAATTACAAAAGAAGACTGTTAAGCCTTCACTAGAAGATCGTGATAGCGGCCTAGGGCAGAATCCTCTCGCTCCTCTCAAGTCTCGCTGTTTTAAACCCAGTGGCACTGCAGTCGATAGGCGCTGCAGTCGATACTGACTCACCTCCACTGTGTATACGACATACATACTAGATATAGTAAACAGCTGTAATGTTTCAAAATGTCAGCACTTGATCAAGTATCAGAATTAAAGCATACGGTAAATTATGTCATTCCATGAAATACTCAGACGGACCGTTAAATTTAATCTGGTGGATATTCATGACCTTACATGTGATGCTATTAAGCAATTCGTGACATGTATAACCATCCAGAAGATCGTAACACTTTTATAAATTCAGACAACTGCTTATAAAAGCAAGTTTTAAAACATTAAACAAAGTGCATAAACATAAGTTACTGGTATCTGTTGAATTTATGTAGAGGAATGTAATGGGATACCATCTGCATTTGTGGGTATGACTCACCTTTGAAATTACTATTTAAAATCCCGAGATGAAAACTAATACAAACTTTCGTTACTTCTAAAGAGTTATTTTGCTTTAAAAATTGATTTTCAAAAAGTCATCTTGCCATAATACACTTATAGAAAGAAGAATGTGTATGCATGCCCATCCTTCCATGTGTGTGTGTGTGTGTGTGTGTGTGTGTGTGTGTGTGTGTGTGTGTGTGTGTGTGTGTGTGTGTGTGTGTGTGTGTGTGTGTGTGTGTGTGTGTGTGTGTGTGTGTGTGTGTGTGTGTGTGTGTGTGTGTGTGTGTGTTATAAGAGGCTACAGTTTTGTTCCAATTTTTATTAAGTTTTACACAGGAACTTCAAAAGGAGAGGCAGATTCCAGGCTTCTTGAAATTTTGAAAAACTGTACTCCTCCTTCCTTTTTTTTAATCCTTATTGGATAATAACTTGAGACCTACTGAACCAATTAACCAATTCGAACTGGAATCTTTTATATGGGTGTCTTGACTAATCCAGATTAACGGGAACACAATATCATTCCCATGGTTTGTAGTGGTGACATCAAAGATAGGGGATGAATCAAATTATGATTCATCCCCTATCATAATTTGATCCCCTGTCATATCATTTATGATCATAATTTGAGATCTACGGAACCGATTTGAACTGGGATTTTTTTTCTTTCTATAGCCATCTTAATTAATCCATATTATTGGGAACACAATTTCATTGCGATGTTTATCTGAGTCTGCATTTCACAAACAAAAAAAAATCAGAAAAACAACAAATAGCAACAACAACAAAACAAAAAAACAAAACAAAACACGCTCGTAAAACTCTGATTCGCCAGAAAAGAAATCGTAGAAAAAAAAAAGCTAAAATATACCAGAAAACTAAATCTCTAAATCAGCGTTCACCACTACTTTTTAGAGGCGGGCCGTATGACTTATATTAGAACTTTTCGCGGGCCGCGTACACCAATATATGTATCTTTGATTATTATGATTTAACAATACATAGCATTTCGAAAAACTGAAAAATTTGATCTTTTTATCTTAATGAAATTACATTTAATGTTTGAGTTTTTTTTTTTTTTTTTTTCTTCTTTTTTTTCAAATAATTAAAAAATAATAATTTTTGTTATTCCTAAATCAAAGTCTAAAAAGGCCGACCAAAGGGTATAGGGGTTAGGGTGCTAGCTTCTAGACCGCGAGGTTGCGGGTTCGAGTCCCGTGTTAGGCATGGATGTTTGTAAATGTATGTTGGCTTGTCTAATGACGAATGTTTCAGCGCCTTATAGCCCTCGTGTTGCTGACGGCGCCAGATAATCTGAAACAACCAACCAAAGTCTAAAAAGAAGTTCCAATAAGACAATAGGACTTGACCTAACTTTTAATAAAAATATTTAAACTGTACTTCCAGATCACTCTGTTTTAGTATGTTAGTGAGACAATGGCGTTGGAAATCGTTAAGTATATTTCATAATAGAGTCGATGTCTGTCGCAGTATTTGTTGCAGTCAGTCTTAATAAATTGTCCAAATGAGATTTCGACATAGTTAACACTTACTATTTCGGACAAATTAAAGTTATGAAAAAAAGAAAAAAAAACATGCGGTGAAATTGATTTTTTTTTTTTTTTATTTTTTTATTTATCTTTTGTTCTTCCGGTGGGCCTCCGAAAAGTCTGTCGCGGGCCAAATCTGGCCCTTCGGGTTCAGTAGTGACTAACTCTGCGCTAAACCATACAAATTTACCGTCAGAAGATCTCAAAAATTGCTAAATTGGCGAACACCTGCCAGCCATGCACAGGAGTTTCCACACTGTGTTTATTCTACCAACAATAAATCAATGAAGGATTAACAAAACCATTTTCTAGTTTTATCTCCGGAACTTTAAATAAGTCATACGTAGCTACTATATTGTTACGAATTTTTGTATATTTGTAAACATTTCGTAGTGTTAATTTTGTAAATAGATAAATTTCTGTACATTTCGCATAAGGCAATGCAATAGTTTGTTTCCCTGCAATATGGGTATTGATGCTTGATTACGAGTTTTACAGAGGTAACTCTGGGAAGCGAGTTTTAAGGAGCAGGGCATTTAACATTATGGTAATGGCAATCTCGCCAAATTGGCGAAATAGAGCCAAGTTGTCGACGGTTTTGGTGACTAATTTTTGTTGCCAAATTTGGCTAGAAATCGCCAAATGTCGCCAAACTTGGCGACCATTTGGCGACATTTTCGGTCCCCATGTACATGTATAGGACTTTTCGACTACGATCCTGGAAAGTTCTCCAAATATCTACCTCTAGGAGTTTCAAGATGGTTCACGTATGTTCCCCTCCCCCTATAAAAAGCTCAGGAGAGCGGGTGACGGAGTTCACTAATTTTGAGTCACTGAGTAAGTTGTTAGCTGAGTCCGTTAGTTGACTGGAATTACTGAGTCTCAGTGAACATTCCGAGTAGTTCTAAAGTGAACTGTATTGCATTTTCTTGTGCAGCGATTTGAGCAGTTGTGTTGTCAAGTTTTTAACTGTTGTTTCGCGCTCTATTGTTGTGAAAAGAGTTGTATTATGTCTACTGGAACGAGAAGTTCTGGAGTTGTAAGAGAATCTGAGAAGAGTTATATTGGAATAAATTTCTGCAACTTTTGATCTGATTTGGCTTCAGATCTTTCGAACCCGTCCACGCAACAACTGGTGTCAGAAGTGGGGTTTGAATGCCGATAACCAGAGCAATGGCAGAACAAGATGAAAAATTTCAACAGCTTTTTGCTCTCATGCAAGAAATGAAGAAAGGCCAAGACGAAATGGAGAAGAAAATGTCCAAAGGGCAGGAAGAGATGAAGAAAGAGATGTTCTCTGGCAAAGAAGAGATGAAGAAGAAAATATCCGAAGGGCGAGAAGAAATGAAAGCGAGTCAAGAAGAAATGAAAGCGAGCCAAGAACAAATGAAAGTGGCCCAAGAGGAAATGCAAAAGAATATTTCTGCGATCTCTGCCGGACAGGTGGAATTAAAGGGTCATCTCTTAGCAACTATGGAAGAAAGCGTGAAACAAATAGAAGACAAATTTGAAGAGAAATTCGAGAATGACGAAAAGAGGTGTAATAGTTTAGAAGGGAAATTCGAATTCAAGTTTAATGATTTGGAGAAGAAGATAGAGATTCTGGAAAAGAAGAATCTAGAAGAAAATTTGGATAAGATAGAAGAAAAGATAGACCAAATGTTAGAGAAGAGACTGTCAAGCAGAACTCTTTCGGAAGATTTGAAATGTGTACAAGTCACCTCCCGACCTTCAATCAAGCTTTCGACTTACGATGGAAAATCTTCCTGGCAAGTGTATAAAACTCAATTCACAATTGTCGCCAACGCCAACGGATGGGACTCCGTGACAAAAGCCTGCCAGTTAGCTGCATCTCTGCGAGCTGAAGCTGCAGATATACTACAAACGCTTTCCGAAGAGCAACGCTTGGACTTCAACGCACTCTCAAGTGCATTAGAACTGCGGTTTGGCGAAAAATGTGTGAAAGACTACAGCTGGCTGCAGTTGAAATCTCGCCAACAGAAGACTACCGAAACACTCCAATAACTCGCCACGGATGTTGCGAGGCTTTCCCATCTCGCCTTTTCAGATTGCTCTGCTGAAACGAGAGAAATCCTTTATCTACAGTACTTCGTCGATGGCATCAGGGATGTGGAGATACAGAAGGCCCTACAAATGGCAGATGTCAAGGATTTAAAAAGTGCTTTAGTGTATGCCATGAAGTATGAGGCAGCCCAGCAAGCAACCCGTAGAGAACGCCATCCTATCAGGGCTACTACTGTACAGGAGCCAGAACACCCAATTGCTTCTCGTATGGATGAATTGATAAGACAGATCAATAACTTGAGACGAAATATCCCGGAAAAGAAGCAGAGCCTGAAGTGCTGGAACTGTGGAGGCGAGGGCCACATACGGAGATACTGCCGAACCCGCCAAGACACTGGAGCTAAGACCGCTCCCAGAAGGGAGGATGGAAGCCATCTCGCCAGGCGGAGGTTGCCAGTTGTTGAGAAGCCCCATTTTAGAGCTCTGCAAATTTCTGCAATGAGTGGCGGCAGTAACGGACTCTTCATCATGGGACACGTAAATGGAGTTCCTTGCAATATTATCATCGATACTGGAGCCAATGTGACCATCATCCGGAAAGATTTGGCTCAACAACTGGATGGAAGACTAATCTGGACACCTCCCTGCGTTACCCTCCAAACTGTGTCCGGCGATAAAATCAACATCCATGGAAAACTGAATATCAACATCACTTTCGGGAGTGCTTCTTATCATCATACGGCATATGTGGCGGACATTATGGACACTTGTATACACGGACTGGACTTTTAAGGAAATATAACTTTTCCTTGGACTTTAAAAACAATGAGCTGCATTCAGTTTCTGAAGACATAGCGTTATTTGGAATCAAATATAGTGAAGTTAAATCCGTACATCAAATAATAGCTCAAAATGACATCACATTACCCGCAAAAACAGAATTATTGCTTCCTGAATACATAGCTGAAGATAAAAGTTTCCGATATGGCATAATGGAATACCCTGAAAATCCAACAGCCCCAAAGGAGTACTGGTGGCTTCAACTCTCGTCGACCTTTCAAGGACTGCCATACCTGTGAGGGTTGCCAATGTGAGTGATAAAGCGAAAGTCATAAAGAAAGGTGAAGTGTTAGCCACCTGTACTCCAGTAACTTGCATAAATCGAAATAGAAATCCTCCAGTCACTGTGTCTTCAGAGAACTTAACATCAGAGCTATTGCAGAATGCACCGTTAAACAACGTAGAAAGAAGTGCTGCACAACTGTTCATCCAAGAATTCCAAGATGTCTTTTCCCGCACATCTTCGGATGTCGGACGAACAAGTTTGATGCAGCATAGAATTGATACAGGAGACCACCCACCTATCGAACAACACCCAAGACGACTACCGTTTGCTAAACAGGAAGAGGTAGGAAGTCTTCTAAAAGAAATGCAAGATAGCGACGTGATTGAACCTTCAGCCAGCCCTTGGGCCTCTCCCATCGTCCTGGTTCGGAAGAAGGATGGTTCAACTAGATTTTGCGTCGATTATCGGAGGTTGAACGATGTCACGAAGAAGGACAGCTACCCTCTTCCTAGAATCGATGACACTCTAGACATTCTTTCTGGAAACAAGTGGTTTCCGACACTAGACTTAAAGAGTGGGTATTGGCAGGTTGAGATACACCCTGATGACAAAGAGAAGATAGCATTCACAACCGGACAAGGACTTTGGCAGTTCAAGGTGATGCCATTTGGATTATGTAATGCTCCAGCAACATTCGAACGCCTCATGGAAACAGTGCTAAGAGATGACAGGCTTCGTAGGTCTTTCCTACGAAGCCTGTCTCGTTTACCTCGATGACATCATTATCGTGGGGCGAAGTTTTGAGGAACATCTTGAAAATGTTAGGAAGGTACTGCGGAAATTAAAAGATGCCAACCTGAAGTTAAGTCCGGCCAAATGTAAGTTATTCCGACATGAAGTGACCTATCTCGGACATGTCATCTCTGCCGAGGGTGTACGCACAGATCCAGAAAAAGTGTCAGCAGTTAAAGAGTGGAGACGCCCCAAAGATGTACATCAATTGAGGAGTTTCCTGGGCCTTTGCACCTATTATAGACGATTCGTCAAGGACTTGTCTTACATCGCAAGACCCCTTCATAGACTGACAGAGAGTAAGGAGAAATTCTTGTGGACGAAAGACTGTGAGGATGCATTTGACCAACTGAAGGAGGTTTTAACATCTGCACCTATCCTGATGTATCATCAGCCCGATAAACAATTCATTCTTGACACGGATGCTAGCAACGATAGTGTCGGTGCTGTTTTGTCCCAAGAAATAGACGGCCAAGAACGAGTCGTAGCATATTGGAGTAAGTGCCTATCTAAACCGGAGAGGAATTACTGTGTCACCAGGAAAGAGTTGCTTGCCATAATTAAAGCCGTAGAGCATTTCCATCATTACTTCTACGGTAGGAAATTCCTGCTCCGTACGAATCATGCATCGTTGACCTTGCTTCTAAATTTCAAGAATCCCGAAGGTCAAATAGCCAGATGGATAGAGAGACTCCAAGAGTATGACATCGATATCCGTCATCGGAAAGGATCATCACATGGAAACGCAGACGCCCTGTCTAGGAGACCCTGCCCAGAGAGCTGCCGATATTGTTCCAGGGTTGAGGCGAGTTACGGACTGATCAATCCTGTAATACGCCAAGTTACATCTTCAACTTCATCGGATCCAGACCCGTGGAGTGACGGAGAAGTCAGAAAAGACCAATTGGGAGATCCTGACATCAAGCCAATAATCGATTTAAAGGAGTCTTCGAATGCGACACCTACTTGGCAGGACATTTCCATCTTTAGTCCGACGACAAAGCAATATTGGGCCCTCTGGGACTCTTTCCATATTCGAAACGGCGTGCTGTACCGGAAGTTCGAATCTGATGATGGAAAAACACCCGGATGGCAACTGTTACTTCCAAGATTCCGAGTCCCAGACGTTCTTAAAGAACTTCATAGTAGTCCAATTGGAGGCCACTTCGGAGTAATGAAGACGTTGCAAAAAGTTCGAGAGCGCTTCTACTGGAGTAAGGCGAGGGCTGACGTGGAGAAGTGGTGCCGATCATGTGATGCCTGTGCAGCCCGGAAAGGACCGAAGAAACGCAGTCGAGGAAAACTGCAACGTTACAACGTGGGAGCTCCTTTTGAAAGGATTGCGTTTGACATCTTGGGACAACTACCACGATCTGCTGACGGCAACAGATACATCCTTGTTGTCATGGATTATTTTACGAAGTGGCCCGAAGCGTATCCTATCCCTGATCAGGAGGCTACCACTGTAGCAGAGGTAATGGTTCAGAGCTGGATTTCCAGATTTGGAGTGCCTCTTCAGTTACACTCCGATCAAGGAAGGAATTTTACCTCTGCTGTAATGAAAGGACTCTGTGATCTACTTGGAATTGACAAAACACAGACGACGCCTTTACTCCCACAATCGGATGGCATGGTGGAGAGGTTTAACAGAGCCATCCTCAATAACCTCTCACTGATGGTTTCAAGAAACCAACAGGACTGGGATCAGAAGTTACCTTTGTTTCTTCTGGCCGATCTCAGCGCTATCCACGAGACTACAGGCTATTCCCCATCCCAGATGCTCTTCGGTCGTAACCTTCGTCTGCCGTGTGATCTGTTGTTTGGCCGCCCTCCGGATGCACCTTCATCGCCAGAGGAGTACGTCGAGGATCTTCAGGCATGGTTTGAAGATGTGCACAATTTTGCCCAAGAGCGAATCCACTTGGCGACGGATAAGATGAAGACCAGATACGACACGTAGGCTACAGGACATCAATTCCACGAAGGTGACAAGGTTTGGTTCTGGAACCCGAAACGACAAAAAGGACTTTCTCCCAAACTTCAGTCTCATTGGGATGGTCCTTACTCAGTCCTCAACCGGCTGAATAATGTCGTGGTCCGAATACGTAAGTCACCCAATTCTAAACCTAGAGTCGTACATTACGACAGGTTAGCCCCTTACTATGGCCATAGTTTGTAATCCCCATAGTTTGTAATCCCCCTAATGTTTAAAGTGTATATAGTCATTAAGACCATGGTCACATGTGTATATAAATTTTTAAATTTATTATTTATTTATTTATTTATTTATTTATTTATTTATTTATTTATTTATTTATTTATTTATTTATTTATTTATTTATTTATTTATTTATTTATTTATTTATTTATTTATTTATTTATTTATTCAGTAATGTTTCTGTCTTTCTGTATATAAATTAGTAAGTTAGTAAGTTTTTTAGTTTAGTAATGAACACAGAGTGTTTGCTATTGCTTTGAAAGTAAGCCTTCCTTTCAAGGAACTGTAGTGCCCGGGACGTACAGTCCTTGGGAGGGGGGCAATGTTACGAATTTTTGTATATTTGTAAATATTTCGTAGTGTTAATTTTGTAAATAGATAAATTTCTGTACATTTCGCATAAGGCAATGCAATAATTTGTTTTCCTGCAATATAGGTATTGATGCTTGATAACGAGTTTTACAGAGGTAACTCTGGGAAGCGAGTTTTAAGAAGCAGGGCATTTAACATTATGGTAATGGCAATCTCGCCAAATTGGCGAGATATAGCCAAGTTGGCGACGGTTTTGGTATCTAACTTTTGGTGCCAAATTTGGCTAGAAATCGCCAAATGTCGCCAAACTTGGCGACCATTTAGCGACATTTTCGGTCCCCATGTACATGTATAGGACTTTTCGACTACGATCTGGAAAGTTCTCCAAATATCTACCACTAGGAGTTTCAAGAAGATTCAGGTATGTTCCCCTCCCCCTATAAAAAGCTCAGGAGAGCGGGTGACGGAGTTGACTAATTTTGAGTCACTGAGTTAGTTGTTAGCTGAGTCCGTTAGTTGACTGGAATTACTGAGTCTCAGTGAACATTCCGAGTAGTTCTAAAGTGAACTGTATTGCATTGTCTTGTACAGCGATTTGAGCAGTTGTGTTGTCAAGTTTTTAACTTCTGTTTTGTGCTCTATTGTTGTGAAAAGAGCTGTATTGTGTCTACTAGAACGAGAAGTTCTGGAGTTGTAAGAGAATCTGAGAAGAGTTATATTGGAATAAATTTCTGCAACTTTTGATCTGCTTTGACTTCAAATCTTTCGAACCCGTCCACGCAACAATATATTAAGAATTCATGTAGAAGAGAAAGTGGTGAAATAGTTTGCACAGCTCACAATTATTGCTCAAAACTAGATAAATATATGAATTCGCGTTTAAAACTCGTCACTAGCAGATTGAGAAAATTCGTTTACATTTAAGGTGAGATTTTATAAATTAAGCTACTAAATCCAGACGACTAGGTATTTAGTTGCAGAATTTTACAGAAGCCTTTAATTTTTATTACTTTGTTACATAAACATGTCGAGGAAAGTTATTCGAATTTTTAAAATTGTGCTGATTGTTACCTTTTCGTTATCTAAAATCAGAGCTCAGTTGGAAGAGGTATTATTTTTAATGCTGTTATAATTTTTTTAAGATAAGAAATTTTTAGATAATTCTTACCTATTGCTTTTTTATTTCTATTAATCTCGAAGTTTTTAAAGCAGAACATCCAAATCCCTAAGTTTTCTCATTGAATAAATACATAAAAAAATGCTATATGCTATAACTTTACTAATGTTATAATGAAAAATGTAACGTTGAAATTTTTTTTAACAAACCTTATTGAAATACTTTTTAAAAGATTCGCAGGATGTAAATTTTCAAATATAATAATAATAATAATAATAAATATTTTGTATAATAATAAATAGCAAGTGACATGGGAAAATGCGAACATTTTAAGAAAAGACTGAGAGGTGTAGTTTAAATTATCTTTGATAGTTATAATTAATAGATATCTGGTAATGTAATATAAATTTCTTTGTTATTTAAAATTCTACAGCGTTCAATCTTTGTATTCAAAGCATCAAATATTTTTGTCACTGTTAAATTTTAAATATTTGAGATAAGGCTTTCTCTGTGACTTTCAATGTACATTTTCCAATCGAAATATTTTTTGATAGGATTATCTATCAGCCCCATCCATTGTTCTCAACTAATAACCCTCTTGCCGTCATCCAATTGAGCAGAAACTTGGCAGATAGGTTTGATGTCGATGGCAATGCATTCTATCAAATTTTGTGGCAGTTCCTGTCCCTAAAAGGTCGCTTTTACGGAACACTAATAAACCAACTTGCCGTCATTCAATCGCATTAAAAAGTATTAAAACGACCATTGTTGAAACTCTTTCCTGCTGCCAACAAAATTTTAATAAATAATAAAATTACTTCAATCAGAATAATTGGATAACATTCATGTTAATTTTTAATAAATAAATTTTTAAACGTAGTTTGTTGCACATTTTACTGATAAAAACGTTTTTGATATCGGCGCTGTGTTAATGAATATAAAAATTGACAATGCATATAAAAGATCTTTTAAAAACTCTTTTTTATGGGCTATATTATTTATTATTTAAATAAATAAAAAATTTACTTATTTCTAAAGAATATTTAATCCTGAAAAAGCTGTTATTTTTGTATATATAATAAAACTGTTAATTAATAAATGCTCATATTTTTGTAGAGAAATTGTGGTAACATTGCAAAGCCAATGCTATATTTTACAATTACTACAATGAATTTTAAAAATGTAATTATTATTTTTTTTTTATTTATTTCAGTGGAAGGTAAGTTAAAGATTCGACCAAAGCAAAAGAAATAGGTAATGTAATTCAAATATTTTTATGTAGCAACGAAGATAGTATTTGACTTCAATAACCAATTTATTTAAAATGTTCAATATTATAAAAAATGCTAAAAGTTTTTTTTGGGAGGAGAAAATACTCCTTAACTCAAAGTTTGGTACTTACGGTTTTATTCGTCAACTTTTGACAATCTTTTTGTTGATGCCAAAAAAAGTTCGAATCACCTGGACTTTTTTTTTTTTTTTTTTGGAACAGGGCATCCGTCCAGACTGACCGGCTCAGAACTGCCACGGTTTAAGCGAATCCGTTTGGTGAACTTTTTGTCGCACCAACGGTCGAAGAGATCATACGTAAATAACAATAATTTAGAATCCAGTAATAGCAGGATAAAAGCACGCAGAAAATGAAAACGAAGCTTTCAAACTTAATGAAAAACTTATTCAACTATACTAAGTATAGTTTAACTAGTAAAACACATTAGCATAATGTTACCGGTGTCATTTTTCCAACCTGAACAAAACCAGACTCAAGGCAACAAGCCAGAGAATGGAGTAATAGGAGTAAGTAGAAACAAAACTTGTAGAAGTTCTATAATGTGATCATGTATTACAAATTTCATAAAATTTATCATTATAAAAAGGTTTAAGCACAACAAAATATGCGTAAGTAAAGAAAATAAGAATAGTTCAAGTCCCAAATCCTCTTAAGAGAGAGCGGGAGTTACTGAGGCTAAGCCCTCAGTCCGGTACTTGATTTCAGTCGGTAAAAGGATGTCAAACGACCCTCCAATCGAAATTCTTAGCGACGGCCCTGTTAGTGAACATGGAACTTGTCATTAAGGTTTACCTCTAAATTGCGCATGAGCATAAGGTAGCTTTCATTGAACAATGAATGTTTTTTCATCAATTACCAAAAAACGGCTTTAACGATATTCAAGAAAATTGTGGTGGTAATGCCTTTTTGAGGTGTTCTAAGCATTCCCTTCTCCAAAATTTCTGTAAAAATTCGATAAATACGTAAAAAGTTACAGCCGTTCCTGAGGCTAAGCCCTGGTCAGACTTAAAGCAAACACTTATTAATATTAAGAAATGTAAAATTTTATTTTACTTCTTAAACTCTTCTTTAGGCAGTGCTAGAAGTGTGGGTAGACGCGGGGTGACGCGTCCCCCCACTTGTCCAGAAAATACCCATGCGTCTCCCCACTTCTAAAAACACTGAAATCCATCCCCCCACATCTAAAACCACTGAAATCCATCCCCCATTTCTAAAACTACCGAAATCTATTCCCCCAATTTTTAAAAAACATTCAATCCGTCTAAAAACTAAAAGGGGAGGGGGGAAAAAATAGAATTAACCATTCTCATTACCTCAGCTTTTTCTGGCTGTTTGTTATATTTTATACTTTAATTTTTGTTTTGCTTAAAGCAGATTCATTCGATTTTTCTTGGAAATGCGCGACGAGTTTCGGCGCCCGTTGTCTGGGAATATTGAGGAGTGGATAGAAAAAGACATATTTATTCACTATCATTTCCTGTTCTGTCCTCGACCATTTACTTTAAAATGTTTTGCGTTTTGTTGATTTTTAGTAGAAAACCGTGTATACCTCCAACTTAACCATTAACTCTTTCTTCTGATTCTAAACGGCATTTGTATTCGTAATCCATCTAGTACAAAACAAGATGAGATTGGTATATTTGGCTTCAAAACTGTAAGAAAAATGACTCCGATACACTACAGAAAGTTGAGGAAGGAGCAGTGGAAAATGTGCAAGTTCATCAAGTTGAAAAGACCACGTGGAGAGAGACTCTAGCACGTGGCACCAACAGTAAGCAAAAACGCACTGCAGTAATGATTATCCAAAGTATTGGACACAAACTGATACGCACCTTCAGAAATACAACGAGTATCCATTGCTTATTTGTGAAGAACAAAAACTTGTATGCAACACATACAAAAGGCTGCTAAAAAGCTTGGAACCAGAAAAAACAAGGTTTGAAACTTTCTAACGAATGGGTAAGGTGTAACATTCTGCCACATGGAGACAAGGAATTTGACAAACGAAAATCCTTAAGAAAGCAGATTTTTAAACACAAAACCAGTAAAACTCATAAATATGCAGGAAAAATTATCCATGAAGCCAAACGAGAAAGCTGAAAAATGCAAACATTTCCTTTAAGAAGGTAAAATATCATTTTGCAATTTTTTTACTTTCAATTTTTGAATGCACGATACAATACTTGTATATACTATGAATGCCAAAATTGTTGAAACAAATTCATCTTATCACTGTCTTCCGAGTCATGTAATTCAAAATTGTATAATTTTTTTTATTTATTTTCGACTATATTTTTCAGTTTTTATCACTAATTTTGTTTATAAATTTCTTTGAAAGCTTAAGAAATACTGGGCATTGGATATTAGATAGTACTAAAATTAATTAAGCATATATTTTCTTCTTAAAAAATATACCAAGCATGCAGGGAAATGCGAAATGTAATGACACTGAGAAAAAGTTTTAAGTCACTGAAAAAAAAACTATTTATGTCGTAGTGTTATAAAAATGTATTATACTACTTTTTATAAAGATATAGGCATTTTCACTTGGTCAAATTTTAACTTTGGAGGAACTAGAAAAAAATATAAAGACAAAGTATTTAAAAAAAAAAAAAAAAAAATTAGAATTCCTTATTAATTTAATTTTATGAAATTATGCTTAGTTAGAGGCAATATTTAAATATAAATAAACAGTTATGTATATAATGTTGAATTATTACTTCACCTCATCTCTTACTTCCTAGTAAAAAAACTAAGTCGCAGAATATTCATTAAAATAACAATAAATTTTGGACCCTTGTTCGCGTTGAAAATTGTTTCCTTTCTACTAGTTAATTGTTATTTATTTAATGACGAATGGTAATTTATTGTTATAAATTTATTGCTATTAGAAACGAAATTATAAAATTTATCATTGAGGGGATGCACTTGTCACCAACTTTTGGCCGTCCCCCCACCTTTTTTTTCCCCACTTCTACCACTGTTTTAAGGTCTTAACAGTGAAACAGTGCGAACATTTCATATCCAAATAATTATGAAGCGATCAATCTACTTCTTAAAGTATTCTTTTAATTCGTTAAAATGTGCTTGGTGATTATAATTTAAGTTCAACTTTCAAAAACCTGCTTAAAAAGAAACCTCTCGTCAGAATGACAGGAAATTTGACCGGAATATACACCAAGAAGTTGGAAATTATATGGCAAAAGAAAACAAACTAATTCGAACTATTTTTGAAGGATTTGTTATCGTCTGCTATAGTTTTATTTTGTTTTTTGTAATTGTCGGGATGGCAACACTGTTCTAGTTTCTTTAGGTAAAATGATGGCGTGTTCCACGAATAACCTATAATAAAATTCTTGTTGTTATTAGGAGAAAGGTGAGCTTGTAGTTCTTTCAAACCTCTACATTATTTCCTCTTACTTCTGCCATGCCATTTCCTCCGTTTTCGCATTCAGCCATGTTAAATTGAAAGTCATTCTTAAAAGTGCTTCTTTTTTTACAGATTTTCGAAAGTTGAATAATTGTATTCATCCTGCATATTGTATATTTTTGTACTCTTCATGATCGCTCAAAGAACTCGTACCTTTATATATTTGGAAATACGTATGAGAAAACGAATTTTTTGAAATATTTCAAAATTTAAAATTTATATTTCAAGATTGAAATTGAATTAAGTTAAATAATTAAATTAAATTTGAAATAAATAAATTGATTTTTTTTACAGTAGATAATTCAACTACCAAAGAGAATTGTGCATTAAAGTTCGATAATTATTGTTTTATTAATAATTTTATAATTTTGTAGATACCCTGTGGTGCTGTATACCAACCTAAAAATTGTGAAAATGCTAGGTATGTATAATTATAAGTATTGGAATATGCAAATGTATAGAATCTTAACATTCGTTGATATTAGTGCAAGTAGCTTCTCCTCTCATTAGGTATTAAATAATACTAGGGGGCTTCGCCCCCTGCTCGCTAACGCTCGCCAACCCCCAAACACCTCGCTGCGCTCGGATTGAGCGGCTTTGCCGCTCGAATTTGTGGTTAAAACATCTTGCTGCGCTCGAATAGGTTTGCCAGCCATAAAAAATGTAACCACATTTTTATAACTTTAATGGAAGGCCTAATAGAGAAAACACCCAAATTGCAAGTTTCATAATAGAAAGTTAAATATACTATCCGCCAACATTCTGACTTAAAACTTCATTAGTTATGCCCTTACTTTGAAGTCCCAATATCTTTTATTTATTCTGATAAGTCGCCCCGTTAGAGAACGACGTCCAACGCGAAGCATTTTCTGGATCGAAATACTTCAAAATAATAATTACTCTAATACAAAAATGCTTCAGAAAAACAGAAAAAATCTACTTTGAAAAGAAGAGTTTAAAAAGAGCTTTAAAATTAGCAACGGGTTTGTTGTTTACATACGTAAGGATAGCTTTAAAATTAGCAACGGTTGTTTGGTTGGTTGAACCCCCGAGCAGCTGGTTTGTTTACTTAAGGATGTTGCCATTCTTATATTCAAAATCATTGAGGCTTTGTAGTAGCTTAATGATGAAAAATATTGAAATTTAACTAATTAATAAAATGTTAATAAATTATTTTGGCACGTTTTGGCAAATCTACAGCTTATTTCCTTTAAAATGACACCTTGATCATTGAAATTGGTTGAGTAGTTTAGGCGGACGGACTAACCCCAAAAAACGTATTGCCTATTAAATATATAGATTTAAATTAAACGAACAGAAGGGTTGGCTGTATGTCTCATTTTTAAGTTTCATGATGTTTAGAATTTTAAATTTTATTACTTCTTGAATATACGAGCTGGAGTCCATTTTTTTTTTTAAATTTGAGGGACCTTGTATGTCATAAACTATTTGATATATCTGAACCTTATAACCTTATAACAAGCCTAAGTACCAATTTGGAAAAATGAAAAAAAAAAAAATAATAATAATAATCCTACTTCAATTGGATTCTCTAAAAACGAATAAGTCACTGTATCTCTCCCTAAGAGGCCTAAGCTGTAAGGTACACATATGTCAATACTTTGCCGTTAGCTAGATACCAGATAAAAAGTTTCTAAGCCAAACAGTTGAAGTTATCACCAAGCCTAAATGTTAAAGCGAAAAGAATATTTAATCCTGGTGGGCTTTCATTTTTGTTACTTCTAATTCACATTAATAAATTGAAACATTTATTAAAAAAAAAGTATATAACGAAAGTTTTCGTGCAGTTCATCTTAGCGTTTTAAAACAACGGTTAGTTTCTCGTCAAGTTCACTGCCATTCACCTTATAGTCTAAGAGCCCATAGCCGGCTACCTGTATGCATTTGACCAGACCTGAGTTTTTGTACGTTAAGGCCCCTATACCTACCATACATAAGTAGGGGACTCACTAAGCTCAAAGTGGTGGACGCGTCGAGCGCTCAGGTAAGACAGGTATCGATTTTTGACTAATTTTAAATCCATTTGACCACGTCTGCCGTTTTAAAATTTGAAAATATATTATTATTACTATCGGAAAATAAGAATGGGCAGACCATTATCGCGCATTTTACTTTGTGGCAGACAATTTTGAAAATGCTAAAAAAAATAAAATTTTGAAAGTATTTGACCAGATCTGCCATTGATATATTTTATTTATTATAGTCTTAAAAACTTATATTGAACACGGCAGACGTCTACATTGCGTACACACATCAACAAATAATAAAATCTTAGCTACTATCCGGCCAGATGTATATGTATTCCGTTCGCTGTTTTACATCAATGTAATTTACTTTATCACTGTATTTAGAGAAATTAAATTTTTTTCGTATTCTATATACTAAACTTCATTAGTTAGATGAGAATTAATTAATATTAATCAGAGTTAAGTACGAAATTAATTGTTGTGGAGTATCATCTGTCATTATTTTACTGTTAAAACCAGTCCACATAGGAGTATTTAACAACCTAAAAGCATGACTTAGCATCCAAATATTGTCAATTCGATCGTAAAGACTCTTATGCACAGTTATATTAACTTCTTCTTCACTTTGAATTTCAATATTGCTAGTTTTTTTGAGTTTTTTAGCACACTGTGGCAACTCATCTGTATTGTTTCAAAAGATCGTCTTCTACGTTTATTTTTTTTAATAACTCCAGCTTCTTCTTCTTCTATTTCTTCTACATTTTCATTTTCGATGTTTTGATATATGATTCCAACTGTAACATGGAGAGAGTCTTTTCCATTCTTGGTCTCAACAAATCGGTCATAATTATCAAATGCCATACCTGTCGAAAGATTTTCATTTCTATTAATTGCCTCTGGACATATTCCGGTGCGTAAAACTGATGAAAACGTTGCTTCTGTTTCAAGCTCTTCGATAGCGCTGTAACTGATACAATGACCGTAACGATTTATTATATCGATTACCTTCCGACTGCTTGTAAGACTTTTTAATGTCATGCCTAAGCAGATGTGTTTCGAAGTCTTAATGTTGCCATTGTGACTCATGTAAATTACGTCCTGTGACAGAGATTTCACGTGACGTTGAAAACTGTCACAATTCCGGAGTTTACGACTATAACCTCCAAGAATTGATGAAAAAAACTCGGAAACCATTGGTGGTGTTGAACATTCACCGTTGATTAGTCGTTGACTAGTTATATAATCAGGTAATTTCTTTTTTTGTATACCCAGAATCTCCTCTCTCAAAATGGCGGCGGCTGCTTGCAAAGTGTCTTGGTCTTTCAAGTGCGCAAATAACGATTCATCAATAGTTGAAATGCCTCTAGGGGCAACAACTTTTTTTTTATTAGATATCAAAATTTGGATTTTATCATTAAATTTTCTGTGAATTTTTTCTTCTAAATAGTTTGTTGTGAATATTGATGTACTGTCCGAGCCTTCACTCAATTCTTTAAACATATCGAGATACTCTTTATGCAGTGCCGGAACTAGGGGGGGGCAGGCGGGGCAGCTGCCCCGGGCGCTAACCAGAGGGGGCGCCGAAAAGCCAACAAAGCACTATTTGTTGTATAAATTTTAATATTTGGACGAAAGGATAATTTTTCATAAATAAATTTTCATTTTTTCTTAAAATTCTGGATGATCTTTAAGATATCCAACAGAAGAAAAAATCCACTAGAAAAAAAAAATAATACATTTCTGTACAAAGAAAGTAATAATCTATCCTTTTACAAAAGAATGACAACGAATTCTCCCTACCCCCTGATGAAGAATAGGTTTGTGCTACATGGCAGGCTGCCAGAAATGCTAATTTAAAATCGCATTGGTAATACAGTCGCAATGTAGTTAGATAAAATTTAGCATTACAACAATTTAATGCTGTTGAAATTTTCTTAAATTGAAATATGTCGAAGAAATTATCTGGGGCGCAGAATCGCAGAAAAGCAAAAGAAACTGCAAGAATATCCCAACCTTTTATCATCTTGGCTAGTTCACGAGACTGAAACCAATGAAGGTAAGAATTTTTTTAAATTTGTAACCTAATAAACTTCGGAAGATGTGTATTAAGGACAAGGGTTACGTTTGGGATATATCTCTTGCCAAATATATTTATTGTTCTCTAGGAGTCCGCAGGAATTTTTACAGGGGGCTGCAAGATGTTGAATTGTTTAGAAATCGTTTACTTTTGTTTTTGAGGTTGATTATCATTAACTTTAAAGGTAAAGGTTCATTGCGATTCCTAATGAAAATTAATTAGCAAAAAGTTAATTAAAAATTGAAATAATTAACGATTGAAACGTTTTCTTTAAGAGAATAATTTAGTATTTCTTCAGCTAAAAACAGATTTTTTTTTTCATTTTTACACATTTTGAATCGTGCTGAGTTTAAAAAAACTGGGGGTGTTGAACTTTGAACAACTTTCAATTCCCACTGTTTCCTTCATTTAATTTAGCAATTATTTTGGCTGTAAAAATGACAGCGCAAGCACGATTTTGACAAAAACCGTAACGCCAGGTGTAATGGCCAAAGTAGGTCAATCCGTTTGAAAGTAATGCTGACCACAGACAACACACGGATCCACAAACTTTTTTTCTAGAACACTTTTTTGATTCAGAATGTTCTGAAACGTGAAGAAATGCAAAAAAATTATGCGATAAAAAGTTGACACAAGAATTCCTATTGAGCACAAGAATTCCTATTTATCGCAAAACATATCGATTTTTTAAAAATAAAAACGAAAACAGTAAATTACATCCTATCCAAATCTCAATTTAAATGCACTGACTAAATATGTGACTATATATTTTTAACAATATATTTTTTAATCCCTTATATTAACTTCACTTTTGTTTGAGTGTGCGTTTGAGCCTGGTGTACAAATCTGCGGATGCTTAATTAACCCCCTTCCCATCATCCTATCGTCCTGAAACTTGGCCAATTAGCTTAAAGCCCATGACAATACATTGGGTCTATTCCTAGTTGACGTTAAAATATCGCCAAGCCGATTTGGCGCTGTTTTGTAGGCGATACAGTTCTAAATTTGGCAATCCCATTTTTTTTATTGACGCGCTTTGGCTTCAACCTTCCTATACTACAAATCATGGAGCTGGTTCGTTTCTCAATTTTTCATATTGGAATCCCGAATTGGCGACATTCTGGCTTTGTCGCCAACTTTTCAAAAGTGCGCCAACCCATAAACGTGAACTAGGAATTTACCTTTTTTTTTTTTTTAATCGACGCGGAGTTTCGAAAGCATTTTAATAAATCATTTTAAAAAAAAATACTTTTATTGTTAATAAATTGATAATTCTTATAAGGGATTTGATTAAAAAGTTTGTTTTTTACAGGTTAAATTATTAACACTCCTACTTTTCTTTTTTGATCATACACAAGCATTCAAACATGTTTCGTAAAAAGAGAAAACGGAAGCATAAAAGTGCCTAAGTGTAACATTTTATCTATTCCTAAATAATGAAAAAATAATAAAACATCAAGGCATGAATTCTAAAAATAGATCTCAAGGCCTTATTTTTCATAAAAAATAACGAAAAAGAAAGTATTTTCCAGGAATTGATAAATAAAATAAAAAGAATCCAGTCTCCATGCTACGAGAAAAAGGCGCCAATTTTCAGCGTGAGTTATACTGTCATTTTGACGGCATTATTTTTCACCAAACAGATGTCATGTTCGTCAAATTTTGTCCATTGCATTGGTGAGAATTTTAAATTCTCCAAGAAAATGGAGAACTCACACATAGCACAGTAAGTAATATATTATTCATTCTATTATTAAAATGAGTTTCAATAAGTTTAAATTAATTGTTCTAAAATAAACATTTATGTGTTTACCAACTATTCAATGATTTTTGTAGACAAGTCATTAAATTAATTTGCTTTTGTGTTCAATGAGTTCTGGTAATATTCGGAAGCTTTTTAAATTTTTGTATTAGTATTTTACAGAAGAAAATATTTTTTGAAATGTAAAACAGCTTAATTGTTTATGATCTAAGACGTTTTGAAACCAGGTTAACCAGATTTTGTGTTAAAAAGTGTTACATATCATTCAACTATGTTCTTTTATTTCATTGTAACTGACATTATTTGTATTGATTCATTAGTTTTTTTTTTTTTTTTTGTCTTTATGCAAATCTTTATGCAAGCAGAATGAACCCTGGTCATTAATAAGGGCTTGTCAAATATATTTATTTAAAATTTCAATTAATTAATTCTTTTATTGTTTGTTTCAAAACAGAATTTTACAAAGGAAAAACCTTTGTTAATTTTCAATGTATATATAGTTAGCTTCAAATCTAAAAAATTATTGTGTGGGGGCGCCAAAATGAATTCTTGCCCCGGGTAAAAAGTGACCTAGTTCCGTCCCTGTCTTTATGTAAGTATGTTAAAAAATAACAACGTCCTCGTTTTATTACATTTTCTTCAATTAAATTGCATATTTCTTTATAAACAGTATCATGTATTTCTCGAGAGATATGCCACGAAGTACGAACAGGACTTTTTATTAATGATCTTTTTCGATTTCTAAAATTTTGCCGGCAAACATCATGATAATAAATGTTACAAGAGAGAACACTTTGTATTTTTGTCAAAGTTTCGTTGTAAATTTCAGTATCTGGCTTAAAGTTTGATAAAATACTTTTTTCAAATTGATCTTTTTCTGAAGTTCGTAATGGCTCATTCTTAGACCGATTTTTTTCTTTTTTTTATTACAAAAAAAAACACAAATTCAGGTTGGCTGTAGCCACGGTATCAGAAGTCTGAGTATTCGATAATTCTGCTGAATCTTCAGATGGTCCTTCCTTCAACGGCTGATGTACTTCAGCCTCGATATCTTTTTCCATGTCATCATGTGTCTCAGGAACGTTCACATCTTCTATAAAGGAATCATTCATCATTGTTTCATCAACTATTGTGCTACTAGCTGATGTCGATGGTTGTTCAATTGAAGGCAAAGAAATACTAGACTGCGATGAAAATTTTTTCGTGATATCTGTAGAATTTTTTTTTCAGCGCTGTAAACGTCTTGTAACAACTACTATGATAAGCACAATCAAAAATTTCGTCTGGTAGAATAATTTCTTTATATTTTAATTTATGAAGTTTCCGTAACCTTAAAATCTTTCGACATTTTGCCATTATCTCTTCCGAAAATATAAGTAATTTCTCAGTTTTTACATTGGCACAAAAAACACGCTTCACTTTTTCTTTATCAATCGACATAATGTCAGATATATATGACAAATAATAGACAAATGAAGAAAATAAAATAAAGCAGCACTATGTATTTTATAAAATTCACGAAACACGAGGTATCTGTATGAACGTTCACAAATATACTGAAAACATCAGGCAATAGCCGTTACGTTGGGGTTGTTACAAGGCCCTTCCAGGTATAAACCCTCCATTATTCGAATGCTAGTAATATAACCATACATGTGATTCTTCCGCGAATTAGCGGAAATCCGCGAATTTTTTTACGTGAATTAGCGGAAATCCGCGAATTCATCATCGGCTGAAAATCTCTTTATCCGCTAAAATTTTGGAATTAGATTAGATAAGTTTTAAAAAATATTCAGAAATCGTTTTGAAAAGTCAGCCTTTTCCTTCATTCCCTAAAATGTTTTATTTATTTCAACTGACGTGTCAAGGCCATTCGATCGACTTCCTTTTTTCATAAAAAGAATGCCTAGTGCGCTCGTTTCCCACTGTCCTTTTTCCACTGTAGTTCATGACTTGTTTTAGTCTGAACTAACTTGGTTAAAGAATAGTTAAACCGGTTTTCGATGTTGTTGCCTTTGTCACGTGGTCTTCATACATGTGATTCATCCGCGAATTTGCGGAAATCCGCGAATTGCATCAAAATTATCCATCATCCACTGAAAAACTTGTGTCAATTCTGAAAATAGATGTATTCAATTTTTTTTCGGAAATCGTATTGAAAAGTCTGCTTTCGTCCTTCATTCCCTTAAAATGTTTCTAATAAAAAGCCTATTCAAATTCAAAGTCTTAAACTAAATTAAAAAATGTATAAAATTTGGCAATTTATAGCCGGGTTTTTTTTTTTTTTTTGCGAAAAAGGTATTCTCACCAATTTGATTTTTAAAAAATTCCAGTGGATTGAATCTTGAATGCCAGATAATCGGACTTTTTCTGTATTTAACTATTATTACAAGGTGTCCAGTAGTTGGGAAATATACTTGAATTTTTTGCATCTCGTGAAAATCGTGGGTTATGCTTGAAATTCGTATTAATGTTGGAATTTTCGGTTGAATTCAGAAATTTTCACTCCTCTTCAGTATCGGAAAAAGTCTTCTTATATCGCCGTTTTTCCACAATTTTCTCATTGATCTCGCGGATCGAAAGTAGTTTCTCCTTCCCTCAGAAATGTTCTCTTTAAACATGGTTCTATTTGAAGATTTTTGACCGAAATTTCGAACATGCCGGAGATCGATGGAATTTCCTGACAAACACGAAATCTGCACACGTTTAAACTCCGCCAAACCACCGATGGAATGAATACTTTTCCTCAGAATTTTTTTTTTAATATCATAGCTTCTATGTGCATTATTTACGTTGATATGCGATGGACATTTTGCTGAACGTTATGGTGATGAAATGGCCGTTTTCCCGTGATTATGGCGGACGCTATCGCTGAGAATTACGTTGTTGCATGATGATAAATTTTGTCTGAAATTCGGATTTCCGCTCTTTTCTTATTAAAATTTCGATTATTCTTGAGATCGATAGAAATCTACATTACAATCTTATTGAGCTTGATAGCAAATCTGACAGCCATGGATCTTATGTGCGTTCAGACTTCCTCAAACCTCCGATGTAATGACCAATTTTTCTACAGATTACCAATCTCTATCGCCATTATTTACGTTAGTGTATGGTACTTAGTTTCGCTGAGCGTTGCGCTGACTTAAGGTCTGTATTTACATAAATTTACGCTGCTAACGGCGGGCAATATCGTCGAAATTTACGTTGTTGTGGTGTTAATTTTTTCCGATTGTTGCTTTAATGTAATTACTCGGATTTTCGCCGATACGGTGGCCGCTATCGTCGATATTTACTTTGGAGTAATGGTAATTTTCGACTAAGCCGTTTTAATAGTAGATATTGCGAAATTTGCTGCCCTCTTTATGTGTCATTCGCCTAGGTTTCCGGTGATGTGATAGCCGCTATGCCCGTGATTAGTGTTTGTGTGAAGATCAGTTTTGCCTTTTGATTTGAATATATACAGAATTACTAAGATTTTAATTTAGTTTTGTGTAAAAAATTCGACCCAATTGTCCAATTTTACTGCATATTCTTATTTATAATTGCAATTTTAACTGCTATAATATATAAAATAATGTATTTTATCATATAAAAAAAAAATTATATTTTATCTAGAGCCATTAATAATAGTTAAAAAGTTAAAGCATTATTTTATATAATTGTTTAAAATTGGCTTTTTCAACTGTGGAAATTTGAAATTTTTTTGCTTGGGTACTATATTATGGTCTTGTAGAATCTCCCTCCCTTAGTACTTATCAACAGAAATGTTAGTGACAAGCAATTGTTTTCAAAGAAAAAGCCAAAGGAAACTGAAAGAAAGAACTGCAAAAGTTGCCAAATTACAGAGAAATGTTTGCCTGAAAAAAAAAAATCCTAAGTCTCAAACTATCCTACCACATTCGAATCTTACACTCAAAATGAAGCTGTTTGTTCCAATGCGGCTGATGCTTAGCACAAACTATTAAAGTGTGCACCTAGTAACATTACCTGTGTTTTTTGTCTGCTTAGATTTAGACCTTCATATTTATGACTTGGTAAACTATCTTGTATCTTTTTTTTCTTCTCAGTCTCAAGAATGAGCCTTTAAAAAATCCTCTCTTCCTATTTTCAATATAACAACCCAATTCTTTTCTGATAAGCCATTTCTTATTTTCATACAATTTTTCTAATTTCTAAAATTAGCTCAGCACACTACTGAGTGGGGTATACTTTTATACTGGAAAATATGGTGATAATTGGTCGCAAGAGGGGTCCTTGAACGTTTTTCGATGATGCTTGAATTTTTATTAGAAATTTTGCTGGACACCCTGTATTATAATTTCTGAATGTGTACAAAAACATTTAAGTCAAGTTAAATTTTTCAGTTATGATTAATACATGAACACAGTTGTCTTTATTTAATTATTGTGTGCGAGTCAATCACAATGAGACGTGGTTGTTGTAGAGTTAATAATTGAAATCAATCTTATATCCAAAATTTAACTAAAATTTGTATTGAATTTTGTGCGCTAATATATGTTTTTGTGTATTATGCTGTAAAATGAAGAAAAATATTTCAGCTAATTTTTTGCTTGACTAATCACATGTATGTATAACTGTAAGAGAACATACTATAGGTTAGAATGAGTACAATAGTAATACATAGGAAAAAGAAGAGAGATAGCTGTATAAAATCTGTGCCAACCATCTGGCCGGATAGTAGCTAAGATTTTATTATTTGTTGATGTGTGTACGCAATGTAGACGTCTGCCGTGTTCAATATAAGTTTTTAAGACTAATAAATAAAATATATCAATGGCAGATCTGGTCAAATACTTTCAAAATTTTATTTTTTTTAGCAATTTCAAAATTGTCTGCCACAAAGTAAAATGCGCGATAATGGTCTGCCATTCTTATTTTCCGATAGTAATAATAATATATTTTCAAATTTTAAAACGGCAGACGTGGTCAAATGGATTTAAAATTAGTCAAAAATCGATACCTGTCTTACCTGAGCGCTCGACGCGTCCACCACTTTGAGCTTAGTGAGTCCCCTACTTATGTATGGTAGGTATAGGGGCCTTAACGTACAAAAACTCAGGTCTGGTCAAATACATACAGGTAGCCGGCCATGGGCTCTTAGACTATTATTGTGGAAGCAGTTCAGCAGCATGTTGACCCTCTCGTAACTGCACATTACAGTATACCTAGGAGTTGAAATTTTTTTACTGATAGCTGTTAACCACTTTAGTAAGAAAAAAAGGTTTGTTATAGAGTTATTACATAAGTGTCAATGATTTGTTATAAGATTGATTTATAAACGATAAACTATTTATAGATTGTTAATTTGGCTGACTTATCGATGAAATTTAGTGGTTTTTGTCTATTGCCTAGCTAACGGAATAGTACCGACTACCGATATATATATTTTTTAGTGTAGAAACCCTGAAAATAGTAGAGGATTACGAACGATGCGCTCCTGCTCTACTTGATCCTGTGATGAGAGACTACGTTTGGGGTGCTGCAGGAAGAGAGACCTCCTTATATCAAAATAAAGAAGCATACTCAAGGTAAGATGGAGTATTCTTTTGTCTATTGGTAAAAGATCTTGCTGAAACTTCAGTTTCTTATCATTATTTGTGCGTTTCTATAAATTTTGTCTAAAATTTTTCAAATGGCAGGTATTTTATTTGTACCCTCGTTCAATCTAAGTAAATTTTTAAAGAACTTATACATGGCTACGTCATTCGATTGCTAAATTCGAAGAGAAATGGAGTGTACATTTTGATTGACAAATGAAATGTGAAAAATCGAATTTGCTTTTCAAGGTGAATTGTGATTGCTTACAAGGATGCAAAAATTATTCCCATTCGATGGAATTCCACTCAAAATGACGCTTTGCATAAGGTTCAAATCCATTTTTACAATTGGACGTGTGTATTGCGTAGAAAAATAGAACGAACCATCTCACAGGTTATCTATAAAATTCAAATCTATGGAGGAAGCTTATGGAACTTTCACCATACAAAGCTCAGTCGAGACTAGGCAATGTGCAGGACAGTATCTGTCAGCAACACAATCGGGAGCAAAAATAGATTTTCTCATATGAAGTACGTACTTTGGTACGTGCCGGGATCTAACACATGCCATGCACAATCGAATAAACAATTGTGAAAGTCTAAAACAATAATTCCCGGATCGCTGATAGTTAGTGGCTATAAGTCGTAAATGATCTACGAAATTAACTCTTTGCACTCGAGGCCTTTTTAGCGCGGAGGGACCCGCAATTCGAGACATTTCGCGGCATTTTTTATTCTATTCTAGGTTACTGATTCGCTTCATAGAAACTAAACACAGTCATTGGACATGCATCGAATTTCCACATCAAACCTAGTGGTCATCTCGTATGGGGGTATCCAATCATGTGGCACCTGAGAGGCTCCGTTCAAGCGTAAAGGATTAAAAAAAAAATGTAGTGGAAAATCAGTACTTCACATTGGCAAGGAACTCATTTCGTCAACTAAGGGACAAATTTAAATATAAAAATGACAGTTTTATAACTACAGGTTCATCTAGGTAGGCTTAGCTAATTACTCTTAACATTCCGCACAATGGAAATTTAGCTGCAACATTGCAGTTCAGAGTTTTCTCAAGAACGGCTTTTATTTGATAACTTGGAAATTGAATTTATCTAAATGAATTAACTAACCCTGCAAATACTAATTGTTAATTCGAAAATCTGATGTATATCTTCACTTTAAAAATATCTCTGAAAAGAAAATGCAGACTACATAATTACTGGAAATTGTACGTATTATCTCAATCCTTTTAGTCTATACAGACCTGTTCTTTTGTACTCTTTTAACACTAACTTGCTTGAATGAGTTGATGAAGAAGTGTAATCATCGATTAAATCCTGGAGCACAACGAAATATTATTTCTAGTCCAGCTAAATTTTTATCCTGAATAATACGTCCGTGATGTTCTTTAACAAACCAAATACACTATCACCTCAAAAACCAATATATAGATTTAATTTTTAGAATTTGGATAAAGAAGGCGGTGTTACGAGGTAATGCAAACTATAGTCTGGAAACTACCGTTTTTGGACGCCGGATTGGATTCCCACTTGGGATATCTCCTACTACTGGGCAGTCCACCTATCACCCTGAAGGAGAACGAGGGACAGCCAGAGGTAATTTTGAACTTAGAATCGTAATTACATTTTCCTAAAGATCACGATATTCTTGTCAAAGAGTGAACCTACTTTTTATTTTTACCTTCAGAATTTGGCAGTAAAACATCTTATTGTTGAAAAATGCTAATTTTGGTTTGACTTGGGGTAAAAGGAATTGAAGAAACGTTATTGAAACGACTTTTAAAAAAAACTTCTTCAACGCATACGGATTGCAATTAATTTCAGTACCCAGCTAGCTGCGCAGAAGAAAAAATCTCGGTGTGAAATTATCAATATAAAATTTTCTTTTATATAACTTTAATGTGTCCGTCATTTTATCCTACCAAAAGGTATAGTGGTTAGCGTGCTAGTCTCTAGACCACGAGGTTGCGGGTTCGAGTCCCGTGTTAGGCATGGGTGTTTGTAAATGTATGTTGGCTTGTCTAATGACGAATGTTTCGGCCCATTATACCCCTCGTGTTGCTGACGGCGCCAGATAATCTGAATACAACCAAACCAACCGTCATTTTATCCCAAATGGTATATGCTTACTAACTTACTAGGTACCTAAACATTCATACAGTGTTCAAAACATGACCGGGGCATATATAGCAATATATTTATACATTTTTCAGAAAAAAATTACTAATTCATAAATAGTTTTTTTATTTATAAGTGTCTATACTACTTATTATGAGACATCTATTATGGGCATGAATCAATGTTGACTTTACCTGATCAGTTTGCCAATTATCATAGAAGAATCTACAAAATCCTTAACTCTTTATTGCTCTGTTTTATATTGTTGCGTGGACGGGTTCGAAAGATTTGAAGCCAAAGCAGATCAAAACTTACAGAAATATATTCCAATATAACTCTTCACAGATTTCTTTACAGCTCCAGAACTTCTCGTTCTAGTAGACAGAATACAGCTCTTTTCACAATAATAGAGCACAAAACAGCAATTAAAAACTTGACAATACAACTGCTCAATCGCCGCAAAAGACAATGCAATACAGTTCACTTTAGAACTACTCAGTAATTCCAGTCAGCTAACAACAACTAACTCAGTGACTCAAAATTACAACTGAACTAACCCTACTCACTGCCGTCCTTATATAGGAGTGGTGAATCTTCACTAACCTTCCAGAGAGAGAAATTTGGTGAACTTTCCAGATCGAAGTAGAAAAGTCCTATACATGTACATGGGATACATGTATCGAAAATGTCGCCAAATGGTCGCCAAATCTGGCGACAAAAATTAGTCGCCAGAACAGTCGCCAACTTGGCTCTATCTCGCCAATTTGGCGAGATTCCCATTACCATAATGTTAAATGCTCTGCCCCTTGAATCTCGCTTCCCTTAGTTACCTCTGTAAAACCCGTATGACACTCCAAAATATGTCCACTAAATGAGAAGACTTTTAGTAGCGCTAGATTATCTTTCATTTTTACCTTCAACACATTTACAGTTACGGCAACTAAACACACAGACTGGTACCTGGGGAGGATGGGGAAATACACGAGCACAATTAAATAAGAACAATACCGCTCACCGTGGCAGCTGGATTAAGACGTCGGTAGATGAGAGCATCAAAAAGTGCCACATGGGCTGCGTCCAGCAGGGCACCAAAAGATGGATGCGGTCTCCGCTACTGCCGCGTGGTAAACATAACTGCACTTAAAATAGATGAGACGAACACTAAGGTAAATTAACTAGCGCGAAACTATAACATTGCGAAACTATTCGAAACTGTACGAAACTCTTCGAAACTGAGGATCACACCTCAAGTTGCCGGTTTTATAGTGCCTGTCGCAGGTCCGCACATGCGCCGTGCCGTGCCTCTCCTACCGGTCGAAAGACCAACTACAGGTAGATGCGTTGAAAACATGCGCATTGGGAAGAGTGACGTGCGATGCACCGTCACACCCGTTATCAAGCATTGAGATGCTCACTGCAGGGAAGCCAATTTAACGACGAACTATTGCACTGACTTATGTTATGCGAAATGTACATAAATTACTATTTACAAAATTAACACTACGAAATATTTACAAATATACAAAAATTCGTAACAATATTAAATCCTAGCCCAATGCAGCGCCCTTTTTCAGATTTCATCTCAATCTGTTGAAATTATTTCTGGCAGAGAATAATTGATAAAATTCTGTAACTAAATATTTTTCTACGTCAGAATGATTGGTTGGTGGTTATTCAGATTATCTGGCGGCGCCAGCAACACGAGGGCTATAATGCGCCGAAACATTCGTCATTAGACACGCCAACATACATTTACAAACACCCATGCCTAACACGGGACTTGAACCCGCAACCTCGCGGTCTGGAAGCTAGCACGCTAACCACTATACCGTTTAGTCAGCGTACGTCAGAATGAAATTTCGGGATTTCTATTTAAAAACAAAAACGGTTTTTAAGAGAAATATCTAATCTAATATACTTAAAATATATATTAATTATGTATATTAATTATTATAATTATCTAAATATATTTCATTTCTAAGAAATATGATTGGAAAGGAAGTTTTGATATTTAGAGAAGAGATTCAAAAATATTTTAAGAATAATTAAAATTTAAAATCCTCTTTAAGTAAAACTTGATTATCCAGAAAAATAAATATGTATTTCTAGATTTTACAACTACAAAAGATTTGCAGTTTAAAAGAACGTGTTTGATGAAAAAAAATATATATTTTCACAAAAAACTACTTTGAGCTCTTAAGTAAATTGTAATAGTAATGTAAGTAAATGTTATACGAAAATTAAGCAGTATATTTATGTGTCTGTGCAGGAATATCATTCAGTGAACATAAAAGGTAACGTTAGAGCAAGTATTCTGATTTGTTACATTATCTAGTCAACAACACAAAAATCCTGCACTTTCAAGCATACAAACTTAAGTACACGGTTTTATTAAAATTACTACAATACAAAAAAAAAATCTGCGCACCGCGTCGGAACTGAACAAACATGTTACGGTCTTTCTACAAAATTTAGAAGGGAACGCTGTTATTAAAAAGTAGAATTAAAAAAAAAAAAATAATAATAATAATAATAATAATAATCGGCAGAATGACACAAGAAACAATTTATTGAAGTAGAAGGAGGTTTATCCATATTTTGCTTCTTGTTTCTCACTATCCTGTAAATATACTATGTATTATCCCATCGATCGTTGGCGAGACAAAACCTTCGCGAAATGGATTCCCATACGGTTAAAATGGTCTGTCCGCATAGACGACTGGTCTCGGAACAGCAGAGGCATCCCAATGGAAGGCCCCGACGTTGATCCATACCGGACTTCCTAGGAAGCCAGGGGTTTGAATTTTTTGTCGTCAACAAAAGGTTCGGCAAAGGTCGACGAGAAAATAAGCAATTACCAAAATATCATTTGAATTCGGCCTCAAAGAAATTAAGTAAAAATTTTGAAAGTAAAATGCATATTTTTGGAAATTGATTTTTGTTGCAAAAATAAAATTTAATGGATTTTTTTTTTTCATTATTATTATTTAAATCTATTACAAATTAAGAAATGTTTGGCCTGCTACAACTTCCTAATTTGAACTCTAATTTGCTCCATACTGAAATTGTTAGGATTACCTCATTAAAAATCAATATTTTTTTAGCTGGGTTATTTGCATTGGCAGTGGAAAAGAGTTCAGATTTGAGATTTAAAGACATAAAACCAGGATCACGCTCCTTGCAATAGCATGATCTATTGTATGTATTACTAGCTGAATACCCGTGCTCCGCTACGAAATTTTACCATTAGCATTTTAGCGATCAAAAGACATTCACGTATTCTACATTTCAGACTTTTGCACCCATTTCGATCCCGACAAATTGATTTATCAAAATAGAAACTTTCCTTTGTTGACAATTTTAACGAAATTTATAATTGTGAATACTATATTGGAAAGAGGCATTTGAATATCCCTCGTTTAGAACGTTTAATTCCCTTCGGACGCTTTTAATTACGTAATCGAGATTGAAATAGTTTATTGTGTTTATGTTTGCTCTTTGTTCTAAATTTCGAAGTAGTAGCTGTATTGGAATTGAGACATTAAAATAATCCTCGTATAGTTTCAATGTTGCGTCGACTTTTCATCCCTTAAAAATTCATTAATCGATATTGGAATAACTTTTTTTTTAAATTTGTCCTTTTAACATTTGCACCAAATATCAGAATTATGACTACATTGGAAGAGGAACATTCGGATATCCCTCGTTTGGAACATTTAACCCCTTTTCGACTCCATAAAGTAGGTTAATCGAGAACGGGATAGCTTACTTTTTCTATGTTTATCTTTTTTGACATTTGTACCAATTTTCAAAGTTGTGACCAAATGGGAAGTGGGACATTCGAATATCTCTCTTTTGGAACGTTAAACGCCTTTTCCAACCCTTAAGTGGGTTAATCGAGATCGGAATGGCTTACTTTTCTATGTTTATCTTGATTGGCATTCATACCAATTTTAAGAATTGCGACGAAATGGGAAGTAGAATGTTCGAATATCCCTCGTTTGGAACGTTTAACCCCTTTTCGACCCCTAAGCGTGGATTAACCGAGATCGGAATAGCTTGCTTATTCTATGTTTATTTTTGTTGACATTTGCCCCAATTTTCAGAATTGTGACTATATGGGGAGTGGGATATTTGAGTTTGGAACGTTTAACTCCTTTTCCACCCCTTAAGTGGGTTAATCAAGCTCGGAATAGCTTAATTTTTCTATGTTTGTCTTTGTTGACATTTGTGCCTATTTTCAGAGTTGTGACCAAATGGGAAGTGGTACATTCGAATATCCTTCCTTTGGAACGTTTAACTCCTTTTCCACCTCTTAAAATGGGTTAACCTAGGTCGGAATAGAATGCTTTTTCTATTTTTACAATTGTTGATATTTGTGCCGATTTTCAGAGTTGTGACCAAATGGGAAGTGGGATATTTGAATGTCCCTCGTTTGGAACGTTTAACCCCTTTTCGACCCCTTAAAGTGGGTTAATCGAGATCGGAGTTGCTTACTTTTTCTATTTTTACGATTGTTGATATTTGTGCCGATTTTCAGAGTTGTGACCAAATGGGAAGTGGGATATTCAAATGTCCCCCGTTTGGAACGTTTAACCCCTTTTCGACCCCTTAAAGTGGGTTAATTGAGATCGGAGTAGCTTACTTTTTCTATTTTTACCATTGTTGATATTTGTGCCGATTTTCAGAGTTGTGAGCAAATGGGAAGTGGGATATTCGAATGTCCCCCGTTTGGAACGTTTAACCCCTTTTCGACCCCTTAAAGTGGGTTAATCGAGATCGGAGTAGCTTACTTTTTCTATTTTTACCATTGTTGATATTTGTGCCGATTTTCAGAGTTGTGACCAAATGGGAAGTGGGATATTCGAATGTCCCCCATTTGGAACGTTTAACCCCTTTTCGACCCCTTAAAATGGGTTAATCGAGATCGGAGTAGCTTACTTTTTCTATTTTTACCATTGTTGATATTTGTGCCGATTTTCAGAGTTGTGACCAAATGGAAAGTGGGATATTCGAATGTCCCCCGTTTGGAACGTTTAACCCCTTTTCGACCCCTTAAAGTGGGTTAATCGAGATCGGAATAGCTTACTTTTTCTATTTTTACCATTGTTGATATTTGTGCCGATTTTCAGAATTGTGAGTATGTGGGAAGTGGGAGAATTAGTGATGAGTGAGTGAGTCAGTGAATGAGTGAGTGAGTGAGTGAGGGCTTTGCCTTATATATATAGAGAGATTCCCAACATATTATTACCACGTTTATCACGTACAATGGACATTCCAGCATTTTTTTTTAAAAACGAGTGAAATCTATATCTATAAAACTAAGTTGTCTGTACGTCTGAACCTTATGCAAATCCACAATTTGGCATCTAGAGGTACGAAATTTAATACATAGAGATTGTAGAGAACAACTTTTAAATTCGATTAAAAGTTGCTTTTTTTAAAAATTATTGACATGAAAAAAAATTCTTGGAATGGCAACGATATTTTTTCATTACATCAGAATAAAATCAAAGATTATTTTAAAAAGCCCCCCCCCCCCCCTTTATTTTTCTGATTATTTTTATGTATTACAATCGTCTGTTCTATAAGCGGTTCGAATATTATTTTAATTTTCAATATATTTACTGTAAATTGACGCTCTACGCGGTTTTAGCATAATTCTACCTAATAATCTAAGTGTAAACATGACAGCAAAAATTATTCATCGAAAACTATCAAATCATTACGACATTTGTTAATTTTTCTTTTTATATCCAGGTAAATATTTATTCGTTTTCTGTACCCAGAATATCAAAATTCCTTCTTCTGATTGTTTTTTATTTTTTGAATAGTGTTTCTGTACTGTGTATTCAAGCTCCATATTATTTAATCTAGATTTGAATACATTTTTTGAATTATACATGTTTTATTATTTACACCAGACTATTTTACATTTTATACCAGAAACTTAATATTTCATTTGCGATTTTAATTCTTTGGGGATTTATTTTGGTCTTAATTATTAAATTGGTAAGGGACCGGTTCTTTTTTATTTTACTATCTTTTGGTAGTAAAAAGTAAGACTACTTTTTTCTGTGTACAAAAAAAAATTTGAAGAATATAATTTCTTTTTCCCCTGGTTCAAATGCACTATATAAGAAATTTTTTTGGCACGATTTTGTTTGGTGCTTTTTTACAGATAAAAACGGTTTCTCGCAACGGTTTTTATTTTCAGTTATATTTCATTTTATTATTAATTATAATTTAACTTAAGTTGGTACAAATCCGTTAGAAGGGTACGAGATAAAAATCGACAAAAAGAAGGCCTAAATAATCCAAACTAACAACTTTCAAATAATTTATAATTTCTATATTTAGAATTGACGATACATTTACACGCCATTTTTATTGGTAAATATTTGGGCTTGACTCCAACTGGTCACAACCTGTTTCCGTTTTCTTTTAGTTACCATGTTTTTGATTTTTGCGATTTTTCCGATCGTTAAATGAATAATGTCGCCAAATGCCCTTTACTACATCGGTTTAACTTTTTCTAAAATGTAAACTTTTATGTCTTTCAACGGGTCCCCAGCAGTGCGGGGCCACACAGCTAGTTAGTTTATATTTATGAAGATTTTCTTTCTCATTTAAAATATTTAAACAAAATGTTTTTTTTTTTTTTTTTAATTAGTTATTTAAATATTAAGAAAAGAAAATGCCTCAAAACCGAGCCAAAATAAGTCCGATCAAAACATACAACAAAATCTCTGACGTCAAGGGTTCCTACAGTTTCTATGGTTATCATGAGGTTTCTGCCAAATAGCTGGCATTGAAATAATTGGCGCTGGTAGACCATTGCCAGATCCCTTTCAGGTTGGCGCGATTTGCGAGAAACTTGCTAAACTGGTTTCCGCTGCCGCATTTCCAGCCAAGATGTTTGGGAAACCTTGACGTCACAATTCATTTCGAGCCGAGTGAATCGTTTTCTCGCGAACGTCTAACAGGGAAACTTTGATTGCAAATTAAAAAGGAGAAAAAGTGCATTGAGCAGATTTTTTTCTGTTTATGACCTTTTTGAAACATTTAGAATTAAATAAAAAAATAAAAAATGCGGGAACTGTCCAATGTACAGTACCCAAAAAAAAAATCAGAATGATGGCTATATCTTCGGTTCTAATTATCGTAAAATCTTGCGGTTTGCACCAAAATGTTTTGCTTACTATTTTCTATATATCTGATGCATTTTTATGGGATCGTTTACTAAGTAAATATAACTCTATCTTCGAAAATTTTAATACAAACCCTTATTTTTTATCATTTCATTCGATTTAGATAGATATTTACTACATCATTTACTCTATAAACTAAATTTCAATGCATTATGTTGAAAAACACGTCACTTATGAGCGAAAATGTTTCGACCATTTTTTAACCGATCTTCAGGGAGAATTTCCATAAAACGAAAGGTATTTTTAAGGTTCTACTTCAATGCGGGAGAAATCGAACGGTCAGTGCGACGTTTCACGACGCAAAAAAATACAAATATTAGTCTAAAATTGCATAGAAACTACTTGGATTTAAAGTGTCGTGTTTAAGATTAATACAAAAATAGCAAGTAAACGCAAAAGTAACATAATTTATTTACAACATTAAAAATGTGCATTCTTCACACGAAATAAATAAAAAAAAAAAAAAAAACACTTTTGAAAAGTAGAAAAACCACCAACCTCAAAAACACAAAAAACTGTCTTTCAATAAAAAAAATTATAAACATGATGAACATATTCAGCCACAAACACAGTGATATAAAAAATGGCCAACCTCTGATTACAACTCTCGGTTGTGACTAGCTTAAGAATGTATGCTTACTTAGTTTATTTTTAAAATTTAAGTTCCGCTCCCATAAAAATTTACGCTGTTTGTGGTTGGCGCCCGTCATAGGAATATTAACAATGCTTGCGTTTAAACTAATTGATGACTGTTTGCACGAATATTGGAGGAGATATTATTTCATTTGGATGGGAAATCGAGTATCGAGAAACTGTGCTCAAACGCTCGCATTTGAATCTTTATTAAGAATTTTTTAAGTAGGAAACTGAAGTGTTTGTGGTACGCTTTTGTTTGGTTGATACATGCATTTTGGAAAGTTTTTATTATGTGGGGTGATGGGGAGGGGGGGGGGTTAAAGGTTAGTGTTTAAGACGGGCGCCAACCTCAAGCAGCGTAAATTTTTATGGGAGCAGAACGTAAATTTTAAAAATAAATTAAGTAAGCATACATTCTTAATCGAGTCACAACCGAGAGTTGTAATCAGAGGTTGGCCATTTTTTATATCACTGTGTTTGTGGCTGAATATGTTCATCATAATTATAATTCTTTTATTGAAAGACAGTTTTTTGTGTTTTTGAGGTTGGTGGTTTTTCTACTTTTCAAAAGTGTTTTTTGGGGGTATCAGAACTTTTTTTTAAACACTGTCGATTTCTATTTTTTGAATTTGTCCGTTTCATCGTTTTTCTCTTTATCACCTATGGTACACCTGGTACCAGGAATATTCATAATTCTTCAAACTGAGTTCGACGATACCTTGCATGCAATAATTATCCTCAAAATTGATAAACCGGAAGTGGTACCAATAGCATACCTGGTACTTTAAGCATTCGTAATTCGTCAAAACAAAAGCCCAACATGCCATATTTATCTTGGAAATTGATAAACCGAAAGTGGTACTACCTATGCTATACCTGGTACCTTAAACATTCATAATTTTTCAAGACAAGCCAAACGACACCCAACATGCCGTATTTATCTTCAAAATTGATAAACCAGAAGTAGTACCACCTATGGTACACCTGGTACCATGAATATTCATAATTCTTCAAGTTGAGTTCAATGATATCTTACACGCCAAAATCTTCTTGAAAATTGACAAATTGATTGAATGCGGACGGCAGTAACCATCAAAATCGACCACGAACGAGTAATAGAAACTTGTGTATGGCAACTCAACCCCCAAGACTTAATGAAATACGTTGCCATCGACAAAGAGCCTGTCTGCCAAGTTTCAGATCGATTGGTTAGTTTGTGCGCACAACGATCTATTTTAGCGCATAATAACAACTAATCAGTCCGGGACCCACAGCTTAACGTGGATTCCGAATCACAACGAACATCCACACCTAACCCAGGAATCAAATCCGGCACCTTTAACATACAAGGCCAGAGCGTTCATCCCATTGAAAATTTATTGTAATAAATTGTTACAAATAAATATTACAAGTATAATTACAAGTACTAATTATTGCAATATAATTTTTTTTTTTTTATAACAAGCATTATTTTGGTTCACGTAATAACCATTGATATTTGACAAAATTTAAAATATTGTCTTAATAACAATTTTAAAATTCACTATGAAATTATAATTTTGATAATATATGATTCTACGATTTCATTTTGAAACGAAAAGTAAAAAAAAAATCAACACATCTTTAAAAACGAATGACATTTTTGTCAATTAGCCTATCGCAATGCTTGTTTCATTTATTCCCGCTGTAATGAATTGACTGTGACGTCAACTCGCATAACCTCCACATTTGTACTTTGTATTCAGCCCATAGTATCTTGCAACAAAATATGATTATTTTTATTTTTCAACGGAGATTTCCCGAAATTAAAATGTTTTTGAAAGTTAACTCACTCTAAATTATCATACAGTTCAAATAACACATACAATTTGAAGAACAAATATTTCTCTTTAATTCTGTCTCTTCAAAAATTAAATTATTTCAATTTTAGATGTTATAAGCCATATAATTATAGTCCAATTCGTTCTGCCTATACTTTAACTTTACGTTCATTCTCACTTAAGCCTAACGTGTCTGAAAAACTAACTTCGAAATGATAGCAAACCTGTTTGGCAACTATTGGCATATATATCTGAACCTCAATTACAAGCTGATCGCCTTTATCTGTCGTCAAATTATGAAATGAAAAAAAGTGGTTTTAAATTAATTAAAAATAGAAAGAATTATTTAATGAAGTTCAAACCAGCGTAGGATTTTAAGTTGAAAAATTCCGCATCCTATAATTCAATCCGTTTGAAGATCTATAGCTTAGTTAGTGCTGGACTTTTTTCTAAATTTTTACATCAAAATCGGGCTAAAACGCGTTTTTTTATTTTGTTTTGGAAATTTCAATATTTTTTTTCTTCGTTGTCTTTTATCCTAGGTACTCAATTTTTTTTTCTTTAAAAGATATCACCGAGACGAATCTACGGTATTTTTTGTATAATTATGTGAAGTTTCGTAAGCGCGTTAGAAAATAGTCAATTTCGGCTTTTTCGCTGGAAGTTGTGCAGAGAATTGATACTTACTGTCGTTTCTGCCTTTTTAAGGTTGGCGGCGAAACGACCGTTTCGTCTGATATCGAAAACTGTAATTGCAGAAGTATAACGTATACTATTGATGATTAGAAATTAATAAATATAAAATGTAGGCATTAGTAAACAGTATTCAGCAAAACGTGATTATTTTACAAAACATTTCACTGTAAACACAAATGTAACTTGATCGTTGAAATTATTTATAAAATGAAAAAGTCACATGATTCAGTAAAATTTTTAAAGGATAACTTATTGAAATTGCTTAAAAAATGTTGTTTTAAATAAATGTAATTTAAGAAAGTAAATTTTCTTTAAAAAAAAGGACACTGTTGAAAACCACACAAAACATATATGTTCCACGATTCCAAACACGTTTAGACAGATTAAAAAATATATATAAAAAAAATAAAACTGCTTTGTTTGTATAATTTTTTTTTTTTTTTTTTTTTGTAATTTCAAGAAATTCTGTTCCGATTCACCCCGTTGTTCCTATTCACCCCATTTTACGATAATTGAACGCTGTGCGATTTTCCACACCTCTAGTTTACCTTGAATTAATCTCTGATAGTTTTCAAAAGTCGTCTACTATACGGTCCCTTAAAATGAGCGTTTTTTTACATTTTCGCTAAAATATCGAGAACTAAAAGTCAAAATGGAAAGAAAAAAATTGTGGGGTAGTTTTAGACCATGGTAAATCTAATGAAAGCAAAAAAAAATATATGTTTCTATTCAAATTTTTTTTTAATTGCTTTATTAATTAATAATTAATTATTAAAAAAGAAATTGATGCAAAAGTTGATTGCTATTTATGTTTGACCATTTACAAACTATCTTTTGAAAAAACAATTACTGAAATATATTAATTATTTAAGTATTTATGGCCAAAAAACCAACTTTTTTATTTAACAATAATTTATCATTTTCTTTTTATCATTTAAATTGCAAACCATTCATTAGAAAATTACAAATTTTTGTACTTCGACATTTTTTTGGATGCTGAATCCAAATATGGGATAATATTATGAGGTTGCTATTGAAGTTTTTAAAGTTTGGTTCTGTTTTAATACGTAGATGACCCCTCATGAAAAAAAAAACTACGTGCAATTATTAAAAACCTTCCACGATTTACAACGGTACCTTTTGTTTGTTATTTCAACAATTAGAGCACAAGATATAGCCATCGTTCTGATTTTTTTTTTTTTTTTTTTTTTTGGGTACTGTACCAAAGTTTCGTGACGGAACTTACTAGATTTCTTTTCATTTCCTTTGTAGAAAAAATCTGCCACTAAATATTAGGAGTGCTGAAATAATTTCTCTATGTATAATAATAGAGAGCTTTTGTACACATTCCAACACAATTTCTCCTTAATAACGTTCAGCAAATAATGACCAAGTCAAATGGATTTCACCACTGAACATAGCTGGATATTAAAATATCGTTGGCAGAATTTTTACTTTCGATTTTTGTTTCTTAGTTGAAATTTAATTCTTATAACCTCTTTTTAGAGATTGCTAATATGGAACTGAAAAAATTTACCATTTTTCGTAGGGGCCGCCAGCGTAGGGGCTATCATGATATTGGATGCTTATTCCCTCATACCTCTTGAAGATATAGCTGCTAGTGTACAACCAAACACAGAACTTTGGATGCAAACCTTCATATTCCCCAAGCGTGAGCTCACAGTGCAACTCGTACAACGAGCCGAGAGAGCAGGATTCAAGGCGATTGTTTTAACCATTGACGAAACGTTTAATACTGACATTAGATGCAACTCCAGATCTGAATTTTTCAAAAAATACGTCAATGGAAAGTGAGTACACTATTAATTTGCTTACGATAACTTACACATTTTTCGAAGACTTTTTCTGAAGGCTGACAAAACATATCTTTTTAAATGTTTACAAAATGTCGCAGTGACTACGAATACGAGGGAAATGAGACTTTTGTTAAGATATTTGGTACAGTAGGTAGATAGATAGGCTTGTCAACGTTCAGGAAGAAGAATTTAATAAAGCTGAAAAACAGCCCTATTGAAACACATTTTTTTTTTTTTTTTCATTTTATCCACACCTATTTAAGAGACTTTATCCCTGTTTTTCTTACATTTTGGACAGTCCTTACAGCTGTAAAAAATTATATGGTATATGGTATAAAACGGGGTTTGGTATTGATACTTTATTGGTGGTTTTCTTGGTTCTTAAGGTGGAGAAACCTAGAAGCGATCTGATCATTTTCTTCTCTGTAAGTATAAATTACATTGCTTTTTCAAAGAAGGCAATGCCATATAAATTTGTTCACTCTTAAAGTGAAATGTACTGAAACTTTAAATTTTCATTTTGAACATTTCTTTCTAGAAATCCAAATTTGCCAAGCCTTCTTAAAAATGAAACTATTAATGATCCAACGCTCACCTTTAAAGATATAACTTGGCTTGCTGAGCATACAAATTTACCCATTATTGCCAAAGGCGTGTTATCAGGTACGTTCATTAAGAGGAAGTCTTAGTAAGGACCATTCCCTATACTCGCTAAACGGTATAGTGGTTAGCGTGCTGGCTTCTAGACCGCGAGGTTGCGGGTTCGAGTCCCGTGTTAGGCATGGGTGTTTGTAAATGTATGTTGGTTTGTTAAATGACGAAATGTTTCGGCGCATTATAGCCCTTGTGTTGCTGACGGCACCAGATAATCTGAATACAACCAACCAACCTATACTCGCTATGTTACAAACTTCTAGCCCAGTGCATTTAGAAACTACTTTCTATAAAACCTTGAATTTTGGTGAGTAGGTATGAAAAAGATCACTTAATGAAATGACAAATGGTTTTCACTTTATGTCTACCTATTAATTATGAGAATTAAAATAGCAAAAAGACAAAACCAGATGGAGACAGTGCATATGCATTGACGTAAGGATTCGAAATATGAAATAAAATATATTAGGCGCTATTTTCTAGTTTTTAATTTATGTCATCCTACTCAGCAATTTTCAAGGTTTTATACAAAGCAGTTTCTAAATGCACTTGGCTAGAAGATTATAACATAACGAGTGGTGTGTATTTAAATTCTTTAGTTGCGCAGTTAGCGACTTGCGCAACTCTGTCATATCCAGTTGTATATAAACTTGTGTTATGTGATATATTGGATCTACGCAATAAACGTATTTAGCCGTAAGCTTCGATTTACTTAATGCCTTAGAGCTGGATACAACATTTTGGCGACGTGGATGGGATCCAGCGGATTGCCAGTTCACCAATTTAATTCATTCGATTGCAGTATTGAAGATTGGCCCAGCTACGTCGAAAGGCTTGAAGCATTTTTTTTTGATAAATGAAATTCCGGATACGAAGAAAGTACCTGCAATATTAAGTGTTGTGGGAGCATCAACCTATCGAATACTAAAGATTGTCTACACCCCAGCTGCCTTCTACTCTTAAATACGAAGAAATTATCAAACTCCTGACGGAACATTTAAGCCCAACTCCACTGGAGATGACAGAGCGGTATAGGTTCTACAAAAGGAATCAACTTCAAGGCGAGTCTATTTCCCAATACTGTGCCGAATTGCAAAAGATATCAAGGAATTGTAACTTCCAAAATTACTTATCGGAAATGCTACGCGATAGACTTGTGATGGGGCTAAAAGACGAAACTTTTCAAAAGAAGATACTCACTACGCCAAAGCTTACGTTCGAATCTGCCAAAATGGTGAGTTTGAGTTTGGAAGCCGCTACCCGAGACATACAAGAAATTCAAAACCAAGGAGCCGATATCCAGAGGGTGGTCAAGCGGAGTAGTTCAAGGGAAACCAAAGTAAAGAGCCGACCAACCCAACAAGGTAGCCGTGCCAGATGTTACATATGCGGAAATGGATCGCACCTGGCTAACCAATGCAAGTTTAAAGGTGCTATATGTAGATGGTGCGACAAGAAAGGTCACCTTGCAGCAGTATGCCGATCCAAGAGTAAAAATACTCTCAAGCAAGTTTCCGAGATTGTAACCATTGGAAGCTTAATGCATTTCGACCGGCACAAACGAATAATGCTGGAAGTTGAAATAGAAGGGAAAAAGTGGTCCTTAGAATTAGACACAGGTGCTGGAGTTTCCTGTATGAATATTGGCAAGTTTCAGAAGCTTTGTCCCAATGCAAAGATTGAGGAAACCAGTATTTTGCTTCGAAACTTTGACAAGTCTGTAATCAAACCAGCGGGTCAAGCTACCGTCACAGTTGTGTACGATGGACAAAGAAGTGTTCAACCTTTATATTTAGTCCATGAAAAAGTCTCCGCAATCTTCGGAAGAGACTGGCTTTCAAGTTTTAAGTTGAACTGGTCAAAGATCAAGCAAGTTTCAACACGGACCCGTAAAAAGCGACTCTACGAACTGTTTGATAAATATGCAAGAATCTTTTCTCCCGGTATTGGTTGCTTGGGAAAATTCCAATGCAGGTTGCATTTGAAAAAAGAAGCACGACCGATATTTTGTAAAGCTCGAACGATTCCCTTTGCATTGAAAACTCGCATAGAAGAACTTGAAAGATTAGTAAAAGAAATGTCATCGAACGTGTGAACTATAGTGAATGGGCAACCCCTGTAGTTAAGCCGAACGGGAAAATAAGACTGTGTGGCGATTGTAAAGTATCAGTGAATCCTGCTCTGAAGGTAGATCAATACCCACTACCGCGTATTGAGGAAATTTTTACCAATTTGAATGGAGGAAAACATTTTTCTAAAATTGACCTCTCTGAAGCCTATTTACAGATGACGGTAGATGCACCAGACCGTCACATCTTAACCATAAATACGCATAAGGGATTGTTCCAGTACAAAAGGATGAATTACGGAATTGTCTCCGCCCCAGCTATCTGACAAAGAACGATTAAACAAGTACTAGCAGGGGTACCTGGAGTTCATGTGTACCTAGATGATATAAAAGTGACTGGTGCCACTGACGACGAACATTTCAACAGTCTAGAAGAAGTATTCAAAAGACTACAGGAATCTGGACTAAAAGTAAACTGGAATAAAAGTGAATTTTTTAAAAATTCTTTACATTATTGCGGATATTTAATTGATAAAAATGGCATACATAAAACTAAAGAAAAAGTTTTGTCTATCCTTGAAGCTCCCATACCTAAAAATGTATCTGAATTGCGTAGTTTTCTAGGATTAGTTAACTATTACGGAAAGTTTTGTAAAAATTTGTCAACTTCGATTGCCCCGTTAAATGACCTTTTGAAAAAAAATCGAATTTTTGAGTGGACAAAACAGTGCTCCCAGGCATATGAAGCTCTTAAAAATGAGATTGCATCTGACCGTGTTCTAACACATTACGATCCGAAATTACCACTAGTGGTTCATACGGATGCTTCATCAGTAGGGACCAGTGCAGTATTAAGTCATGTAATGCCGGATGGATCGGAAAAACCGATTACGTTTGCCTCTAGAACTCTTACAAAAACGGAGAGTAAATACTCTCAAATTGATAAAGAAGCAATAGTATGGGGAGTAAAGAAATTTTATTTATATTTGTTTGTAAACATTTCAAGTTAGTAACTGATCATAGACCATTGATTTCAATATTTTCACCGCACCATAGTCTACCTGTTTTTTCTGCAACACGTATGCTTCACTATGCATTGTTTTTACAAGGATTTAACTACTCAATTGAATATCGAAATACTAAAAAACATAGTAATGCGGATGCTTTATCACGTTTGCCAATAAAAGTGGAACATTCAAATGAAGTGACTTTTATTGATCTTAATGTGTCACAAATCGAAATTTTACCAGTAACTGCTACTCAAATTGCTAAAGCAACGAAGTTTGATCCTGTCTTTGTAATCTGTATGATTGTTTATTTAAAGGCAAAAAACTACCCGAACCATGGAAAGAAAAGGGTGTGGAATTTTCCTTACAAAATGGTTGCATCTTGCGTGGTAATCGAGTGTATATTCCAGAAAGCCTGAGAAGTAAGGTTTTAAGAGATTTGCATAATGATCACCCAGGTATAGTTAAAATGAAAGCTTTAGCTAGAAGTCATTGTTTTTGGCCTGGGATTGATAAAGATATTGAAAACTTTATTATTGTGTTCCATGTTTGCGTACCAGGAATGAACCGCCCAAAACAATTCGTCATAGATGGGATTCGTCCAACTGGACCCTGGCAGCGTATACATGTGGATTACGCAGGACCATTCTTTGGTAAGATGTTTCTTGTTATTTGTGATGCTTATTCGAAATGGATAGAGATCTCCATGATGAAGAACATAACTAGTGCCACTACCATACAAGAACCGAGACTTATATTTGCTAGTTATGGTATACCGGAATTTATCGTTAGTGACAATGGTCCGAGCCTAAAAAGTCATGAATTTCGTGAATTTATAAAATGTAATAATATTAAACACATATTTACGGCTCCTTTTCATCCCTCTACCAATGGACTAGCGGAAAGGACGGTGCAGACTTTCAAAAAGTCTATAAAGACTAACTCCGTAGAGCAAAAAGATCTAAATAAAATGCTACAGCAATTTTTGATGTTGTACCTTTTAACGCCTCGTGCAACTACTGGTGAGACGCCAAGTTATTTATTTCTGAAGCGCAACATCAGATCAAGATTAGATTTGATGCACCCACGAAACCTAAGTTCAGATCGAACCTCAACCTCACAGGATACCTCTTCGTGAATTTCGAGTGGGGGAGAGGGTGGCTGTTCGAAACTTTCGTGGTTTAGATAAATGGAAAATTGGAACTGTAATTAGTAAAGACGGAACTTTGTCTTATAGGATTAAAGTAGAACAAGAAGTTTGGAGAAGACATTTAGATCAGCTGAGAAGATGCGGTCAAGAGATTCGGGAAGATAACAGTGAACCGACTGATCCAGAACCAGTTACGATCGACCTTAAGCTCGACAGTAGTCTTACCAAGACTGATCAGACTAACATTAATAAGCCTTTATTTTTAGATCCCGATAAGGGTTCGGACTACCCACCTGATGCTAACTCTACAGGTTTGGAACTTCAATCTTCTGAAGCTGAGCCTACTACTACAGTGCCTAGTGATATTCCTACTCCTTCCACACCGGGTTGGTGCCTGATCAGCCTATACACTCCGTAGATCAAGTAGAACCCGAAGACCTCCTGATAGATGGGCGTACCCAAGAGATTGACGGAGGAGGAGTGTTGTGTATTTAAATTCTTTAGTTGCGCAGTTAGCGACTTGCGCAACTCTGTCATATCCAGTTGTATATAAACTTGTGTTCTGTGATATACTGGATCTACGCATAAACGTATTTAGCCGTAAACTTCGATTTACTTAATGCCTTAGAGCGGGATACAACAACGAGTATATGTAATAATCTTTACTATGACTTCTTAACAAAGAATTGTTAAAGATATAGCATGAAACCTTATATCATTTTAGTACAACTTTTTATCTATTAATCACTTATTTTTCATCATTTTAGCTGAAGATGCATTACAAGCAATTGCAGCGGGATGTTCGGGAATTTTTGTGTCTAATCAGGGTGGACGTCAGTTAGAAGGGTCTTTACCAACCGTTTGTATATTCATTGGTTTATTCTACAACACAGACTCGATTTTTTATGAGTCAGTTATTCAATAATCACGTACACGATAGAAATATTTTCTAATATTTAATTAATATCAATGGACAATTCCCGCATTTTTTAGAAACAAGTTAAATTAGTTTATATTTATGAAGAATTTCTTTCTGATTCCAAATATTCAAACAAAATTTCTTTTAAAAAATCAGTTATTTAAATATAAAGAAAAAAAAATACATGAAAACCACGTCAGATTGCAGTCCGATCAAAACGCTGCATTTTAGCTGTGACGTCAAAACATCCTTCCGTTTCTATGGTTATCGTGAGGTTTCTGCCAAATAGTTGGTATGTGTTTGGTACACAATCGCATTATCCGGAACCGGTGGGAGCTATTTACGAGAAACTTGAAAAACTGGATTAAATGCGTTTCAAGCCAAGTTGTTTCAGATGAAAGTGATGTCATCGCATTCAATTCAAGCCTAATGTGTCGTTCTCTCCCCAAAATCTAACAAGCGAACTTAGGTTGCAAATGAAATAAAAAATAATATGCAGCGATCAGAAATTTTTGTGTTTTTGGTCTTTTCGAAACATTAATAATTGAATAAAAAAAATTTAAAAATGCGGGAATTGTCCATTAAAAAAACGTCACAGAATAGCCGTCAGCTAGTTTGTTAAGATATTCTGTTGATAATAACTTTGATAGTTCTGCCATTAATTGATTATTCAGGAAAAATTTAGTCTGGGTGTAAATCAATTATTTAATTTAATTAGTAAGTTGAGCAATGACATAAGTTAACCACCTCAGAGGTCGCCTTCGGGCTGCTAATTAACTCATTTCCTGTCATACAATTGATCTGATACTTAGTAGATAGATTCGTTGTCGATGAAATACATTCTATCAAGTTTCAGGAACTGCAACTAAAATGCCACTTTTACTCACGATACTATTTACATTTCAAATGATTAACTAAGCCGTCGCTTACCGTCAACCAATCGATCTGGAATTTAGCAGTTAGACTCGTTCTTTTAGAGAACGCATTCAATCAAGCTTTGTGAAGCAACACTAAAAGGACACTTTTACACGCGGACTCTTTTACATTAGACTCTGGGGACTAAATAACATGCTGGCCGTCTTCCAATGGAGTTTAAAACTTCGCAGATACACTGGTTATCGAGGACAATGCTTTCTATCATGTGTTGGGATTCTTACTAAATTTCCGCTTTTACACACGTTTCTATAGCCTTACGTCAGACTTATCCTCTTTTTCTCAAGTTCTATTATCCATATACCCATCTCAATTTAAATATGTACAATTTGACGATATTTAACACGTTCACGCCGGAGCGTACCACCGGTGGCCCCCCACTAGACTGTTTCATCGTACCACCGGTGGTACGCGCCGCCCGATGAGACAGTCTAGTGCGGGCCACGCACCGGCGTGAATGTGTTAATGACTGAAACCTTCTCATATTAAGGTTGACGAGTCAAAATCTTCGGAAAGCCTACTAACCTATACCATCATCCAATTGAGCTGAAACTTGTCAGATAGACTTGATGTGGATAATAATGCATTCAATAAAATTTTGGGGGTGGAGGGGAAGTTAAATGATTTGAAATAATTTTTTTTTTTTTTTTTTTTAGTGGTCAAACGCTAGGAAAACTCTGAGATCGATATCAATAAACTGCATAAACTGCAATGGACAACTCCCGCATTTTTTAAAAGAGTGAAATTTGTTTATATTTATGAAGAATTTCTTTCTAATTCCAAATATTTAATCAAAAGTTCTTTAAAAAAAATTAGTTATTTAAATATTAAGAAAAGAAAATGTCCCGAAACCGAGCCAAAACCAGTCCGATCAAAACACTCGTCAAAATCCGTGACGTCGAGTGTTCTTACAGTTTCTATGGTTATAGTGAGGTTTCTGCCAAATAGTTGGAGTTGGTAGACCATTGCCATATCCTTTAAGGGTTGGCGCGATTTGCGAGAAACTTGCAAAACTAGTTTCCACTGTTAATAAAGAAAAAAGGAAGATTGCTGTTATGCAATTGAGCTGTGAAAAACAGAATTTTACAGGAAAATTACTCTACTTTTCTCAGTATACAAAAAATGTGAGAACGGTTAATTGGATACAGAGGTTCGTTTTCAACAGCCTATACTGCAGAAAGGAGAAGGGAGAGTTGACTTTTGAAGAGGTCCAAGAGGCAGAAGGGAAACTGGTGCAGTGCATCCAAAAGTAATGTTTCCAAATTGAAGGAGCTAAGATGTTAGAAAAGATGCAGACTTCCAAAGATGAGAAAGAAATAATAAGTCTAAGTACGAAACTCGTTGATTGGAATGAAGTTATGACATTTTCGCCCGTGCAGAAAATCCAGTGAATTTCCTGCCTCCCCGTGGTGGAGAGGATGGTGGGAGAGGATAGTAAGAATGGTTAAGGAACTGTTAAGAAGAGTTCTAGGAAAGTCAACAGTAAACTACGTAGAACTAGAGACAATTTTATGACTGCGAAGCGACTATTAATTCGCGATCACTTACCAGGCGCGGATTTAGGGGGGGTGCGGGAGGTGCGACCGCACCCCCCATGATGTATCTCGTCAAAATTATTTTTAAATAGCAGTTTCCTCCAAATTCAAAAAAAAAAAAAAAAAAAAAAAAATTACATTTCTTTAATATTTGTAAGATCTATTTTTTATTTAATATTAATATCGATGGATTTAGAGGGGGTAAACAAAATTAAGCTTTTTCTGAAATTTTTCATGATTCTAAAATTAAAAAAATTTCAATTTCAGCACGATTTTCTCATTTGTGAGTAGGAGATGGGACCAATAACTGGCAAGTTTTTGATTGCAATTACCATTCTGCAGGTCTACTTGTCTTCTTGATCAGAGGACAATTAATTATAAATGTTTAATATCGGGGTGCCATCGCACCCCCTAAACTTCATTCTAAGTACAAAAAATCATGCACTAAAATATATTTAAAAAAAACAACCTTTAATTATAATTGGAAAATAAAATGCCTAATTCCTAATTAAGAAAAAGATTTGATCAAATCAGTACAATAGCATTATTGCAATTCTACAGAGTGTTGTAAGAACATTTCAGTTCCGATGAAGAAGCTATCGCTAAATTAGGACCAAGAAAAGTTTCCCTTCGTTCTCTCCAGATCAACAAAAACGACCCCTTCTTTCTTGACCTTGAATTTGAAACTAAGGACACGAAGCAATAAAACTTGTGGGGCATACTGTCCCCTCCCATGCACGTGACATTGCACCATTGTGAGTTGCAAATTACTAAAATGCCTCTACTCTGGGGTGAAAGTGACAAGTGAATGGAATGGTCATTCTTGCTTGAGTTGGAGTGTGCGTGCGATGTCAAGACTGAATGTACCCCCGATCCGGTCGAGAACAGTTCCGGTCAGTACGGGCATCACTGAGTTTTTATGGCCAGTAGCAGGTGTTCAGTGTTCTGGGGCCAAGAAAAATTGCGCGAAGCGTTGCGATCTGCCGTTCTTAAAGGAGAATGGGGGGTTGGGGGGGTGCTGTATTGGGTGATCACATGAGATCGTCTGAGTTGGTTATTATTTTTCTAATGAATTGGACATTTTGATTCGAAAATTAAACAGAATCATAACTGGTAATAAAACATAAATATCACAAAAAGTTTACGAGCCATTTTGTATTCTAACTGCAATTTTTAAGTACAGTATGTCTTGAAGTTAATATTTAATTGTAAAACTAATGAATTATTCAGAAATATTTAAAGGTTTTTATTTTATCAGAAACTAAGAAATATTTTCTAAAAAACTGATTGTAAGGAGGTGGGGAAATTTCTCAGTAAGAATTTGTTCTTTAAATTATTTAACACGCCGTTTAACTATAAAAATGTTTTATCTATACCTATTAATATTGCAAGGAAAAGTGCAAATATCATGACACATTCAATCCTATTTTGCACTAATTCAGCATCTTTTATTAGATTAAAATTACTAAAATTGTGAAAAATTTTATTGTGGGAAATATGCCTAGTACAAGTTAAAACTACTTACAGACTTTTAATGACTGAGAAAGAAATTTTTGGATATAACGTAAATCCTGCTACGCCATGTTATCTACAATCCATCCATTTGGAATGTTCACAACTATTTCAAATACACCAGTCCAAGCACAAAAACAAAATATTTAAGCAAGTGCTTTATAATTTATTAGCTATAGTGATTTAGTTATAAAACATTAAGTCAGAAAAACAAAGCAGTGTCATTGTATTTGAAATTTTAGGATATAAATAACCCCCATAATTACAACTAAAACTGGTTTCAGATAAGATACATTTTTTTAAATCAAATGTTTGATAGCTGTTTACCTACTTCAAATTTAGAAATGAGGGCTGAGAAAACTTAATTGTTTAGGATTTGGATAAATACAATGGATATTAGAAGAATTCAATAGTAAATTGATATCAAATTCTCGATAACTCCTATTAAGTGACGAACAACTTGAACTATTCATTCATCATATTTCTTTCTAGTAGAATACTGAATTAATTTCTAAGTTACTCAAGAACATCTAATTCGTATTACTCCCGTAAAGAGTTCGAATGTAAGGTTTTTCACTGCATATTAATAATGAAGAAATGCTTTTTAAAAAATTAAATGTTTTTTAAAACGCCCTAAAAAGACAAAAATTATCCCCACTCCGACAAATTACTCAAATTCAAATTTTAAAGACTGATTATCACAGAAGTTTTATTAATAACTATGTCTACGTATTGCATTGTTTGGTTCTAAATTTTATAATTGATTCAACGCCTATTTCAGAACTCTTGTGTCTACTACTCTTTATAGGGAACAAATAAATTGTACTTGGAGCATTTTAACTTTGTAAATTGGATTTTATTTTGGAAATTAGATTTAAAAAATGACACTGAGTTTGCAAAGACAATATTTTCTATAGTATATATATCATAAATGTGTAAAGGTATTAAGTATTAATTTAAAAATATGTAGCTAATAAGCATATTGTATGAATTGACGCTCAGATATTTTCAATCAATTCAAACAGTATTTTTATTTTATAATTAATAATAAGACAAAACATTCTGATTAAAATTGTATGGTAAAAAATACTGATTAATGGCATTTAATAATGAAGCATGCGGTTGATAAAATATTCTATATGATATTATGAAAAATTGTATGACACATAATAGAATGGTTCTGTTAACCATATGCACTCAATAAATATTTTTGGAAAATTGCATCAACTCTTTATAATAAAACCACCATTATCACAAAAAGCCGATTTTTCATGCAAATGGATTATTTTCTTAAAGATATCAAGTATTTTACTTTGAAACTTTTTAGGCGTATTTATAACATATTTTACATAAACAGACACATATTATGAAGAAATATATACTTAAATATTCTTTAAATAGTAAAAGTATTAAACTTATATTTTATACTAGTTTTTACAAAAAAATTTCAAAAGTTCACGAAAACTACACTTTTTTTAATATATTTCTTAAAAACACGTGCAAAGTACATAAAAGTTTAATATCTTCCATGCAAAAGTGTGGTGGTTGAAGTATGTCAATGTAATGTAATTTATTTCTAAATATAATGTTTAATTGGACTTTCTAATAATTTAAGAGGTTATGTAAATATTATATATTATCTCTACACAGTTACTTCTCTTTCTTTATGTCCCTTGTTGCGCACCTTTTTAAGTCCCTAATTGGTGAGAACATACAAAGTTTCTACGATAATAATATTAAAATTCGTGATAAAAATATGTATTTACTGAATTTCTCTAAACCTCGTTAAGTGAGATCACAGAAGTTTTAATATGTACCATATAACCACGATTTGGTAATTTGATAAATTTCGGAAGTTTTTGTAAAAAATTTACAAAAAGAAAAAAATACATGTACCAGGAAATAGTAAAAGTCTGGGTCTAAAAGTACGTAAGATATTTTTTTATCGTCCCCTGCTGGTCCCGCAGCTAACAGTAGTTTATCTTAAATCTCCCCCTCTGCCCGTAAATGAGCAGACCGTAAGTGGGCAACTCCCGTCAAGGAATTAGTTTGTTTCTTCAATTGGTATGGCAGTGCAAGATAATTGACAGTAATATATAAGTATGATAAGATTTTTTAAATGTTACTATTTATTTTACAAAATGTAATATTTCATTAACAATTTGTTTTAGTTTAGACGTTTGCTTTTTTTTCCTAAATATGTTTAAATATTTCCTTTTTTACCGAATGATCAGAAGTAGTGATTTATCCTACCCACTCATATTTGGCATTTTATGCAATTATCAATGTAACTCTCAATTCAATACCATCAGTATATGAATAGATTATAATAAAATATTTAATTCTTATAAAAATAAACTGGTTTTACTGGATTAACCCATTGTATCTGCACCCTTTCATATGCAAAATCAAAAGCCATTTGATGATGTCAAACAAAATTGCTTTCGTAAATTATAAAATGTAATTTATCCTTAACAGTATAAAGTGAGTTCCATACAGCTTTTAACTTCTTTTAAAAATATTCAGGATCATAGCCAAACACGTTTTTAAATATTTCTATATGCTCCAATCTCACACCTCGCGAAAATTCACCGGATCGAGCAATATTTGGCTCTCTGTAGTCTGTTTTCAAATTGAGTAAACACTTCAAAAATTTTGACTTGTAATCTCGCGTCGATTGTTGAGCTATTTCCTGATAGTTTTCTGAGGTTTCTCTTATTTAAGATGAAGTCCATTTTTCCCTTGAAAGACCATCTGGTAGATGTTCTCTGCTTGATAAACAAACTAATCAGGATCTAACGTTGTTCCGGTGCAATGCCTTGAAATATCCGATATACAGCGACATTTATTGCTACTAGAAGAATATCAAGTAATTTAACATATAATTTCAAAACTTTTCAGCTTAGATTGCAAATTATTAAATTTGAGCATTCGCAGCTTTTGGCAGTTTTTATTTGCTCTGTTAACAAAAACCAAAAAAAGTTCCAAAATTGTTTTGTACTAGTTGATTATTTAAGTAAAAATTACTGAAATATTAGGAACAATACCGATGACTTACAAATAATTTAAATCATTTAATGTTAAAATCTTTTTAAATGTTTTTTTTTTTTTTATTCTAATTTTAATGTGTTTTTGTGTGTGTGACTCAAACTTGATGGTAATATGACTAATAATATATTTAATATGAGACACATCAATATGTAACCGATTAAAGATGCTACTTGTAATGAAAAAGCAGTTCCTATGGTTATATGAAAATTATTATTATTACAATTTCACCTGCTGTAACTAATTTAGTTTGGAATTTTATTTGAGTAAAACGCAGAGAGTTAAACAAACTAATTTTCAGTTGATGTTAAGTTTATTAGTTTATTGTTTGAAAAACCTGCTGCTTTTTTTTTTCTTTCTTTCTTTTTTCTTTCTTTCTTTTTTCTTCTTCTTTTTTTTCTTTCTTTAAATATGAGGATTTGTGTGTTGACGGTTTAAGATGGGCTTTGAGTACATTTTCCTAATTTAAGTTCTTTTTAAATCATATTTATAAGAGAAAATATACAGTTATGTTAAACCAATCTCAAAATTTATATTAAAGTACAGGTTGGGTACAATAAAAATCCATCTTCTTAGAGAATTTTTGCAACTAAAGGAAAATATAAAACTTTAAGATGAAAATGGCTAATATGGCTGTTCGCTTTACATGCTATTCCTTATAAATGAAATAATAAATCAAAATGAATTCAACCCAATGAAGTTTTAAATATATTGTTGTTCTTGAAGCGTAATTAGCAAAAATCCGAACAGTTATTTCTTAAAGTTTTCATTTCAAAATTTTTATGATAATGTTTAAACAGCATTTCCAGATTTTCCCAGCAGTACTAATACAAAATTTCAAAATTATTTACTAATTTCTACAGACTTCGGATTGATCTAAATAACACCAGTTTAATTATGGTTTGATTGCACTTTAAAAAATTTCGAAGCTGTCAGAAATAAAGCATACGTACCGTTTGGTATTATAGTCCTCTAACCAAATTAGAATTATATTAAAGTTTTAAAAGAAATTTATACTGGATTAATAGAGAAAATCTTTATAGATTTTTATACTAATATTGCTGATGCGCATTTAACCAATAAAAAGAAAAGAAAGTTTACTTTTTTTTTTTTTTTTTTTAATTTTACTTCTTATTTCACAAAATATAATTTTTCATTAACAATATTTGTTTAGACATTTGTTTTTTTCCAATTTTTTTTAAATATTTCATTTTTGTCCGAACGATCCGAAGAAGGGACTGTTTTTACAGGAATAAGCATTGTATAAGCACGCTCTCATATGCAAAATCATAAATACCCTTTGACAAAGTCAAACAAAATTACTTTCTTAAATTATAAAAAAGTTATTTATCCTTAACATTTTAAAGTGAGTTCCATGTTGTAATTATACTTCTTTTCAAAATATTGAGAATCATAGCCAAACACGTTTTTACTTACCTATCAATTACTTTCAATTACCTATATGTTTACATAGGGCAATGAAAATGTATAGTATTCAGAAAAAGAAAAGAAGAAAAAAAAAATCTATTTTTCTTTCATTTCCCTAGGTTTTGAAACATCCTGATTAAAAAAAGTGGTCTAGATAAAATGTCTATATGTCAGCATAGCTCTTAAACGAATTGACGTACGATATTCAAATTTGGTGTGCGGGTTAGTGGTAGCCATGGGACCTACGATTAGGTTTGAGAATTCACATAAGGGTGAAATCATGAATCTAATGCCTCTTAAGGTGTTTTAATCGCCCCCACCTCCGAATTTCCCGTAGAAATCTGATAAAAGCGTAAAAAGTTGAAAAATGAGTGTCTTTAACGCAGAGCTCTCTGCCCTTGTGCATCGCCCATCAACTATTGATATCTTTCTGCTTTTCGTTCAAAAAAGGACAGTGTAATGTCTATTGAATATCATCACCAATTTCGTCGGTTATGCGTTTTTTTTTTTTATTATTATTACTTTTTTTTTCTTGTCCCACATAAAAATTATTGCCAAAAATATCGCCAAACTCTCCATTTTCATTTAAATGAAGGAAAATTTGGAAACGGTAAATTATACCATATCAAATTTGAATGCAGTGACCAATATTGTAGTGTGTAGTCTCAAGTTTATGTAACTTATATTTTAATTTACTAATGTGATGTCAAACAGAGTTGAAAATAATTGTTTAACTTTGGAAATTATTAAAACCTTATGAATATAGAGTTTTACGTACCTGCAATGTTGTCTAAAGTTGTTAAAAGATCTATCGCCTTTTTCTGCATCAATTGATTTATGATGTTGAATGTATTGGTAAATTAACTTGTATAAAAAAGTTGAATTTTCATGGTTGCTGAGCTTTTTACACTTCACCTAATCTGCATGAGATATGTTTTTGCGCTCTTAAATATTTTTTGTTTAATAAAAAATACTATTTTTTATTACATTTTCGGGGTAATTTGTTACATGGGGTGCAAAAGAGGATTGCCAAACCCTCTAATTTTTATGTTTCATTGAACCCATGGTAGTATCATACTAATTGATGATACCCCTCCCTCCCCCTTCCCCAAGTTGACAAACTATCACCGCTACTGTAAACACTCACGTTCATAATCGCACCCCCCTTGATTGACCTCTAAATCCGCCCCTGCCACTTACCTACATCAGTGTTGAAGTTGACGGCTTAAGGCCTTTGTCCCCAGCAAGTTTCATGCAAAGTTTACCTCACAACGAAGTTCCAGGCTTGGATAACATAGACATCAATAGCTGTAATAAAAGACTTCGTTATGTTCAGAAGCTTCGCATGGACTTGAGAACTAGGTTTCGAAGAGAATACTTTAGCCTTGTTGGTTCACCAGGGAAAACAAAAGGCTGTGACTTTACGTGTCGGAGATGTTGTCCTAGTAGGCTCCGATGCAAAACGAATTAACTGATGGCCTCTCGGGCTGGTCATAGATATATATCCTGGTGCTGATGGGCATGCTAGAGTCGCCAGAGTGAAAGTTTCAAAAGGAGATAGAATTACGCCATTCCAGCCGTTGTATCTGGTGGAGATGGTTGATCGACCGCAGAAATCACTTGAGACGCCGAAAGAGACTATTACATCGAAGGACGATACGGACAATGCCATCCAAGAACTATCCAGTGACGCACAGGAGAAAATAAGAGACTGTATCGAACAAAACCATTGGAAGTAAAGTGGTGACCAGATTGGGTAGAACTGTTAAGGTTCCAGAACGTTTGAACCTTTGATGGAACTGTTGCAATTTTCTGTAAACTTTTAAAAATTGCAAGGTGGGAGGATGTTGCGGAATGGTAAGTGAGGGGCAACGATTTCGAATTTTAAGGAGAGAGTTGCCATAGAGACGCTGGAGTAGTTCTAAAAAGAAGATCTGTAATTCTAAAAATAATAATATCTGTTCGTATTCGAAAAGATTAGGCGACGGTTGATGTTTGTCAAATTAAAAATGTGTTCGTTGCAATACTGATGAGTTCATTATTAATAGTTATCCATAACTACGAAGTTTCGTACCTGATCTACTTGGTTTTAATTCAACATTTTATGGCAACGAACCTCTGTATCCAATTAATCGTTCTCACATTTTTTGTATACTGAGAAAAGTAGAGTAATTTTCCTGTAAAATTTTGTTCTTCACAGCTCAATTGCATAACAGAAGTCACTCACTTACCATTCCGCAACATCCACTGCTGCATTTCAAGCCAAGATGTTTGAGATCTCTTGACGTCACATTCAATTCGAGCCGACTAAATTGTTTTCTCGCCAACGTCTAATAGGGGAACTTTTATTGCAAATTAAAGAAAAGAAGAAGCGCTTTGAGCAGAAATTTTTGTGTTTAATGCCTTTTCGAAACATTTAGAATTGAATAAAAAAAATATTAAAAAATGCGGGAATTGTCCATTTCATATTAAAATTAGCAATGCATATAGACCATTTATATTAAAAAAGTTGTTTTATGGGTCATATTATTTCAGATCGATGCTTTGCCGTCCATTGTAAGGGCAGTCAAACCTCTGTATCCATGGATGGATGTGTTTGTGGACGGGGGTATCCGAAGCGGATACGACATCTACAAGGCACTAGCAAGAGGAGCGAAAGCAGCGTTTATTGGAAGACCTGCCATCTGGGGACTAACGATCGGGGTAATATTGGATAATCTAAACTTTTTTGTAAGTTACGCCTTGTTGAAGAAAAATATTTGGTGTAATTTCGATTTTGCGCTTCCTGACACTTACGTATTATCCCGTCTACAGTTGGCAAGACAAAAAGCTCGCCAAACAGATTCCCTCAGTCCGTCGTAGAGGCTTGGTACAGATGGATGCCTAGACATGTACATTTTTAAAATTCCATGACAAACATTTTTTAGTTTCACACGAATTTAACTCAAACATTTCAAAGACTTGATAAATTAAGAGGCCAGTTATTTTCAAATTTACAGGTATAATTATTACTAGTATATAATTTTATAGAGTTTAGTTGTATAGTTTTCCAGGACTGTATGGAGATTCCCGTAAATTACATTTCGCTATGGAAGGTATCTTTAAAACAGCGGTCGAGATTTGGTATAAAAAGTGTATGGAGTGGAAAAGGGAGAACTAGCTCTAGCTTTTTGACGATATCGTCTTCAAAAATAATATAAAAGTTCAAAAAGGTTAAGGGTAAGTAACCTCCTTCGTCATTCCCTAAATGTCTCCAGTTAAAAAAAAAATCGTGATATTTTACAAATTGTTTCAATAAATTGAATCTATAATCGAGTTCGATAATAATGTCTGTTAAAAATTATACTTTACTTGTCAAACAACACCGCATATACATTATCACAATAATACAATTCTTCAAAATTTTGCGATATATGCACACAAATGTGATACGTATACAAACAGAAAACTATAGTGTAACTATAGGGGTGGGAAACATCGCACAACTTTCAATTACACTTTAATACTGGTAATTGCATTTAAATTCGACAGTGATTGGTGTAGTGTACCGTTTTCATATTTTTATTGAGTAGGAAAGACTAACCAGTTTGGTAAACTGGTGAAGATACCCGATTGCCCGCAAAGAAAAGCCCCAAAAATGCGATAATTATTACTTTATCCTTCCTTGTAAGTGAAACAGAGGAGAAATAATCGTTGATGGACGATGCTTAAGGAAGAAAGAGAATTTTGTATCCTTATAGAGGGTTTTTTTTTTTTTTTTTTGCCAATTGATGAAAAACATAAATTCTTCAATGACAACTACATTGTGCACATGCGTGATTTTAATGAAAACTTAATGGCAAGTTACAATTCTCATGTCCACCACTATCCCGTATACAAAGTTGAACATCGTAGGTCAATCCGTTCAGGAGTTATGCTGACTACGCAGACTTTTTTTTTTTTTTTTTTTTTTTTTCTAGACCATTTTTTTTAACACAGCACATTCCAAAACGTGCACAAATTCTAAAAAATCAAAATTTATTTTTTGACCTAATGCAATACTTTCATTACCCTATGTTAACATCTGGGTAATTGAAAGTAAAAATATCTTGTAAAAAAAAATTTGATACTAAAATGTTTAATTTTTAAAACTTTTAATTGGTTATTGTTTAATTACTAAAGATTCTAGATCCACCAGAACTCAGTTTACGGAACAATTACTCTTTCAGTGTCAATTTCATACCTTTTTCGCCCATCAGACTGTATTACAGCTCTGGCCTCGCATGCCAAAGGTTCTGGGTTCGAATATTTGGGGCATGGATATTCGTTGTGGTTCGAAATCCACGTTAAGCTGTAGGTCCCGGCCTGATTAGCCATTATTGAGTATAAAAATAGATAGTTGAGCGTACAAATTAACCATCATACCTTTTCCTCTTTAAAAGATAAGCACATTTCCGCTTTAAAAGATAAGTATATTTTCACTTGCATTATCTGATATTCCAGGGTGAAAAAGGAGTAAATGCAGTATTAAGCATTCTCAGGCGAGAATTTATGGAGGCAATGCTTCACTCTGGTAAGTTATAAGAGTGTAACCGATGACGATTGGTAATAAATGACGATTTTGAATTTAGTAATATGACAGCGTTAGCTTAATCAATTTATGAAAATTCATTTTTTTTTTTTTATCTTTGTTTGTAATTCTTTGTTTTGTTTCATGAATAAACATAGAGCTACTTACTTGCAGCATTTCGTGTCAATCGAATCAGTATTTGTCAATTTTTTCGCAGTTTACCGCTCCTTGCTTGACTTTTGGAAGTGAGTGTATTTTGTAATTCAACATTCTTTAAGTTTCAGTGAAGAATGGTGCAGACGTTAAGGCGTCTTGAGCGATGCCTTACTTGCATGTTTTAAAATTGAGTCACGTTGGCAGTAAATCTGACGCCAACTTGTCTTGCTTTTAAAAGATGCATTATTTGGCAATCGGATTTAATACAATTCATTCAAAGTCGATAGTTAAATAGTTTCGGACATCTTTTCTCCGGCAGACTAGTACATTCATGTAATATACTAACATTTCTCTAATTCTACACAGTGGCGGATTCAGAAATTCGCCCTGGGGGGGGCACACAACAATCGTGTTAAATACTCACAAGGGAAGAGAAAGGTCATCATCAAAAGCTGAAAATCCCATTTACACTATTGGGCACTTAAAATAAACAGAAAAATTAGCACCAAACTTACTGATGTTTTTTAAAATTAAATTTAGTTTTTTTTTTTTTTTTTTTAATAAACTTGCCAAATTTAAAATATAATTAATTGCACTTGGCAGTGATTAATACTGCTTTAGAATAAATGCTGTAGTTATATTTAAAAAAAAAAAAAATCAATTTTAAAAGCCAGTATGTTTATTTTAAAAAATTAATGATCTAGTTTCAAACGCAGTCTTCTCTTTTGTTTCAAAGCAAAAACATCCCATACTTGTAAAGGAGATAGATAGGAGATTGGCCAACCCACTTAAACGTTCTTCCGTCATCGTAGTCCTTAAAAATGTCTTTATCCGACGGAGAGTAGAAAATGACCTCTCCTTGTAACTGGAAGAGTGCATATTAATTGAAGAAGTGTTGATATGTTGGGCAAATCTTCAGCGTATTTGATTGCTTCCGCTGGAAATTTGGGTAACTTCGCATTCTGTCCATCCCACATATGCTTCCATATTTCTAATTCACCTTCCAGTGCTTGGAAACAGGGTAAATCGGACTTATACATTTTACTACCTTCTATGACAGAAGTTTCAAAATCTTCATCGAAATGTGAATTAACTGGTAATAACTTTTGCAAGTTCCCGACATTAATCATTTGTGATTTTGGGAATCTTGTTGAAAGCTCATGGATGAGGAAGTCCATGAATGGAATATACATGTTGATTCTGAAGTAATATTCCGTAGATTTGCATTGGCTCTGTTTTTTTGATTGCCTGTTAGTCTTGGCTTCTTTATTTCAGTCCCCATCTGATCAGCCAAATTTTCAGCTTTTAAATACAATTTATTAAAATGTTCGCTGCTACTTTCTCTGCGACTTTGTAGGCTTTTCAGTGTGGCATCAACTATTAACTTCATTGCTTTGAGCACATCCATGTACTCTGTTTGGAGCCTTGTGGCTAAGGGGAGAGTCGGTGCAAACACATCTGCTAAAACTACCACGCTAATGATAAATTCAGGTGACAAAATACTGTACATAAATGAAAAGGCATTACTCCCTTTTCCGTCCTCTGAGTTGGCAATAGATTTCAACACTTGGGGTAAGAAGGGTAGGATATCTAAAAAAGTTAGTACCGAATCATGGCGATCGATCCATCTCGTTTCACACAACTTTTTCACTGCATGCTTTCCTTTCTTCAGAGTATCGTGCATTCCTTCATCTAGTTTGTGCAGCCTCTTAGCAGATTCTCGAAAAAAAAATTGCGACTGATGACGATATTACCCCAACAGCATTTCTTATTGATGGAGTTGAGCAGGCCTTACTAATAACTAAATTTAATCTGTGATTAGCGCAGTACCTATAAATGGCAAGGGGTTGTATTTTGGCTATTCTAGCTTGAAGTCCTCGATATTTTCCACTCTTATTGGAACCTCCGTCGAAAGCTTGACCACGGCAGATGGATATATCTAAACCTAGGTTCTGCAGTTCTTCCAATACTACTTTACACAAACCTTCACCAGTGAGATCTTCAACTTCTAAAAATTTGATAAAATCTTCATTTATAGTAAAAGTGCTTTTATTATAATAACGGATACAGATCGACTGTTTCTCTTTTAAAGCCATATCAGTGGTTTCATCAACGATCAATGACATCATTCAGAATGAGAAATGTACGTTTTCCCACCAAAAATTATGAAAGAAATAGACTTTATCAATTATTTGGGGAGGAAATTCAATAATATCCAGTGTAACTTTACATTTTCTGGGGGGGGGGGGGGGCACGTGCCCCCTGTGCCCCACCCTGGATCCGCCAATGATTCTACACAAAATTCAGAATGATGTTGAAGAGATACCTAAACTTTCATTCGTCTCTCCGACTAGTACCATTGAGAGTGGTTAATCAAAATTATGAAGTCTTAGTTTTACCATGATATATAGCTTAGAAGCATTTGCACTAATTTTAAGAGTTCTGGCTTTATGGGATTCATCACATTTAGAACCCTTAAAGTTAGTTGTTCGAGATCGTAACAACTTACATTTTCTATTTTGTACCTGTTGACATGCATACCGAGTTTCAGCGCTATATGGGGAAAGGGATAATTAGTGATGAGTAAGTGAGGCAATCAGTTGGAGGCTTTGAATTTAATATTGGTAACATACAAGTATAAGAGGCAATGATCACACTCGATTTCAATAATATTGTTATAGATACGTTGTATACAGATGTTTAACAGTAACAGTTTAGTGCACTAAACAACACAGTCTGATGATATCTGCACAGTCTACTTCAAAGCACCGCATCGCCCGTCCGATCGCAATCAGCAACTTTTTCAGAGAGATATTGACTTCAGAAGCGACGGCAACGCCACCTGTCGGTCAGGAAGACTGTAGTGCTATCTGTAAATGGTGTGATGCTCGCTCCCACATAAGGAAAAGTTGTATATGAAAATTATTAGTCGTATGAAAATAAATGTGAAAATGTGACTTTAGAAATTTAAAGGTATTCATCTAAATGTGATTATAGGTCGGTACTTTTAAAAAGCATTTTATTTTATGTTTTATCGATTATATATGATTAATTTTTATTTCAGGATTTTCAAATCCCAGTCTGATTACCTCCTCCAGCGTCATATCGAAATGGATTTACAGTGATTTTTATTAAACATGATTATATGAAATAAATGAAAAGCAAAGATGAAAACCGTTTATGTCTACATCAATGTTCACCAGTTAAACGTTTTCAAAGGCTATTTTCACCCCCTCTCTAAATTTTAAGGGGTATTTTGAAAATCCAAATTGTATTTTTTAAATGATTTTTTTTTTTTTTTTTTTTTTTTTTTAAACTTAGGCAAATTAAGTTTTTTTGACAAAACTAATAACTACAACAATAACAATGATGCACGATCGCGATTTCGCGTATCAGAGCGGAAATATGCTTTTTAAATGCTTACTAAAGATACGTTCGGTTTCGGTAAAGGCCGTTCGGTTAACACCACGTTGATGGTGTCCCGTGAAACTATAGACAAATGCCAGCGACACCTCGAAAATGATCAAGCAAATGACAGAGAAGTAAAACTTGACAATTTACGATATCCCGAAAATCTCGAAAAAACGCCGGCGATAGACATAGGCGAAATGATCTGAACTTCTGAACCAGTCTTACCAGATGAAAAGGAAAAAAAAATAATCCCGATTCAACGTGCGGGCGACATATAGTATCAATCTACTTTTTCCATGAACTTACGCATGAGGTTACCTTTTTTTCTCTATTTTGTGCAAGAAGGCATGCTGAAAAGCTAGCAAAACGCACTTAATAAAGGAACGTACGAAATTACATTTGGAAATTGAGGGACGCCCCCCTACAATCCACCTACTAATGCATTACGTGATATCGGCAGACATTGAATGACTTCAGTCAGTCTCTAGTCTGTGAGAGACACGTTTAAACATGAATGCGCCTGCGTAACTGGTGATTTCGGAGGGGGTTATCCGTATATTGCATTCCGTTGGAAAATAAACGAAAAAATTTCATAAATCGGACGCTAATTTCATAGAAAAAGGGCAGGGAGGTAGCGCCGGCCTTGAAAAACGGCTAGGATGATCTCTGATTTTATTAAATGTAGGATTATTTTTAGAAATTTAACCATATTGTGCCGATGCATGAATTCACGCATGAAGTTAATTCTGTGGGATGAAATTGATTTTCAATGCGTGTTGACGCAGATTTCAAGCATTTTGGTATTATTCTGGTATACATTTTGTAAAAATATATATGTGTTATATGTTGCACTATAGTGTTTTTGACGGATGGTAAATCCCCTAAAAAGGGTGAGAATATTACAGGACAAGTGTTTATTAACAAGAGGTATGCAATACCAGTGTCTACCGGTCACGAAAATGTCGCGAAATCAAAAAACGGTCGTGAAAGTCACAAAAAAATCAAGAAATCAGAACAGAGGTCACGAAATTTTCACACCGATTGCAAAACTGAAAAATTCGTTAATTCCCTCAGAAAAATCGACAAAAAATTCGCCAACCCAAGCAACGCAACCATATTGTTTCAATGTGGTGTCAACGTTAAATACCAACATGTACAATGTTGTTTCAACGTGGAACTGCAACGTTGTTTTCAAGCGGAAGTGTTCACTTAAAGGAGCGTGGATACAATGTTGAGTGCCAACGTTGTTTCAACGTAGATATATCACACTGCTTCCACATGCTAGCTATTGCCCACGTGGTTTCAATGTTGAATGTCAATATTGGTTCAACGTGGATTTGTCACATTGTTTCCACGTGAGAGTGTTCATTTTTGCCCATGTGGTTTCCACGTTGAATGTCAATGTTGTTTCAACATGGATGCATCCCATTGTTACCACATGATAGTGTTCACTTTTACCAATGTTGTTTAAACATGAATCTTCCACATGAGTGTTCAATATTGAATCTTGCCAATGTTGTTTCAAGACACACATCCCATAATGCTGTTTTTACAGCACTATAGTTCTTGAGCCCAAGAACTAGTGCTGTAGAAACAGTTTTTCTGGAAAGTATGTCTTGAAACAACATTGGCAAGAATCAGATTGAACACTCATGTGGAAGATTCATATTTAAACAACATTGGTAAAAGTGAACACTATCATGTGGTAACAATGTGGAACACCCATGTTAAAACAGTATTGCTCATATTTTTCATATTCACATTGCTCATATTTTTTGGAAGGGGTTATGATTTTAAAATTCAAAATACCATTTAAAGTTGCAATTTTAAGCAAAACAAATAATTGATTTTTGTATTTTAATAGATAACAGAAAAAATTTGGAAGCGAATGTATCCTGCCTACTTTCCTAAGCGCTTGTTTTGACACATTTTTTTCACATGAATGTGTTTAGTTTTATTAGCACTGTAAAGTTTAAGAGTATATGCATTATAGAAACTCTCATTTAATGAAAAGAAAAAGTTAAAACTAGAATATTTTCCAAGTATTGACTTTATGAGTTTCCAACTACTGTTACACAATGTATCATCTTTTAGTAGGTAGAATATCATTTTGTGAAAAATTAAACTTTCCTTTTATATGCAGAGGATTATTCTGTACAAAAATTTAATTTTGCTCCAATGAACCACAATTAAAATTAATTATAACATTTGCTTCTTAATTATCTCTGAACTAATCAAATTTGAATAAAAATTATACATATATATTTTTAAACTGTAAAAATAAATCATAATGGTTCAAAATAATTTTATTTCAAAAATAGCATGCATAACATTAAAACAAATGTTAATAAAACAAATATTAATAATTACATGTAACAGTAACAGACATAGTCCTAACACAATTACATAGGTACAAATACCTTTCAAATTGTTTCTAAGTTCACACTTTAAACCAGCAAATAGAAAATTATAAGATGATTAAATATATATGTGCTAATTTTTAATGACATATCCCATTCAGAGCAACAGTAGGATCTTAACTTCAAGACCCCATTTAATGACAGTAAAATAAGAAAGGAGATACAAAACAATTATTTAAGTTTGTGAACCATATGTTATAATCCATGTTTACAATCCACAATATCATTCCCAAAAATATTCCACATCTCTGTCACAATCAGCAGCCTTAATGTCACTCCACGAGCTTCTTTCGCCTCCTCATTGGTTGTTTCCATAATCTCTAAAATAAAATTACCTTTATTTAATACAATAAAGCATTCAAACATATATTTATATAGATATAACTGTTTTCCAATTTTTAAAAGTAGACACCATGCCAAAAATAATAATAAAGAAATACGACGTGTAAAAATGCTCAAATCCAACTCTGCTACTTAAATCGCCAACCAAATTCAAAGATTCAGGGTTCCCACTCTTATTGAAGAAAAAAATTCAAGGACTTTCAAGGACCTTTTTAGAAAAATTTAAGGACCATAATTTTAAATACATCAGACGTAAAATTACAAAACGGAGTTTATCGGTGGTCAGGGGTATAGTGGAGTGGGAATATGAGGCAACGGCAATCCTTTACCTTTTTAGAAGGCGGAACGACATTCCCTCATCTAAAATTTCTTTTTTCTCTCAAAGCCAAGTAAGCAAACAAAAAAAGTCATTTCGTGAGAACTTGTTTTCGTCTGGGATCCACAACTTCCAAGTCCAAGTTTTTGTAAAACACTTGAAAAAGGCACGGCAACCCACACATGGCCATTTCTCTTTCATTAGAAATGAACTGATATATGTTTACATTTAGCTACGATTCATTCAATAGCAATTATCCTCTTCAACGAATGATCTGTATTTGTGGAAGAATTCCAGACGTCAAATTTGTATGGTTCGTCGTATATACAGTCTAAAACTTCCATACACAAATTCACGCCAAATATCTACATTTTTAAAGAACAAAACTGTGACCTAGCACATTCAGTTCTTTGCGCCCTTTCCTTGAAGAATATTTCGCCTCCTCTAATTTTAACGGGAACGCTAACCGATTTATCAACAAAAGTTATGTAACTTTTATTTAAAAAATTTTATATCACGGATTTAATAAATTATTTGTTAACCTCTCAACGTACCTAAGAAATGAATTCGTTCAAGATTAAAAAACAAATGACAGTAAAAGATGGGGGTTTTTACAATCCAAAAAAGTTAAGCAAACCTGCGGTTCTGACGGAATAAACTGGTTAGTGCTAAAAATCCAGATAGGCAAGAGCAGAATGTTCATATTTTGTATTAGCTTTGAAGGTGTTTTGAGATCACGGAATTATGTATTTATATTTTGTCAGATGTTGGGAAATATTTATATTTTGTCAGATGTTGGGAAATATTTATTTTATTCCCAGATATTGGGAAAATCAAACTGATAACTTGTTTGAACATGGAAAAAATATGTTCAAAATAGTATTGATTTTTAAATCCTTTATATTAACTTCGCCTTTGAATGTTTGTGAATTTGAATATGTTTAGTTCAACACATAAAATGTTGCTTGAGTGTACAGTAAAGAGACTGGCTTCAAGCGCTCCGCTATGTTGTTGTGACAGAACTGAACAGTTGTTAACTTTGTTTCACTTTAACTTGGCAGTACTGATAATGCTACATTAGCCGAATTGCAGCCCTTCACAACCCAGGGTTGCAAAGGAGTTCCAAGGCTTGCGCTAAGAGTAGAGGACTACTAAAAAAAGTAATATGTAGCAAAAATCAGTAATTTTAATAACATGTATTTTATTAAATTCCTATAAAAATAATTTTATTACAATTTTTTATTTAAAAAAAAAAAAAAAAAAAAATTGAATCCGTGGGTTCATTATTAAAAGCCGACTTAAAATAATGTTGATTAGTGCAGAAAACGCTACGATTTTAATAATTTGCACCCATACCATATAGAGCACTCTTTACCATTTTTTAAGTGTTTTCTGTACCCATTTTCACTGTAAGGGGCTCCAAAACTCATTTTTGCACACATAACATTTTACTCCTAGGCTGGTCCTGTATATTTGATTTTCCTTAATATAAAAGTGCTAATGGTTTTGCAAATGGGTATAATACATTGAAATTGGGCTGCGAAGAAGTAGGAAAACAATTCAGATGTACTTTAAAATGCAAAATTAAATTTCTTTTCGGTTTGAGAATGGGAAAGTTTTACACTTACAGTTATTTCAAAATTTATTCCAAAAATGTAGCAGCAGTTCTTAAAAATAAATTATACAGTGGCGGCAATAAGGGGAGGAAATTTCCCCGATCTCTTTTAAAATCTAGCGATTTTGATGGCAATATCATATATATTTTAGAGTTTGTTTCCTCCTCCGATTTATACCCATTTTTGACTATTATTGTCACCCAACCGTCACCACTGTCAAGATGACAAAATCGAACTGGATAAGATAAAAAACAGGAATGTCCCAAACAAATCAGGCAAGTAATGAGTCTACATTGAAATATCCCGCTTAAAATTAGAGATGATTGAGATGGTACACAAATTAATATTTTATCAAGAAATTTTAAATCGACTGATGGATTTGAATTTTTCAATTATTTTATTAATGTAGCAAATTTGGAAAGGAAGGATCTATCAAGAAAGAGGAACTTCTCTACATTTTCTTTTTGAAAAGGAGAAAAGCCATAAAACTTTTAATCAACTTCTGCAACAATCACAATCTTTTTCATTCATTTTGAAAACAGATTTCGAGGAGCTACAGAATCTGGGAATTTATTCGAACCCATTGCATGCAAGGCATCTCTGATATTTCGGATATTTTTAAAAATTTGTGTCAATAATATGTTTGAAAATGTGTTATAATCCTTTATAAAGTGTTAAACAATCTTTTAAAATGGGTTGTGCAAAGCAAATTATTTTAAAAATATATAACTTAATAGTTTAAAAAAATTATTTGTATAAAAGAATAAGTCGAAACACACAATTATTATTTATTCACTTTTTTTAATTTTTGGAGGTGCTCGTGAGCTATTTTGAGATTATTAAAGTAATATTAGCAAAATTATTTAAAGTTGTCATTTTCACTCCCCCCCCCCCTTCCCCACACTCAGAAATATATATATATTTGTAACGACGCAGCATAGCATTCCTACACCTTTTTATTTTACACTACATCACTGTTGTTGGTCACTTAAAAATTCAAGGACTTTCAAGGACCTTATCCTTTTTTCAAGGACTTTCAAGGACCAAATTTCATAAAAAAAATTCAAGGACTTTCAAGGACCGTGGGAACCCTGAAGATTGAATATATTAATCAAGATAATATCCCTTTTTTATGACTTAAAAAAATCCCTCTCTCGCGTTGAAAGCGATCCCCTTGTTTTGGATGGTTTTAAGTCAATGCCAGTATGCAGAAGCACCCTTCATATTATGGTTTGCACATTGGACTGACCAAAGATCACACGACCATTTAAGGCAATAACAGACTTATTTCAGAATATCATGCAATGACGATACACAATATAGTTTAATCAAAAGTAGATTATGTAAAAAAAATTCGAAGGCAGATGCAGAATACCAATGTTGCCTACTCCCACCCAGTATTTGAAAACTAAAATGAAGAGTAGAAAAATTTAAAGGAAAAACATATAATATAGGTTTTTAATTAATGTTATATTTCAATAGGAAACCAATTATAATTTTTGAAAATTCTAGATTGAAACAACTTAGTTACCTTTTACTCTTAGGTATACTTTTAGAAAAATTTACTGTATCATACAAATTTAGCTTTAAATTCAAAAACCCTTTTTACTACTTTGAGGATAAATTAAATGAGCTGCTGCAACCAAATTGAAGCCATGCTTTCTATTGGTTTCCAGTTCAAAGTTAGGAGCCCTTTTTTCATTACATAGTTGCCTGGAGGTTAAAATAGTCAATTAGGATATTTTGGTACTTGCGTATTAACGCCACAGCAGCTACAGATTTGGCGGTTTTTAATTACTTACAAGGAATTAGAGTTTTATACTTACAAAGAATCCAAAAGATAACTGCATGCGAACAACAAGATTGCTCTTTATTGGCGGCACTGAAAAACCGTCAAATCTGCAGCTACAGTGGCGTTAACACGTAAGTACCGATATTTTTCTTACCAAAAAAAGTTTTCTGGAGGCTAAAATAGTCACTTTAGTAAACGCCACTAGAAGCCTTGTTATAATACTGCCATAATTCAGACATGTTCACAACAGCAAAACTAATTTAAAAAGAATAAAAAAATTATACTTAATATATAAATTATAGAGGATTATCAAAAGAACTATCAGTGTCATTTAACATGATGGCCACAAAATTCAGGTAAAAAGTTCCCTGACAGATTTCTAAAAAATTCCTTTCCTGCAAACTTTTTCCGAATTCCCCCAATTTTTTCAGATATGTTGACACACTTATCGAATAGAACATGTATGCTAAAGAGATAATATGCCAATTTTTTAAAAATAGGTTTGGTGGTAGTTAAAAGTTAAAATTATTCCATAACATTAAAACTTCTAATGATTATCACCAGCAAATCTTCAGGAAAATGGTACCAAATTAGGGATAATGGATAAACATACCCTAAACAGTAACAGTAAATTTTCCTGAATATTAAAAAAATCCCCTGATTTTTTCCACAATCGAAAAGTTTCTTGATTTCCAGGTTCTGTAGCCACACTGTTTAAGTACAACAGCTCTAACAAAGGTGAAATAAGCAAGTCCACAGAACACTGAAAAAAAAAAAGAATGTTGAATTCTAATACAATAAGTAAATTTATTCTAAAAAGTATTCCCAAATATAACTTTGGTACAGTCAAACCCTGTTAATGTGAAATCCGTTAACCTGAACTCCTGTTTAACGCAAAGAAAAAAGCAGTTCCCCGTATTTAAAACTTGACGTTAATTTATTCAGTTAGCACAAACAATTTCAACGGCCCCAGCGACTTTGTGTTAATGAGATTTGGCCGCAGAGTTGGACCCCTCCCTCCCCCAAAAAATGTTTTTTTTGTGTTGTTTAAAAAAAAAAAAAAGGTTTTTTTTTCCCCCGTTTTTTTTTTTTTTTTTTTTTAAATCCTTTTCTAATTAAAATGTATACATATTTATAAATAAAATTTTACATTAACTAGAATAATAAATTTTCAAATAACAAATAATATATCTTCTGAAAATAATTTACACTAAGTAAATAAACATTTGCTACTTATGTGAACAATTAAATCATTAAATTTTAATATTATATTTAGAGATATATAGTTTCCATTGGATTTAAAAAAACATAATACAATAGTAATTGTTTTCTACTTCTACATGGAATATTGCTCTTAGATTCATCAGTAATGGTGATAAGTTATACATAATTATATTTTTAAGGTTTAGAAATAAGTTATTTAAGCACAAAACCTCTATTTCACAAACAAATTTAAAATGCAGCATATAATTTAATTTTAATTAATAATTTTGAATATTATTATAAAACAGTAATAAAACACTTAGATTAATATAAAAAGTTATTTTTGATACTTATAAAAAGTTCTATAGACTTTCATTATAAGATTTATTTAAAAAAGTTATTTACAACAAATAATTTAAAAAATCTAATTATAAATAAACAAAAAAAAAATGCAATTTTAAATTAGTCTTTAAAAAGAGAAAAAAAACTATTTGGTTTAAACCATGCCAACCCTGTTCGACTGTATAACAAAAAGGGAGATTTAAAAAAAAAATTAACAATTTTTTTTTTGCAAAAGAACAGAATTCCACTTTCTAATTTTAGTTTTTTAGAAAGTTCTTTTTGTAAATTTTTAAATAGCGAAATATGCTATACTGTACTGCATCTTTTCAATTTACCACAGTACCTGAAAAGGATAGGATTCAGTTGTTAGGGGCCAGCGATCAGATTCCAGGCACTACCTGTTCCACAGTGTTGTACATGGAGGCAGTAAGCTGAAAATATGTTAACTATTATAAAATGTATCATCCTTATGTACATGTATATATTTACACTGATGACGTCTTTTTTAAACCTTACTTTGAAATATCGATTTGATTACCAGGTGGGATAGAGAGAAATTCTCAATTTGTTATCCATCACTGCTTGAAAAAGAAAATTAACGAAAGAAATTCATTTTTTGCACACAAAACATCAGTTCATTTTGCAGCTATATTTTTAAATAAACATTTAATTTTACATTAATTAAAACAACACATTACACAGTGGCCACAAAATTCAGGAAAAAAAGTTTTCTGATAATACCCTGATAGATTTTTAAAAAATTTCCTGATAGATTTTTAAAAATTCCCTGATTTTACAGCAAATTTTCTTCAAATTTCCAGATGTGTGATCGAATTGAACACGTTAAAGAGACTACGGGTGTGGAAAATCACATAACTTTCAATTATATTATATAACATTAAGAAATGTTCTATACTACATCTGTATTCCACCTGAAATAAATTACTGGCTCTGTTGTCCCGATCCCTATTACGGTGGAGATTTTTTTTAACTGAATCAGTTCATTTAATTACCGCAAAAATTCTTTCAACAAGTATAGAAATAATATTTATACAGCATGTTTAATTCTCAGTGATCAATCGTTTTAGAAAAACATACTTCTACAAGACAGCCCATTCAGTTTTATAGCTCATAAAAATACGTGAAATATACAATAGGTTTATTTATTTATGTCACACGTGTGTCCCAAAAATCAACAAACCTCACTGATAAGAACATCATTATCTAATTTCATTTATAAATTGAAATACATCTAATTTAGAAAACCGGCAAATAATAGAGTATAATTTAATAATGTAATGAAGAAAACTTACCAGAAAAGGCATAAATCCAATTGTCAACACAACGACATCGTAAAGTTTCAAATCAACTTCAAAAGCAGGGCTGCCAACTCTCAGATAGCCTGAATCGCCAACAGCCTATTAAAAAATCGCCAAAAATCGCCAGATCTCAAAATCAAGAAAATCGCCAAAATATAGCCAAAAATCGCCAAATGAGAAAATAATTCGCCAAAAAAACTAATTATCTTAGAAATAAGATGTGTTTATCAATAGTATTGCCTTTCCAGCCAAGCCAATTGGCGGATAAATACCTGGTTTTTTCAACGTTGGAGGGTAATTTGAAAATGAGGATATCTGCGGGTTTTTTTTTTTCCCCCAAAAAAGAATGTATTTTTTTTACTACGGAGAGGTCATTTTTTCGAGTAATCTGATAAGTTCAAGGCATGGATTAAATAAACAAGGGTCATTACTATACGAGTAGGCGACAAAACACAAGATCAATTTATTTTATCCCCTACCCGGTAGTGTTCGTCACTGTGGTGTTCGTTTCAAATTTCAATTAGTTTGCAGCCGTTTTTAGGGTTTCCTATCCCTCCCTATTGACCCCCAGGAGTTCTCTTACAAAGAAACCTCGGCGCCTACTAGACAAATAATTAGATCGACTTGGCGGGCAAACTTAACGTAACCAAATGGTTGTGGAGAATCTCGTTTTAGGGCAGTTTAGCTTCTAGCCTCCAGCCTTCTTCTTTCCTTTTTTTTTTTTTTTTTTTTTTTTTGTCTCGCATGCAGAACCAAATCGCGGCGAACAAAACAAAGGACCAAGGGGTACCCTGTTGTGTTTGTTAAAATACTAGTCGCACTGTCGGCGTGAGGGGGGGGGGGGATGAAAAGTGCAGTGTCATTTCCTTTCCCTTGTTCCAATCTTGAGCCGAAACCGATTCTGGTTTGGCTTTTTTCCTTTCCATTTCTATCTATTAACTGTTAACTGGGCTGGGATTTAGGAAAGTTAAGCTGAAGACACACAGGAACAAATTCCACCCTCCTTAAGATTTCATTTCTCCCCTTTCGACATTTATCAAAAGGAGGCTTGTATCCGCGCCGTGCCCGGCCTTTTAGTGAGGCCTGTGTGTCACCAGTTTAGGCTGCCACGTATTATTCATTACGTAAAAAAAAATTTCGTTGCTTTCGAAATAATATTGGAAATTTTTCTTGGATATTCATAGGTTATTTGCTTACGCTTGTCATTTAAAACTTAACAATAAGAATAATAAAAGATTGCAAATTATTATTTACTTTCAATTTGATTTTGTTCAAGGGAAGAAACAGTATAAATAGAAGAAAATACAACGAACCTGGAAATGATGAAGAAAATGGTAGATAAAAATGTAAATAGTACAGCTTTAACCACAATTATTTCTAAAAAGAGTTAATTAACTTTAGAGAGAAATGAAAAAAAAAATATTGACATAGTTAACATGACTGATTACAATGCTTTAATTGGATATAAAAATAAGAATTTATGTTTTTGAATAAGAATTATTTGATTAGTTTTCTTAATAATCTTATGAGTTTGGAAATTTTAATTTGTTAAAAATTTTAAACTTGTTTTTTTAACAGTTCAGATTCTTACTACATCAATAATCGGACATCTGTCACAATCCCTGTCGGGTCTACTTATATTTTGAAAATTGAGATCACCACAGAACTCCTTCACGCTATGGAAAATTTTGAAACAATATTTCATATTTTCTTAGTTACACGAACAGTTTTGCATTTCAATAATTTTATGCTTTTACATGGAACTAGATAAATTTATTTTTATGAATTTCAATGATCCATTTGTTAAAACAGGGAATAAAAGTATTGGATTCGGTAAAAAAAAAAAAAAATCGATTTTTGCTTTTCTTCATGTTTTGGGATGTGCTCTGAGTTAAAAAAAAGTGGTCTAGAACAATGTCGGTGTACGTCCCTAGACCTAGTAAGCATAACTCCCGAACAGATTGATCTACGATATTCTATTTTGGGTCGCACTCATCAAATAAGCATTTTACCTTGTTTGTAAAAGTATTACTTTCCCCACTAGTTGCATAAACAACTATTTCCTATGACATTTTTTTTTCAATTGGATCGGCTTAAATTAGAACTTCTCAATAGTCAAAAACTTCTCAAATCTATTGTATCTCTTTGTTAATGTATTAGATTTTGCTGTGAAAAATATGTGATACATTTTTGTAAATTATTTGAGAATTTCCGATTAGTTTGGTATGTGAACGAAACAAGTAACTTAAAATGAATGACTGGTGTTTGATCTAACATTTTAATTTTTAGTCTTTATTTTTGATGCCGACATTTTCAATTTTTTTAATTTTTTTTTTATTAAACTTTTATCATTTTAAATAAGATACTCATTTCATAATACATGCTAAAAAGTTTTTAAAGTTGTTTCATTGACTTTGACTTCTGGGCAAAAAATTAATTATTATAACTATTATAAGAAGTCAACGGATTTTCGGGGAATCGGTTGACTTCTTATAATAGTTACAATAATTAATCAATTTTTTTTTCTTTTTGTCGCGTTCCATGTGCCACCTACGTGGGAAGACTGCTTCTTCCTCTCGTTTTTTATTTCTGGGAACACCTTTAGATTATTAGATACGAATCAAGTTTCTTAATAAGTAAAAATCCTTTGCACGAAATAAGAAAACAATTTGTGATTAGTTGAAACGCACTTCGAATTCTTCCACCTCTTTTTATTTTACACTACAACACTTAGATTAAGTTCAATTGGATTACAGTAAATGAGTTAATTAGTTCCTCCAAGTCAAATAGAAACGTGTGTAAAAGAGGCCATTTAGTGACAGCCCTAAAACTTGATAGAATGCATTGCTATTGATATCGAAATCTATCTGCTAAGTTTCAGCTCGAATGGATAAAGCTAGGCAAGTGGATTAATTTGTCGTTATCATTTTCTCAGATTCGTACGCCACACACAAAAGCAAACAAAATCGAAGTTAGGATTTAGAAATACAACATACAAAATTCAAAGAAAATTGTTTCCCCAATGAAAATAAAATTAAAAAATAGGCCATATTCTAAATGAACAACCGAATTCTTAAAATAGATATCAATTAAGTACCATATTTAATGCCTAATAATCTACAAACAGCAAAGTATTTAAAAGTAAATGGTTGAGAACAAAACAGGAACAAAAAGTAAGCCAAAGTATTTTAATGATAGTGCAATAAATGTATCTTCTAACCAATCCTCAATAATTCAAGACAACAGGTGCCTGCATTCACCAGACAGTTACAAGGAAGGTTGACTAAGTCTGCTTTAAGCAAAACAAAAAAAATATATATATATAAAAAAATAGCAAATATCCAGAAAATCACTGGAAAATCCGAAAATCGCCAAAAAAAGGTGGAAATTCGCCAGAATAATTTTTTTAAATCGCCAAAAAATCGCCAATCGCCAAACCCTCAAAACCTATCGCCAAACGCCTTCAAAAATTGCCAAATTGGCGAAAAATCGCCAAACCTGGCAGCGCTGTTCAAAAGTGATGCCAGCTACGTCATCACTGAAGGTAAAAGCGTATTGCGCATGCGTCGGATGATACAAATCGTGGATTAGTGGTGTAAGGTTGAAGTATAGTTGAATTATCACATTGAAGCCATATTAAAAAACCACATTGAGTAAACGGATTTTTATTTTTTGCTTTTATAAATTGCTTTTACCAAAGTTTTCAATTAATATGATTCTTGGACAAGATTGGGGCTTTCCAAAAACCAAAGAAGACACTTGTTTCATGTCTGGTTGAAATATCACATTGAAACAACATTGTGATATCACATTAGAAAAGTGAAGAAAACGAAATTCTGACTTTATTCGTACTACATAATTAAAACCCCTAAAAACTATACGAGATAAATTGATTTATGCTAATATCTGTTATAAAATATCAGCTTCCTTAAAAATGCATTGGAATTGCACATTGATACAATGTGGTTACAATGTGCCTTTCTCACTTTCAACGTATCCACCAAAAAACCACATAGAAACAACATGAGTGTGTTGCTTGGGAAACAATTGCTGAAAAAGGCAATTTTTTTTACAAAATGACGCGAAATTTTTATGAACGTATAGCGTTTATTGCAACCATTCCTTTCTCTAAAACCGGCCTTTATCGGTCCGTCATGTAAGACAGGACTTTTTTTTCTTTTTAATTTATAAATACTCGGGATTCCGTAGTTTATTTTTGTTAAATGTGGTCTAACTTTGAATGTTAAATATAGTTTGTGAAGTTTAAATATTCGTAGAACTATAATGTGTTGAGCACTTCTGAGCAGAGGTGGCGCCAGCAGGGGGGCTGGAGCCCCCCAATCGGGCACAATCGAGCTTCTCGTCGGGGGATAGAGAAGACATTTTTTTTTTTTTTTTTTTGCATTAATAAAATTTTTAAGAATTGAAGAGAGTTAATATAGTTTGTAAGCCTCATTGCTACTATCCTATAGGTCGTCGTCTGACACCAGCATGTTAAACTGAAAATTATGATTGAATGTCCAACACTAAGCAATACAATCTCCCTATCTGTATTCCCGACAACCCACACAATAGACCTCACAACCCTAGACCACACGATAACCACAACACGTTTCATGAAGAAATTTTTGATAACTTCCGACTGGATAAATTGTTTTCACACAGTCGTCGGGAAACTAAACAAATAATATTTTTTATAGATGAAACAATTTGATAAAATTCAACAAAAATAATTATCTTTAATTGAAACCACGGCCTATCTTCCAACGACATTTTTAATTTTACCGACAGGTTAAACTGTTTTAACGCATACTATATTAATCTTATATATTATATTTTTGTTAAAATAGTTCATCATGTCGTAGAAATTATAAATTTATTCGGAAAACTGAGCAATTCTCGTTTTTTTTTTGGTTTTTTTTATTATTATAATTATTATTTTTTTATTTATTAGGGAGACAATTCGATAAAAATTTAACAAAAGTTACGCTTTTAAATTTAAACCACAACTCATTTCCCGACAAAAATTACAATTTCCCTTACATGATAAACTGTTTCACCGCTATATTAAACTTACACAGTATACTCTAAAAGAGTTATCCCTTGGTTAAAAATAAAAATGTCGTTGGATAACTGAATAAATAATCCTTTTTAGTTTATACACTATATACTATTATGTTCTGAGGAACTTATGTATTATGTCTCTGGCGGTTTTATTAATGGTATAAAATATTGTAATTTGATAAAATTTCAAAAAAGTTGTGTTCTTAGATTTAAAACACTACTTTCCCGACAAAAATCTTAATTTTCCCGACGATATAACATGCTTACACACAGTATGTGCTCTGTAATTATTATATAGCATTATTAAGGAGAAAATTGGACACAATTTTTCAAAAGTTATGATCGTAAATTGTAAAACACAACTTATTTCCAACGAAATTCTTAATTTCCCAGACGAGATAATCTATTTGCCCAATATGCAATATAAATTTTTATATATTTTTCTGTGTTGACACACTTTGTCATAGGTTAACTTGAGAATTTCGGTGGGAAATGAATTGTGGTTTTGATTTAAATGCATAACTTTGGTGAAATGGTATTCCATTGATCCCTTTTATTGAAGAAAAAAAAAGATGATTTATTCAGTACGACAGGGATGAGGATAACAAAGCCATAAATAAATTTAAATGATATATTATATGAACACTAGTAAAATATTTACAACATATAAAAACAAATATTTTTAAAACAAGCATTGCAGCTTGTGAAAGGAATGGCCGTCAGATTTTTAAAGGGTTACAATTTATTTGGACATATGTTGTTAGAAATTATAAAAGAAAAATAATTAATAACAAACACAAAACAGAAAAAATTATTTGCAGTCAATTTGGTCTCATTAAAAACCTGTAAATTCACTGGTAACTAATTTATAGTATTTTTACATAATTATTTTAAGAAAAATCATACTAAAAAATAGTTTAAACAATGACACGCAGCTCACACAAAAATTTCAACTTATTATGTTTGGTATGTTGTGAGTATGCATGACCATATATTGTTTCTCATGACATCATGTCTCTAACCTATCGATATGTTTTGAGCCAAAATATTAATTTTTGTATTATCAAACATCACAAGTCCTTTCTGTACGCAGAGATAGCACAAAAATCAACAAAGAGACTTCAAACAGGTATTTTTTTTTTTTTTTTGGAAAAGTCACTTTACATACCCCTTTCATGCATAAAAAATACTATTAATTCCGTACTAATAATAGTAATTTATCAATCTATCACAAATTTATCTATACTCAAATAAATAGCTCGGCAATCAAAATAAAATATAATTTCATATTTTTCCAAAATTCTCTTAAATGAATAAAATACAATTGCGCATGGTTATATAATTTCCCAATCATTTAGTTCTTATGTATTGCAAGTTTTAGCATTGCATTTACTCATTGTTTCTGTAATTAATAATTCGCTGTAAAAATGCATCATATTTCATTAATCGTGTGAGGAGGGATGAGGTAGGAAAGCAAAGATCAAAACTGCAACAAGCGACAACTCCAGGCAAGCCACTGAAATTCGCGAAGATTTAGAAGGAATTGTGTCTACGAACTATTCCGAAAAAGAAAAAAAAAAAAAAGAGCGTCAAGAAACGACTAGGGGGCTATAGACACCAGACAATCATTCTGATAACGTTTTTTCAGGAATGATAGTCAACTTGGATCTTTTCATCCATATTGCACTTGTTTCTTTGGATTCGGATTGAACCTATGTAGTGTAGTAGACAGTAGCATAATCTTTGCAGGTAATTGAAACGTTTGTTTTTTGTTTTGATGTTTTTACATTTACAAAAACGATGAGCATTACAAAGCTGAATGCTGTTTATGTTTTGTACATTTTGACAACGATTATGTTGAGAAACATACGAATTTGAAGCACTTGGATTACTTTAAAGAAAGTATAACTGTGCCCTAGTTATAGAAATAGGAATCTCCTTCAGAATCTTCCTAAAGCTAAGGTACATTTTTTTTTTTTTTTTAATCTGAATATTTTGGTCATAAAATTTTTGCTTAACAATATATCGACAAAATTTAAAACTCGTATTTACATCCAAATTTAATAAATCCTATTAAATTATTTAATTCTCAACATATAAATAAACTTTTTTCACAGAATTTGTAGTTAGATATTTATAAATCTATTAATTATGTAAAAATAATAAAAAAATTTAATACTCTGAGTTTATAAGCATTTTTTGAATGATGTAATTTTTTCAAATTTAAAATGTAATCGTTTGCCTTGGTACACTTTCCAGACAAATTAAATTATAAATCTTTATAAAACAATTACCAATGTTAACTAAACATTTTGATTCAAGCCGTTAACCTATTTTTAAACAAATATTGTTGCTTTTAAAGTTAATGAAAAAAAATTATGTTTTGCTTGAACTAAAAGTAACTTTTTTTAAAAAGTTTTTTATTGAATTTTGAATGAAACATTTGGATTTAGGGAACAGTGAACAAACGTTATTTTCATTATTTTTTATTTTATTTTCATCCAACAGATTTTTTTCTTCAAATTAATAAGATATATATATTAGTTTCTTAAAATTGAAAGTGCTTTAAAACGTAAAAATATTTGAATATTAGAAGTTTAGAATGAATTATTTGCTTTCCAGGCTGAAATTTTTGTTTCTTGCAAAGAATATTTGCTACAAGGTAGAATTTTTTTTTTCTTTCTTTACTGAGTCAGAAATTTGAAATTTTGGATTTTATTTAACATAAATTAATGACATACAATGAATCCCATTTTGAGTTAAGCTTTGTTTTATTGCTATAAGTTTTATAATATAATATGTAATAACAATTTTGAAAAAAGTTTTATTAGGCTTAATTGTTCTAGGATACATTACTTTGTTCTAATATTAATAGTATATAATTTCCATCTAATATGAAAAAATAAGATTTCTTTTTACAGAAAAGTTTCCTAAAAAGTTTAATTATTTCAAATTCTGGCTGTAACTACCAATTTTTGATGAATTTAATTTGCCTTCTTACTATAGTATGAATTATTTGTTTTACATAACATTTTGTGTTACTAAAATCTTAACATGAACTTTTAAATCTTAACTGTTACTTAAATCTTAACATGATTACACTGCAAAACTGCCATCGGCTTATAATTAATGGAATTTTATTTTATTTTAAACTATTTAAGTTTTTCAAAAAATTCTTAGCCCCCCCCCCCCCCCCATCGGGGTTGGATAGCCCCCTCGTCGGGCAATTCCTAGCGCCACCACTGCTTCTGCGGTATGCAAGTGTGAACTTGCTATATAGGGACTATAGGGTATCAAATCAACACGGCTCCCAACCCGACCCCTTTAGAATTTCATAAAATTTGGTTCACTTATTAGATTCATAGAGAAAAGAAAAAATGCCAAATATTAGGTTTGAATCTCGTTTGGTTTCCAAAATATAGAGTTTCAAAAATGGACCAAAAGTGCAAAATTTCGTATTTCTTGCTTTACATATTTAGGTATAATTTTATCCCTAATTATCATAAAATATTGATTTTGGTGTCAAAAGAAAGAAAAAGATTTGATCTTTCTAATGATGTATTATTTAAGTGTATTTTTTTAAATTTTGTTGACCTTGAATATCTCAAAAAGGGGTATTTTTTATTTTTTTCAAAAAAATATATAATATTCTTACATCAATTCTCTACACAAATATATTAGTCTCATTTTGGGACCGCAATGGGAAGCCAAGTTATAAATTTCAATCGTAACTGTAGTCCCACTCTTATCCTACAAAAACTGCTTATATGTAAATAGCTTTTCCTTTTAAAATATCTTTATATACATGTAATGCAAATAAAACTTTAGCCTTAATTATTAGCTAAATATTATAATTATTTATCTTTGATTTGTTATAACTTTTTAACTTTAAGAGCAAAAACTAATTGTTTACTTATACATTGAAAAAAATTAAATTTTTCAGCATTGCATTAAGTATGCAAACATCGTTTGCTGTAAAATTAAAAAACATGACATAGATAATTGGTAATAATGAGCTTTTGAGATAATTGTTTAAAAGGAATGTTGAATACAATCAGAAACATTTGTTCATATAAATTATTTGAAAAAAATCATATTTCGAAATTTGAAAACAGAAATACTTAAAAATTTTCTATTGATACATATTATCTTTAAACGATTATTGAAACTAATTTATCAGATGCATAAATAACTTCCTTACATATGTAACTTCTATTAATTATTGTGACTCTTTTTCACTTGATTCATTGCATGTGTAACCATTGATTTTTTAATTAATTTTTTTGTTTGACTTTTTTTACTACCATGGAATTAGAATACATTTTGCACAGAAGTTGGTTGATTGAAATGGGTCTGAATGCATGAAATTTTTGAGTACCTGGAATAGTTAGAGCGCTTAAGAATCGTTTCTGAAGGAAGATTTTTTTTCTCTTTCATACTGTAAGGAAGTTACATATGCAAACTGCATTCCTACAATATTGGCAGTTGCCCATTCAAATAACTGTCGAGAAGTCATTATCTAATCTTTATATGGGCGCTGCAAACTGGCACGAGCGGTTAGCCTTTTTATGGTACCTCCAATGCCTTCTGAAACTCCTTTGCCATGGGCAGGGGCAAAAAAATTTCCATTCTGCTTGAATTCCAAAATCTTTTTTATGGAAACACTGGTTTATAAAAAAATTTCGATTTTTGTAGTGAGATACCTGCACCATCAGGAAAGTACAAAAGTTTGTTAGGTTTTACATTGAATTTTTTTCCGATGAATTCGATCAAATGCCTTTGGAATAAGTGAACTGCTGTTGCGTCATGGTGGAGACAGTCAGAAACTACTTCGAAATTAAAATTGTCTACGACTTGGTCATCTTGTATCATTGTATCTTCTTGTATCTTGTATAATAAACCGCAAATGGATGTATAGTCGCTTGCGAATTATTCCAGTGGAATCCTTGAATTGCATCTTGAAGAATAAAAGAGTAATTTTCAGAAAAATCACAAACAGCTATACATATTCACCTGATTTCAGATTTTGTTTATTAAGCACTAAAAAAAGACGATCCTTAGCAATGAATGAATGCCGTATAAGTGGTAAGTTTATCCAGAAACGAATCAATAAAGTCATCACAAGACTCGACAAAGTTTCAAGGGTAGATTCAAGAGGGTATGCTTTGTAATTCATATAACAGGTATTTTTTTCTACATGTTTAGAAATTTAAAAACATTTGAAATGAATTTACCGTTTAAAAAACAATCCTTTGATTTTTGCGTTTTAATATCTAACAGAAAACTTCGGGAGGGGATTTATTCCCATATAATTTCCCCTGGTTACGTCACTGAATAAAAGAACCAATATGAAAATCTTCACCATTTCCTTCCTTTTGAAAACTAGTCAATTTACACTCGATTCCCTGTATATTCGACTGCATTAGGATATGGGATTCTTCAGTTCGCACTCAAAGACGATTATTGCGTGAAATTAAGGACTATATAGTTCACATTTGAATTTATATTTTGGCATCCCATTGCGGTCCCATTATGAAACTGACGTAATTGTGTAGAGAATTAATGTAAGAATAACAAATATTTGTTTGAAAAAAAATAAAAATACACTTTTTTGAGATATTCAAGGTCAAAGGTCAAATCGTTTGACCTTAAAATGAAAATTTAAAAAAATATCCAATAATAATACATTATTAAAAAAATCAAATCTTTATCTTTTTTTTGACACCAAAATCAATGTGTTTTATGATAATTAGGGACAAAATTATAACCAGATATATAAAGCAAGAAATGCGAAATTTTGACCTTTTGGCCCATTTTTGAAGTTCCGCATTTCGAAACCAAACGATATTCAAACCTAATATTGACCATTTTTTCTTTTCTCTATAAACCCAACAAGTGAGCAAAATTTTATAAAATTCTGAAGGGGTCGGGTTGAAAATATCATTTTTTGTATTGATTTGACATGGAATGACCCAAAAGCAAATGTTTGAATTTTTACCAGACACATAACACCTTCTAACTTGCTTATATTTGTACCCTACTCCTTGGTTCGTGAATTAATCAGTTCGATTTCTTATTTTAAATCAGATTGGTGAGAGCGGTAGCAAGTGTTTTAATGAATGTTGCGGCTTATACTCGATGGGCATGTAGCATGTGTAATACACCATAAAGAGTTTTAAAGTTTTCAAATGTAGAAATAAATAACTTTTCTCAGTTTCGCAATGCAAGTCAGGAAGGGGGAGGGGGGTAAAAACCGGTTCCTAGACATTACGGGTGGACAACTGTATCAAACTGTAAATACTCAAGTTTCAATCGACCAATTCACTAAACATATGTTCTAAATAGATTTTAGACATTCAGAAATATATTTTCACATAGTTAAAAGGGTAGTTTTTATTTATTAATGGCTCTTAATGATCAAATTTCTAGAAAATAGAGGTGAAAGTACCCGATTTTGGTGGGCAGTTAAGCTAATAACGGGTTCTGTAATGTCACGTGTCCACCAAGAGGCAAAATATTAACTTATTTTTGAAATTGTTATTGTTTGAAATCAAAAAAAAGTTCAATTTTTTGTTAGTTGTCAGAAATGTTTCCTGCGAAAAACTTGGAAGTCACATGACCCATCTTTTCGAAAAACAAAAAGTATGGGTGTACCTCTTATCCCAAGGAAAGGGAATTTCCCTTTTTTCCACCGAAACTATTACTTTTTAGAATAACGTCTATTATTATTTTTGAAGTAAAGTACGGTTACCATTTGATTGGTGACTGGTCAGTGATGGTCTACAGTGTCAACATGAGAAATTTTCTTTTTTGTTTAATCAAAATTTAAATACTTTCTCTGTAGTATAACAATGAACATATTTTTAATCTCATTATGTGTACAACATTTAGACCAGAATTTAAAAAGAAGTACTATTCAAGCTTCTAAGCTACCATTTAAAGCAGCCAATCGAAAATCAAAATACAATAAGCCGTACTTTACTACTAAACACTATTGAAACATGTGCTTTTGTCGTTCCCTTCAACTTGATTTCAAAATAAGAAGTGAAACCAGGTTCTTCAGTCTGCTAATTATAACATATTTGATTGTTTTTTGAACAATTGTTATTTCTCTTGCATGACAAGCTTAAGGTAACTTTTAAATCATTAATGAATCGCCACAGTCAATCAATGTTTTAGTATGTAGAAGTTATTTAATCGGTATTTAATGAGCTTTGTCCGTTTTGAAGTATGATTCCTTTTCGAATTAAATGAAAATACATGAGTATAGGGTGAACCTACCAGTAATTGACCAGTTAGTGCAAGTTTTTACACATTTAATTTTTTTTCTTAAAAAATTATTAACGGACTGTTATGAAAATTTCCCAAAATATCAATTGATTAATGAAGCTCAATAATAAATTAACATGGTGTTCCAGTCCTTTTTACAATTTAAAATATCATCAGAATTTCTTACCAAATCAATTTTGCCAGTAATTGACCACAGCCATGCTAGTAATTGACCACTTCCATTTCCAGAATAAAACCAAAAGTTAATTGTTAAATTCTGTTATAAAACGCTCTAATATTCATAAATTAACCAATAAATGAATTAAAAAAAGAAAGTAAAAATAAATATAATCAATTTTAATCCATGAAAATATAGTATGATGGTTTTATAAACTTTAGTTATCAAAGTTAGTTTTACTGGTAGGTAATTATGCGTATTTTATTCAAAAAATTAAAACAAGAAAATCAAAATAATATAGAAAAGATTATCTAATCCTATACTTTCAATTCTGAATAAATTTAGATGAAAAGAATTGAATGTAGAGGATATTATTTCTTGAATAGTTTCAAAATCATCCGTTTTTCTAATGGAAATCATTTTCTTGCATTGGCATTTATCCAATTACATAGAAGAGTTTCTTCTGAGGGTGTAAGAATTGTTGAGGGCCCATTTTTCTAAATTCTGGGGTTTTCCCTCTTAGCTTATTAATCAATGAGGAATGTTGTATTTTCTGGCAGTTTCTCTTATTTCCCCAATATTTTCTCTTGAAAAAGCGTAGATTTCAAGACCTCTTCGGTGTACTTGAGAAAGGATTTTTTCCCATCCATGAGTGTTTAATTTTAATGATTTCAGAATTCTTATAGCCTAGGTATATGCTTAAACCTATAAAAAAAACTTCCTTAATGATTTATTTAACTCAATTTCTTATCAATATTTAAGTTAATTTTCTACTTTAAGTTTTTCCTGTTCATATTAAAAAATATTACTAAATATATATCTTATTCAATTAAGGTGTGAAAAGTAATTTTGATATTTACAAGGGTGTTAGTGATCTGTAAATTTTCCGGCTTATCTTTGACCAATGCTTTTCTCTGCCAACAGACCATTTGATCGGATTTTTTGAATTTTTCAAGAAATAAAACAATTTATAAAATTCTGACAGACATTTTATGTACCAGAGTGTTAGTTTAAATAAAAATTGTAAGTAACCTACATAATATTTGTGTAGGGTAAAGTGGAAGTATACTTAAAATTGACTTTTGACCATTTCTTGACTTTTAAAAAAAAAATTATGTTAAGAAAGTTAGCCTAGTATATTTAAAAATGATCTAATGTACACATGCAATAAGAAAATCCATCTTAGAGTTTAAAAATGACTTTTGTATTCTAAAGTTGAAAAACTAATACTTAACACCCTTATCGACACCAATTAACTACAATGGTCAATTACTGAAAAAATCAATTTTTCTGGACAAATAGTAAGTGAAGATTGCAATAAAAGCATAAACCTTTGTTATCACTTTGTTTTTTCCCAGAAAATATGCAAGTAAATAAAAATTTAGTAGTTGACCATTTTGGTCAATTACTAAAAATATAACACTTAGCCTGATCAGTAATTGACCATCTGTTTTTCATAATTTGTTTATTAGTTTAAAGAAAAACTACTTGTATATTAATATAAAATAAACATAAATGATCTACGTACATTATTTGTATTAAACCATTTAGGAATTATTCATGTTGATGCTAAAAAATCAAAGAAAAGCTAAACCACCCTTCACTAATAGTGTCAGTCACTCATATGAGACCCTGTGACATACCTTTGTGTTTGTTAATTTTTATCATCCAATTGGAAGCTTGGTTACCCCTATAACTTTTGTCATTGGCTTTAATTAGTTATTGGATATATTTTAACCAATAAAAATTAGAATACCATCACAACAATTCTTGTTTATTTCCTTTTTGTGTCATTTTGGTCAACTACTGCCATGTGGTCAATTACTGGCATATCACCCTATTTGTAAATTGACTTGCCTTCGGAATTGTAGCTGGACGATCTAATTTCACTTATTATGCTTTTCATGTTAGCAGCTGTATCTAGTTGTGTGAAAAATAACTGTCTTTTTGCCAATTTTTCTTTCTTTTTCGTTTTTTTTAAAGAAACATTTTCAAATTGTAACTTTTAATCTCACACAATAAACAGTTCCAAAACAATCATGTTCCTGCTTATTTACCATTTTAGCTTTACACAATCATCAGGTACTTGTAATCCATCTGTACACATCCATCACACTGCTGTTTGTAAATGTCGCACCATTTCTGCATATTTTTCTTGTCTCCCTCCCTCTGTCACCAACTGTCACACTTCACCGTAATCTATCATTTTCTGTCATATGTCATGTTCTTCAATACAGCATGTAATAAAATATGCATATACTATATAGTGGCATTTCAGAAACAAAAGCCCTAAGTTATGAATGTTATTTGAGATTTTATTTTACATCTTTTATTAACTGGTAGATCAGGGAGGAATGTGAAGATTTTTGACAACTTTGCTGAATTTACAATCAAGTTGTTTAACATGGACTTTATGAAAAATAAGTTTAGGCATAATAACAAAGAGTAACAATTAGTTGAAAAAGCAATAAATACTATACTAATACAAAAAATTTCACAAACAAGCACAAAGCTGTTCTAGGTTGTATTTATCAACTCTGAAGAATAAAAAAACTGTTAATATCCTAAGCACTAGGAAAATAATAGGGTGATTCTCCAGTAATTGACCACATGCTAGTAGTTGACCAAAATGACATAAAAAGGAAGTAAACAAGGATTGTTGTTTTGGTATTCAAATTTGTATTGGTTAAAATATATCCAATAACTAATGAAAGCTACTGCCAAAAGTTATAGGGGTAACCAAGATTACAATTGGATGATAAAAATTAACAAACACAAAGGTGTATCACAGGGCCTCATCTGAGTGACTGACACTATTAGTGAAGGGTGGTTTAGCTTCTCTGATTTTTTAGCATCAACATGAATAATTCCTAAATGGTTGAATACAAATAATGTATGTAGATCATTTATGTTTGCTTTATATTAATATACAAGTAATTTTTCTTTAAACTAATTAACAAATTATAAATAACATATGGTCAATTACTGATCAGGCAAAGTGTTATATTTTTAGTAAATGACCAAAATGGTCAACTACTAAATTTTTACTTACTTGCATATTTTCTAGGAAAAAACAAAGTGATAACAAAGGTTTATGCTTTTATTGCAATCTTCACTTACTATTTGTCCAGAAAAATTGATTTTTTCAGTAATTGACCAATGTAGTTAATTGGTGTCGATAAGAGTGTAAAGTATTAGTTTTTCAACTTTAGAATGTAAAAGCAGTGCTAGAAGTGTGGGTAGACGCGGGGTGACGCGTCCCCCCACTTGTCCAGAAAATACCCATGCGTCTCCCCACTTCTAAAACCACTGAAATCCATCCCCCATCTCTAATACTACCGAAATCTATTCCCCCAATTTTAAAAAAACATTCAATCCGTCTAAAAACTAAAAGGGGAGGGGGGGGGGGAAATAGAATTAACCATTCTCATTACCTCAGCTTTTTCTGGCTGTTTGTTATATTTTATACTTTAATTTTTGTTTTGCTTAAAGCAGATTCAGTCGATTTTTCTTGGAAATGCGCGACGAGTTTCGGCGCCCGTTGTCTGGGAATATTGAGGAGTGGATAGAAAAAGACATATTTATTCACTATCATTTCCTGTTCTGTCCTCGACCATTTACTTTAAAATGTTTTGCGTTTTGTTGATTTTTAGTAGAAAACCGTGTATACCTCCAACTTAACCATTAACTCTTTCTTCTGATTCTAAACGGCATTTGTATTCGTAATCCATCTAGTACAAAACATGATGAAATTGATATATTTGGCTTCAAAACTGTTAGAAAAATGACTCCGATACACTACAGAAAGTTGAGGAAGGAGCAGTGGAAAATGTGCAAGTTCATCAACTTGAAGAGACCACGTCGAGAGAGACTCTAGCACGTGGCACCAACAGTAAGCAAAAACGCACTGCAGTAATGATTATCCAAAGTATTGGACACAAACTGATACGCACCTTCAGAAATACAACGAGTATCCATTGCTTATTGTGAAGAACAAAAACTTGTATGCAACACATACAAAAGGCTGCTAAAAAGCTTGGAACCAGAAAAAACAAGGTTTGAAACTTTCTAACGAATGGGTAAGGTGTAACATTCTGCCACATGGAGACAAGGAATTTGAATAACGAAAATCCTTAAGAGAGCAGATTTTTAAACACAAAGCCAGTAAAACTCATAAATATGCAGGAAAAATTATCCATGAAGCCAAACGAGAAAGCTGAAAAATGCAAACATTTCCTTTAAGAAGGTAAAATATCATTTTGCAATTTTTTTACTTTCAATTTTTGAATGCACGATACAATACTTGTATATACTATGAATGCCAAAATTGTTGAAACAAATTAATCTTATCACTGTCTTCCGAGTCATGTAATTCAAAATTGTATAATTTTTTTTATTTATTTCCGACTGTATTTTTCAGTTTTTATCACTAATTTTGTTTATAAATTTCTTTGAACGCTTAAGAAATACTGGGCATTGGATATTAGATAGTACTAAAATTAATTAAGCATAGATTTTCTTCTTAAAAAATATACCAAGCATGCAGGGAAATGCGAAATGTAATGACACTGAGAAAAAGTTTAAGTCACTGAAAAAAAAAACTATTTATGTCATAGTGTTATAAAAATGTATTATTACTACTTTTTATAAAGATATAGGCATTTTCACTTGGTCAAATTTTAACTTTGGAGGAACTAGAAAAAAATATAAAGACAAAGTATTTAAAAAAAAAAAAAAAAATTAGAATTCCTTATTAATTTAATTTTATGAAATTATGCTTAGTTAGAGGCAATATTTAAATATAAATAAACAATTATGTATATAATGTTGAATTATTACTTCACCTCATCTCTTACTTCCTAGTAAAAAAAACTAAGTCGCAGAATATTCATTAAAATAACAATAAATTTTGGACCCTTGTTCGCGTTGAAAATTGTTTCCTTTCTACTAGTTAATTGTTATTTATTTAATTGTTATAAATTTATTGCTATTAGAAACAAAATTATAAAATTTATCATTGAGGGGATGCACTTGTCACCAACTTTTGGCCATCCCCCCACCTTTTTTTTCCCACTTCTACCACTGTGTAAAAGTAAGTCATTTTTAAACTCTAAGATGGATTTTCTTATTGCATGTGTAAATTAGATCCTTTTTAAACATACAAGGCTTAATTTCTTAACATAATTTTTTTTTAAAAGTCAAGAAATGGTCATAAGTCAATTTTAAGTATACTTCCACTTTACCCCACACAAATATTATGTAGGTTAATTACAATTTTTATTTAAATTAACACTCTGGTACATAAAATTTTGTCTGTTAGAATTTTATAAATTATTTTATTTCCCGAAAAATTCCAAAAATCAGATCAAATGGTCTGTTGAAAGAGAAAAGCATTGGTCAAAGTTAAGCCGGAAAATTTCCAGATCACTAACACCCTTGTAAACCCCCCCCCCCCCGCCCCAAATTACTTTTCACACCTTATTTGAATAAAATATATGTTTAGTAATATTTTTTAATATGAACAGGAAAAAATTAAAGTAGAAAACTAACTTAAATATTGATAAGAAATTGAGTTAAATAAATCATTAAGGAAGATTTTTTTCTAGGTTTATGCATATACCTAGGCTATAAGATTTCTGAAATCATTAAAATTAAACACTCATGGAAGGGAAGAAATCCATTTTCAAGTATACCAAAGAGAACTTGAAATTTACACTTTTTCAAGTAAGAGAAAAAAATTGGAAAATAAGAGAAACTGCCAGAAAATACAACATTCCTCATTCTACGCTGATTAATAAGCTAAGAGGGAAAACACCAGACTTTAGAAAAATGGACCCCCCCCCCCCCAACAAATCTTACACCCTCAGAAGAAACTCTTCTATGTAATTGGATAAGTGCCAATGCAAGAAAAGGATTTCCATTAGATAAACGGATGCTTTTTAAAACTGTTCAAGATATATCCTCTAAATTCGATTCTTTTCATCTAAATTTATTCAGAATTTAAAGTATAGGATTAGATAGTATTTTCTATATTGTTTTAATTTTTTGAGTAAGATATGCATAATTACCTACCAGTCTAATTAACTTTGATAACCTAAGTTTATAAAACCATCATACTATATTTTACACTGATGTTCCTGTATTTTCATTAATTAAAATTGATTATATTTATTTTTACTTCCTTTTTTTTTATTTATTTAATAGTTAATTTATGAATATTAGAACATTTTATAAGGGAATTTAACAATTAACTTTTGGTTTTACTCTGAAAAGAAGTGGTCAATTACTAGCATGGCTGTGGTCAATTACTAATGTCTACTTGATCAATTACTGGCAAAATTGCTTTTGGTAAGAAATTTTGATGATATTTTAAATTGTAAAAAGGACTGGAACACCATGTTAATTTATTATTAAGCTTCAATAATCAATTGATATTTTGGGAAGTTTTCATAATATTCCTTTAATAATTTTTCAAGAAAAAAAATTAAATGTGTAGAAACTTGCATTAACTGGTCAATTACTGATAGGTTCACCCTAATTCAAGGCAACCTGGATATTCTACCTGTATTAGCTTTCAATAATTATTTTTTATATATGTACTCAAAGTTCATCAACCAAAATGAATTTCTATAATAGTTTAACACGTTGACTGCCACAGAATTTTTTATGATTCCGCTATATGACGATAACACGTTACTTCTGTCCAATCTACCAAGAGAAGCCAGCACTTAGTGTAGAAGATTGTTTTAAAAATTATCACAAAACATAAAAATTTATTTCCTTGCATAAACTTTCTCTTTTTGAATAAATTTTGTATAGTTATGTATTTTCTGTTCATTTAAGTCAAACCTGTTTTTTTATTCTTTGCTCTGATACCATCTATTTATATTTACACTGTTATGCTACGAGTTTCCTCGTAGCTGTACAAATATGGCAAGTAATGAATGGACAAGATAACTTGTAGTAGGGCAATTCTGTGGTAACTGGTCCTGATCATCTAAAAAATTAATCTTGAAATAAGAGGAAAAAACAGGTGCCATCTTACTCAATATAAATGATATTTTGATATCTAATAGGTATTTTCTTTAAAAGTAACTTCTTTATTTGATTTTTTTCTACTTTTAAAGTAAAATTTTACTGTTGCGGATGGACACTGCTGTGACATGGATTTTCTGATTTTAAAGGATATTTTAATTGTGATTTAAAACATAATCATAAAAAAAAAAAAAAAATATTGCATGAAACTAAATATATTTGATTTAAAATATTATAACTAGACTAAAAAATATATAAAAATACAAGACAAAAGTAGGGTATCTCGTCCATAACATTTTTGAATATGTACTTTTTTTTTTTTACTTTGAAACCATAACAATAAAAAGAATTAGTATAAAAAAAAATTATTTCTACTTTTAAAAAAGTACGTTGAGCTTTAGCATGCACATTTTTGCTTGAAATAATTTCTAATTAATTAAATGTTAATTTTCAAAAATTGTTGCAGAGGGGACATATTATTTGTTATTTCTGATATGTGCATTCCTAAACCTACTTGCAAACAAAGTGGAATTTTTAATGTGTCCAATAGATAATAGCTACCAAGAGAACTTTTTTACATTTGAAGACCCTAGTTGCCACATTAGGTCATGGTAGTTGCGTTGATTGATAAGCACATGTGTATGTAGTCAATGCAAATTTGAATTGTGAATAATTGACTACTTTCTAAATATTATTTCATGTATAATTTTTTTATTTCTTAAAAATAATTAATACTCAATTAGTAAAGTATTAAATAAGAAAGTCTTTTAAGTATGGGGAAAGCACCAACAAAAAGATTTTGCGAGTTTAGAAAAAAAAACTTAAGTCCATAATTTCAAATAGAACTGAAAGCCAAGAAGCATTTAAGAAGGGAAAATAAATCAGCTACAGGAAAAGCTAAAATTAAGACTTCTTTAGAAATATCTACTACAAAAGAAAGATAAGAATAGCAAACTGGAGAAAGCGGACAAGAAAATTCTCTAGTCAAAAGTTTTAAAAATAAGGATAGATTATTTGTAGCGCATGTTACTGTAATTGAAAAAAAAAAAAAAAAAAATTTATATTTCTCAAAAAATGTAATGAATCAGAAACAGTGTTTGCTTTCCCTAAAAGACTGGAGTTGGATCTGTCATTCACAAGTCATGCAAAACTTGGCTGAACCAATATTTGATATAAAAAAAAATCAATTACAAATTTGCAGAATGTTTAGCCAATATCTACAAATGAACCCTTTGAAGAAAAACTAAAATTTTAGAGTGAAAATTGTAATTTTGCATGCTTTATATACAAAATGGCCACTATGTCCCCTCTGCAACGTGAAAACATAATTTCAAAAAATAAATTCTAAGTGAAATTAATTTTTGATTTTTTCATAAATTTTTTTCTCAGTAATTAAATAATCAATAATTCAAATACAATTTTTTTTATTTATCTAACTATACTGATAGAGCAGATATTCCATCTGAAAAGTGAACTAAGTTAAATTTTCCAGTCCCCTCCGCAACAGTTTGTTTTTATTTTATGATAAATTGATTTATGCAAAAAACTAACTATTAATTTTTTTTACTTTATCTTATCACAAGGACTTAATTAAAAATATGAAAAACATAATACTTTACGTTTTTTATATAAGAAATAGAAAATGATCGAAAATGTTCTCTCCGAAATAGATTAGTTACCACGGAATCACCCAGTAGGCATCCTGGGCAAGTAAACTACCTACGAAATATCTCATAGTTAGCAGTCAACGTGTTAACTAAAAGATTTTTCAGGGTTTGCACGATCCTTTAATATCTTTAAGACTAGCTTATTTTTTTGTGTCCATATAGAAAGACCCTTAAAGTCCATCAACGTGAAGTCTTAATTTTTAATTGCCATTTTTCAACACGTTGTCAGTCAATTTAATTAACCCGTTGCCCACTTCTATGAGTTCGAATCTGTCTTTTGTTGGAGCTTGTATTTTCAACGAGGTTTCTTAAAATCGCTGAATTCTAGGAACAAAGCCATTTTCTTCTTACTTCAAGTGTCTGCTGTTGCGAGATTACTATTGTAAATTGTAATGGTGTGAGCTAAGTTCTAGTTTGTTGGTAAGGTACATTCATTTAAAAGCATCTGTTACGATTCATTTAGGAAAGATTTCAAACAAGAAAATGTCAGACAACTGTGTTTTTAGCGTGTGGTGAAGTAATGACATGTTAAAAAATGGCTTTTATTTAGAAGTAACAATGAGTTTATGCAGTAAATATTTTAGCCATGGTAGAATTTGCTGTGGATGTCAATATGGAATTTAATTTTCGATTTATCTCTATTTGTCAAACAGTCTGTTGCTCTATCCTTGTAGCTTTATAGAGAGTGACTTCCATTATGCATAGAACTTTGAAATTTCTTGCATGAGTAGTTTTTTCTTTATAATTGTGTGCTTTTCACTACCAGAATGTTAAAATTTTAATTATTTTATAAGTTTTTTTACAAAGGGAATTTCAAAGGGCGTAGTAATGTTAACACTTCAATTAGTTTTTTCAATTAACTAATCAATAAATTATGAATTACTTTCTTTAAAATGTCGAGCACGTAGACTTTGTAAAAATAGTGTTCAAATCGGCATTGAATCTAACTGAAAACCAACTCTCAAAACCAAGGTTGCTAAATTTACAGCCATTTTTCATTACAAACAAACTAAAAAACAAATTAGTATATTAAATAAAATGTGTAATTTTTTAGTAGTAAATTTTTTGAACATTTTTCTACAAATGCGCATAATTTCACACTTCGTTTCATACATCATTCCTTGTTACGGATAGGTACCATTGCCTAATCAGAAAATGCTGCATTCTCAAACTGTTAATTTTTCAATTTTTATTTGTATAATGCTGTGTGTTGAATTCATGCTGGCATTGCCAGTCCTGCTCCCAACTGAGTCAATTACAAAAATCTGTTACAATTGCATTATTTTGGCCTTGCTTGCCTCCCCTTATTTTGCTTTTTTAACAGTGCCGACCATTTTTTTCTCTCTCCAAAATATAATTTCCTTCATACTAGTTAGCACAGACTGAGCATATTTGTACAGAATAGCCTCAGTAATTTCAACTGGCATATTTCCTAAGGATTCAGCAAATCAATCATCAGACAAAATGTTTCATGCTTGATGGCTAATTGAATTCAACGTTTTTATGTGTTTCTATGGAATCTCCTTCTGAAAATTTCATATCTCTTGCACTGTATGTTGTGATGATTTATGCTCCAACTTCAAACCAAAGACAATCTCAACTAAAGGTGTGAAACATTGCACAACTTTCAATTACACAATTAATACTGCTGACTACATGTAAATTTGTCATAAATTGGTGTAATTCACCTTTTTCATTTGCAAATTTGAATTATTTAAGAAAATTGCCAGTTTAGCAATAATTCTTAAATTGGCAAAAAAAGGCAGCCAGATGGCAAAATTAGTTTGCAATATGTTATTCGATAAACATAGCATTATTCTTTCTTCTAAGTCCAACAGAGAAGAAACAGTCGTTGGGTGTTGCTCAAGGGGAAAAAGTTCCTGTGCTCAGCATAATTCCTAAATGGATTGACCTACAATGTTCAAATTGTATGTATAGGTTATTGAGGGCATTGAAAATAGCGTATAAGGTAGCTGCCATGGAAAAATTTGTTTTTTAGCTATTGCCAAAAAATGGTTCTATGAAATTTGTTCAAAATCGCTACGATAATGCCTTTTAATGTGCCTTAAACATCCCCACCTCCGAAATTTCCATAGAAATGCGATAAAAGTGTAAAACAAATGTTTTTAATACAGAGGCATTATTACCATAGTGATTTTCATCAAAATCAGTAGAACCGTTTTTTGGAAATTACGAAAAAACCAATTTTTCCATGGCAGCTACCTTATACGCCAGATTCCAATGCCTCTAGTAACCTGTACACAAAATTTGAATATCGTAGGTCAATTTTTTCGAGAGTTATACTTATACTTTTTTTGGGGGGCGGACACTTTTGTAACCAGAGTGGCCACAGAACCAGGAAATCAGAGAAATGTCAGGGAGCTTTCTGATTCTGGAAAAAATCGGAGAAATGTCAGGGAACTTTTAAAAATTTCATGAAAATCAGGGAAATTTTGTATTGTTTAAGGCACTTTAATCCATATTTTGGCACTATTTACCCGGAAATTTGTGGTGGTAAGCCATTACAAGTTTAATGTTACTGAATAATTTAAACTTTTCATTTCCATCAAAACTATTTTTAAAAAATTTGCATATTATCTCTTTAGCATACATGTTCTATTTGATCAAGGTGTTTAGAAATCTGGAAAACCTAAGAAAATTTGGGAAATTTGGAAAAAAAGTTTGCCCTAAAATCAGGGAATTTTTTAGAAATCTATCGGGGAATTACCAGGGAACTTTTTTTCTGAATTTTGTGGCCACCCTGGTAACTCCTGCACCTTCCAGAATGTGCAAAAATGAAAGGGAAAAAAAAAAATTAAATTACTGAATCCAATACTTTCATTGTCCAATGTTAAAATATGGATAATTGAAAGTAAAATGCCAAACCAACATTCGATAGCAAGAAGGATTTTTATGCTATTTGAAATATTATAAATATCATTTTTGTTAATATTTTCTTGAAATAAATAAATGTTACTCATACAATTTCAATTTGTCTATTATACCTATAGTACATTCATTTTATTAAACTTGTTTAAACCTATCTGTTACAACTCATCAAAAAGGTTTTTTTCTTCTAAATCAATCGGGAGGTAGAATAGGATATTCCCTTCTTATCAGATTTTATATGCAAGTTCGAAATTTGCTGCCCTTTTCTCGATGTGCCAGACAGAAATCAAATTTTATTTTTTCATACAATACTTGACCCACAATAATGTCCATGTTAAGTAGCAAGGAAGTTGGCTGTTCTGGAAAAATATGGAATTTGAGAGAAAATCGAAATTCCTAATTTTCTTATGGTATTTGCATATTATCCAGTCAACCATTAGAGAATTTTGTTGATGAAAAAATGCTCAAACTTCTGGGCAATATCATAAAAGTATAAGTGAGAGGGAATTTATAATAGTTCAAGAGGCGAATGCAAATTTAGGTACTCCATCAAACATCAATGTGAATGTGAAGAAAAGTTGGATCATGAAGTTGCTCTTCTGCCGTGGCAAAAATGCCCGAAACTGGTCAAAAATCAACTTTAAATGTATTAAACTAAATCTGATTGCTAAATATGTCATAACTTGCTAATTAATGAGCAATCTCTTATTTGGTAACCCATTGCTCATTAATTTTCGATGAGGAAGATTGCAGGCGATTCAGTTTTCTGGTGGCTTCTTGCATCTTTTAAAGTTATCTAAATAAAAAAGAAACTTCATTTTTTTTTTTATAAGTTATGATATACTATTTGGCAATCGGATTTAGTTAAACTAATATCAAAACCGATTTTTGACCAGTTTCAGCCATTTTTGCCCCGACAGACCAGTACATTCATAATCTACATTCTAACATTTCTCCATATTCTATAAAAAATTCAGAATGATGTTCAATGAGGTACCTAAACTTGCAGTTGCCTCTCAGTTTATTTGGAAATATAAACTGTTTTCTCTATGGATGCTGATTTTATAAATGTTATGTATTTACGTTAAAACGATTGATTCGTAAAAATATCCTTTTTTTTTTTTTTAAATGCAGGATTCCCCATTAGACCACTTGACTCAACTTGCAAGTGCTTTAGGTTTCATGATAAAATTGTGTCTGGAAGCAGTGATAAGAAGTTAAATTTCAAGTTTTGCTTTGAAAAGATAAGCAGGCTGCTTGTCATGCCCTTTGAATTTTCCCCATTCTATTCATTTCTATGCATCTCTTTCTTGAAGTAAGAGATTTCTACTGTTTGAAAAAAGCTGAAACTAGAACAACTTAAAAAAATGTAAGTAGCTAAATTTAATTTATAGCATTGTTCTCTACACTTTATCTTTTCTTATCTTGTATTACCTATGCAATCTTTAATCAACTTTCGCATTAAATTCATATTCTTTATCTCTTATTCATATTTATCAATTTTAGTGAAGTTTTTTCTAGATTACAGTTTGATATTTTCAAATGATGTGAAAAGGTTACAGGTACTCGGGAGGTACTTGAAATTAGGCAGTAGGGTATGCGATTGCATCTCCTCTTAAATTGCCCTAAACTTGGTAAGCTATCTTCCTATATTATGTCTTGTATTCTGCTGATTAGATAGATTGGGGCATCTCCATGATTTGCATCTAAAATAATTTATTTGAAATTACATGAAAATGAAGTCTGAGATGATCAAGAAATATCAGTCGTCAGCACTAGAGCGTATAAGTGTTTCGCAATCAAATACTCGATGTGTGTGGAACATCTAATTGAAGTGCTCTGTTTGTGTTAAACGTTTTATGATCTCTCGTTTCCTACAACTTTGTTTGGTGAACTCGAAATCCCAAAGTTGTCTACAGTATCACTTTATTTAACGTACATATGTTTAAATGTATGGAAATCCTACAGATTTGACGTCCAATGATGCTGATGGTTCCTTGGACTGTTGTAAATTATGCTAATAGATTAAACCTTGCAGTAACAGGTTGTAATAAAAATTGCCTTTGTGCAACATTGAAAGTTGGACATCACAAGCAAAATGTATGCTGCAATTTAAAAGCTCGCAACCATTTTCTGAATTTCAACTTAAGTTTATTTTCACAAGTAATAAATGCTCTCAAGGGCAATGTTTATTTAAAATAAAATATTTGTGAGGTTGGAATTTAATATCTTAATATAATTTGCCCTATTTTTCCTTTTTCTCGTAAAATTTACTAAACTGTATTAGGCAAGTTTAAAAAAAAAAAAAAAAAAAAAGACACTAATAACTATGTGAAATTTTTTTATCTTCAATATTTTTTTCAGTTGGGTAATTTACTCTTGAGTATGTCAACAACTGCTGTGATGACAAATGAAGAATCTTTTTACTGCACATCATTTGATCCTTTAGAAACCATTCAACCAACACCAAAAAGTTATTTTAGATTAGCCACTGGAATGGAAGCAATTGTGCCGTGCGATTCCGGCATGAGCAGCGATAGCTGTCCGGAGCCAGGTAAAAATGTATCACGTTATTCTTTTGTTGGCAATATTTGATAAATTACTATTTGTTGGAATGAGTGGGCTAAATAAAATTTTAAATGAAATTTATTTCTTTGCTAACAGTAAAGTACTTGAATGTTTAACATTTTGATATAAAATGGGCTCGGCTAAAGTGGATTAACTTAGGACTAAACTTTACACATTTTAGGCATTCATGGCAATTTCTCTTCACTTCACATTTAAAAACTTATGATTTTAATGTGCTTTTTGATCTTTAGCTATACTACATCCAATATATTTATACTTTATCCAATCCTTGTGTAAAAACTAGATTCTATTTCAGTTAATCATTTAAATCATTGTTTTCCTTGACTATAAAATCTGAGATTTGTTTCATTGATTCAAATTTAGCTGTAGCCCAAAAACTTTTCAGTCTTAAATTTTCTATCAAATGATATTAATTTCACTAAGTCACACTTGAAGCATGTAATTTTAAAAACCAGCTCCATCCATTTTTCAAATTTCAGGATAGCAAAACTAGTATCCTATCGCCATGCTGATAAAGTTTTTTAAAATTATGTAAAAAATGCATTGAGATAAAAATGTGGCTTTTTCTTTTTGGCCCAAACAAAATAGGGTTGGTTGGTTTCAGATTATCTGGCGGTGTCAGCAACTCGAGGGCTATAATGCGCCAAAACATTCGTCATTTGACAAGCCAACCCTACAAAATAGGGAAAAGAGTATTCGTTTGGCTCGCCTTTACATTTATGGGACATTTCCAGCTGGTTTTTATAGCTTCTGTGAATTTTAATATAGGATGATCCTGCTCAATTTTTGTAATATTGGAATAGGACATACAATGAAATCTCTTGATATCACGAGATGATAAGATCTGACGTACAAAAGCCTTTTTCTTCTCATGACTACAACCAGAAAATCGACAGACCTTACTCTTTTAGTTACTGACTAATCCACTCAATAGCAAGCACACTTCGTATGAGAAATTGAACAATTTATTTTCTCAGTTCAAGTTGTATGTTCATATTTCATTTCCGGGAGAGTGTATGCGCAATTGAACAAATTATATTTTCTAACACAAATGTCTTATTTTGAAATTGAAAAATGTGTTTTGTCTGCATGAATGTTAAGCATACAAATTTTATTTAAATTATGAATTGGAATGAATGAAAAGTGTATGACTATGAGTTAATTAAAAAATGAGTGAATCCCAATTTAACGCAAATGAGAAAACGAGATGAATAGATTAAAACGTATCTTTCCAGTTTTTCTGTGGTTGTTTATTCTTTTTCCTTTCTTTTGCAGCTATTTAATTTCTATTCTGGATACTTAAGTTTCAGAGAGCATAATATTTACATAAAAAACAATATCACAAACACATACCCACAAAGAGCACAAACCTTCCTGAGCGCTAGTTTAGATCACAGCATTCCTGATGGTCATGCAGGGGAAACTTGGATATATATTGGTTTTAAAATAAGCCCATTACTTTGAAAGTAATTTTCATATTGAAGGAGTTTGAGTTTTGAACCTAATCGCTTATAAAGTGTGTCAAGGATTTCCAAAAAATAAAAATAAAAAAATCATTTTGGAAAAGTGTGGATGGAATTGATTTTGATGCTACATGCCTCATTTGAAACGTATTCTAAAACTCAACTACTTTTAAATGTCGAATGCAAATAAAGAATTTTTTGCAAGTTTTTTTTTTTTTTTTAATTTAATTTCTTCTTGGGTCTTTGCGTCACTACTTTTAAAATACAATTCTACAATTTTTTCCATTCTAGGTCCTTACTTGCAAATAACTGTAAAACCCAGTGATCGATTCCGTTTTCGCTATAGAAGTGAAAGCGGTTCCCATGGAAAATTACGTGGAGCTGCTAAAGGTAGAGCCAAAACAAACTTCCCCACTGTCAAGGTATTTGTAATATATAATATTTAGTTTAATGGAATTAAAATACTTCGTAAACAATAAGGATTGTTATAACTTTTATGTAATTTTTTTTTTTATAGCTCCATAATTATGACTCCAGTAGCAAAATTGAAATCAATGCAAGTTTATATACAAATGAAGAGATTCCTAGACCTCATATTCTTGAACTCGTTGGAAAAAACTGCTCAAGAGGTATATGCACAGAAATATTATCAGACGATAATACTGCAGTGTAAGTGATTTTATACCATCAATAAGTTGTACATATTTGTAAATAGTATTTTAAAACACACTTTTAACAATTGTATACCCGCAGATTCCGATATTTGGAAATCGAAAGTAAAAAAAAGGAAGAGCTAATTACCATTCTTTCTCGGAATAAAATGGGTGAGTTGGCTAACTCTTATTATAGTTTTCATAAATCATTCATAGAAGTATCAAGTCTAGAACTTGAATAATTATGCACTTGTTTTTACCAATTTTAGATTATTAATTGCACAAACCACCAAATAGATACTGTACTATATAAGTAATTCTTAAGGGCATTAAGTGAATAGATAAAGGATTAGTTGTTTTTTAATACTATAATATATATATGTTACATTTAAAGTAACTAATCTGGTTATTATTAAAAAATTATCAGTTATTTTTATTACTGACCATGCTTTTTGATAAATAATGCAAATTAGTTATATTTATAGTTATTATTAATAATGTCCAATGGAGTTTGGTCAATGTGATTAATTAAGCATAATTTATTGAAATCCCATACTATTAACGTAATTTTAATATCTTGTGATGGAAGTGCATGAAATTACATAATAGGGATTTTTAGTAATGAAATTTGGTCCTTATAAAAATTGTTTTTTAGTGTTGATTACTATTATTTATCAATCATTATTACATTAAATACAAATACCTTAATGCAATAAAAAAAATTACAGTGCAAATACAATGTTATTACATTTCTGACATAAAGCAAATTGCAAATAAATCACATTACAATTACAATATGCATTTGAAAATGGTATTGAAATTTTTGACTTATTACATTTGGAGCAATTTGAGTTACTATTACAAAATTTAAATCCGTTAGCGTCTAAATTGGAATCTTCATGAGCATATTTTCTTAGACTTACTTCTCTCATTGGAATTACAATGACTGAAATAAAATCTTCATGGACAGTTGAATCATTTCTTGTATACAGTAGGTTTAAAATCCCATAATTTGTACCTAGTTTATAAGTTTTCCTTTTCCTTAGCTATTTTAACAGCAAAAAATTTCCAGCTTCCCTGCTATCACAGATACATTTTTAGCAAATATTAAAACTGGCTGTATAACCTGCTTGTAATTTTTGTAACTCATAAAACATTCTAAAAGAAATATACATTTGTATACCTTGACCTTGAAACATAAACCTCATATGGTAATAAAATTTTGAAAAAGCAATTGGACAAATAAAGGAACACAAACTCGTGGTACCCAGGCGTACAGACCCTTTATGTGTAGCCTTCAACGAACAGTAGTGGCAGATATCGTCTTGCCAATTGCCACTTCAACCATAGAGGTCACATGTGTAGAGGGCGATCTTCGTTTCTGCTTGGCTACAACACCAATGTATCGATCTTCCGCTGGGTTCTTAACCCTTGGACAACTGGCTACAGGTCTTCGGACAACTGTTTGGCTGGTTTGGAATTGTTTCCATAACTGTGAAATGACGGAATGATGAACGTCGAAGAAAAGAGATCTGTGATAGACAGTCCTGCTTCAATGTGTATAAAACAGCCTGCCAGTGCACCAATCATTTTCTGAAAGCCTTAGATTTCAAGATGCTAGAGGAACCATCTAGCTTGAAAACAAATCGTACAAATATTCTAAACACCTTTCATCAAGCACTTACATGCAACTTCTGTAACCCTAACAATGGCAGCTTCTCATATGACTGCCTATTTTGCATATTTCTCGACATGAAACCGTGATTGGCTGTTATCTAACTGTTTAAACTTAATTATCTCGTTCTGTTTTGGATTTTTCCCAAGACAAGACAGTAAAGAACTACTTATAGGTTTCTGGTACATTTTATTTGAACTGCCATCTCAGTTTGAAAGGTACTTAGTAGCAGCAAGAAAATTCGCAGGGCTACTGACTGTTACATTGAAGTAGAAAAGGAAAAATTATAAAAACAATCGTGCATAGCGCCATCTAGTGAACTGTATGAAGAAAGTTATTAAACACTAACATATTTGCATACTTCCTTCTACCTTAGCAGCAAATTTCAGATTGGCTTACAGAAATTAAAATTTTCTTCTCTGTGCTTAACTTTTGGAAGCGAGTGTAATAATCTTATTTATTGAAAAAAAATTGCATTAGAATAAAAATATTGCAAAACATGCATTTAATTTGAACAATGAACTTGCATTTCTTGGGAAAGTTTGGATAAATCAGATTTTTATGTTATTCTAGAAATTATCAGGTCTTTCAAAGCAGACCAGTTTATCTGTAAGCAAAGATCCCATTAATTTTTTCCATATCAGCATTAGGATGCTCGAATTTGGAGCTCCACAATTCTTTGTTTTTAAACTCCAGTAATTGCATTTCAAAGTATTAAAAGGAGAACAATTTCATTTTATTTTTGTCACACTAATATTTTTTTTTAACAAAGACTAACATCATTATATATTTCTGAATTCCTGAAATTTCAGTATAAAAGCTTCCTTTATATTTAAAATTGTTGTTTAGAAATAGTTAATGTTAAAAAGTTAATTTGTAAGCAGAGCCTCACTCAAATGGCTAAAGAACCTCAATTTGCTGACCACAAATTTATACTGTTCTTTGTAATTTGTCAAAATTCCTAAGGGGAAATAAAATCCCATGGCCTCCAATACACTTTTGCCAAGTTTGATAACGTTTTGTCCAATAGTTTTTCTTTTATTTCAAAGTAAAAGATTATTAAGGCGCTGTATATTGAAATGTTCTTATGTGAGATAATATTAAATTGCTAAATGAATTAAAAAATTGCTTTTCAGATATTATAAATATACAATTTAAAAAAAAAAAATTTAAAAATTAATTTCCAGAAAAGTAAGAACATTCCTTGTTAATACTAGTATAAAAAATATTTCTCTATTTTTTATTGGAACATGGTCGAAGTTGCATACAAACTAATCTGATCACTTGAATCCAGACCAAGGATCTTCTTGGATTTTTTTTTTTTCCCCCCCTTTTCCCTAAGTGTGCTGGACAAAAGCATAAATTTCAACTTTGACTATTAACTCCTTAGTGTGTAAGTTGTAGACAAATCTCCCTTAATCTTGAGCTGTATGTGATTTTATGTGTTGAAACATATGATATTGGTGTGCTTATTTTAAATTTCATTATTTTATCAAAATAAATATTATTTTAGTGTAAGTTTTTTTTTCCCCCAAGATTCATTTATACAGTGGCGATAACAAGCCACCACTTGTGAACATATTGGTTAAATGTGCTGATTATATTAGTAGGAAAATTAAATCATGCCAATATTTTAGATCTTTATGGAGAAGGTTATGATGAAGAAGAAATTAGAAAAGAAGCTCTGAATGAAATAAAGGCCCTGAATATGAACGTGGCAAGACTTTGCTTTGAAGCTTTTCATAATAGTAGACCTGTGTGCCCAAAAGTGTTTTCAGATCCTATTACAAACTTGAGTAAGTAAAGGACTAAATTTTTAATTAACTTTTTTGTTTGATGTCATATAAGATTGTAAGCAAAAACGGTGAAAGATAATTTAAATAATACTTAATGACAGTTAATCTATACCTTAAAGGCCCCTTCCGAGTGTAGGACTGGGCATACCTGGGACATAAGGCTATGTATGTCCATACATCTGAATCTTTCTAAAAACCACTAAACATTGAAAGGGGGAAAAAATGTGAAGTAAATTATGAAATTCTTCAGTCAGGTAAAGTTAGGAAATATAATGGTGGCCAGCAAACGGCTATTTTTAATTTCTTTCCACACAATAAAATAAATTGGAATTATTGTGAGGAAGGAACTCCAATAAGCAATTAGTGCTTGGCAGTCTAGAGTTTTTCTGAAATAAACACATTTCATGTATGTGAGCTACTTTTTACCTATTGCATTGAAATGAAGTAATTTCTATAAAATCTCTAGCTTGTCAAGTATGTACTGATTGTCTGTGAGGGTTCTTTCCAATTATTCCCATTTAGTTCATTGTGTGCAAAGTACCCCAAAGAAATTAAATGTTACTGTTAACCGCTTCTATTACACAATTACACATTTTTTTAAAAAAAATTCAAAAAATCATCACATTTTTTTATTTTAAATAAAAGGAACCAAAACAAAATATGTAGGTTTTAAGTTGAATTTTTAATTTTTTACAGGTGTAAAAGCATTTAGTTTTAATATTAGTTTACTATCCCGAGTTATCACGGGCAAATGAAAAAAAGTTAAATATTAGTCTTTGTATGATAGTTTTTGAAACAAGGGACAATACAAAGTAATACATGACATTCTGTACACTGATTATTCCTAAAAAAAATTCTTATTTCATTTTGAGAAGTAGAACACCATGATTTTGAATGCAATCTACGTGCACGTTCTTCTGCATATAGATTTGTTTCGGTAGTAACAATGTCAATCAATTCATTATCAAAATATTTCTAGAAAAATTCCAAAACATTTTGGATATCAATATTGAAATTCATACCTGCGTTGGCAGTAAAAGGAAAACGAGCAGGTGCAGGTGGCAACTTTGTTTTTGGAATTGCACACCATTGACAAGCTGCCGGTAAATCGTGCGAATCCAAATCACTTGAACTATCGTCTTCCATAAGACTACGTACAGAAGAATCACTTCCACTATTTTCAATGTCCACCTCTTCATAATCACTATCTGAAAAATAATCGCTTTCGCTATCTTGCATCATTGCCATTATTTTACTTTTTTTCAACACAACTATCCTTCTTTATACATTACTAATTACTATTTACTTTCATTTACTCCAGGCCGAGTGATAAAATAAATCATACTGACATTTTCTGCTTCGCCCGAGTTTTCTCGGGATAATAATTAACTGCAATATATACGAACCCGTGATAATCAGGCAAGCGGTTAATCATGTTAGATTTTATAACTTTATCTGGCTGATTTTACTTGAACATTTTTTATTTTTTTTTACGTTTAGCTGTTTTTTGTGAGATCATTGTTTTTTCTAGCGCTGAATGTGTTCAAGACAAATAAGATATGATTAATGGATGTTTTAGTGTGAATTATCAGATTGTCATATATGTGTAAATGACAACTGCATTAGCTTTATGTACAACTCTTTGTGTTGAGAGCTACAATAGTTACTATGATGCAATATTGTACAGGGTTCCCACGGTCTTTAAAAGTGCTTAATATTTTTTAACTTGTTTTCAAGGTCTTGAAAGTTCTTGAAAATGCTTAGAGGTCCTTAAAAGTCCTTAATTTTTGCAGATGTTGTGTGCCCGACTGCAAAATTTTAAAAAATATTGTACGACTTGCTATCCCCACTCAACTGCCATTTATCGCACCATATTGGAATTCTTTGGGATATTTGTATTACGCGTGCCCCAACTTGTAACTTTTTTGGTAGAATATACTTTATTAAAAATTTATGTATAAACATGATGCCTGAAAAAAATTTTCAAAGTTCCTAAAAACATTATTTAGGTCCTTAAAAGTCATTGATTTTCATTCTGTGATTTGAGTGGTAACCCTGTTGTAGAGAGTTTTAGGTTTGCAATCAAAATTTAATTTCTTTGAAAGAGAGATCTTTTCTACTATACCAAGATAATATTTGTACTCGTAATTAAAATTATTTACCTATTAGTTTTAAATTGGGTATAAAACATGTTAATACATTCTAAAAAATTTAATACAGTAAAAGCCCGATTATCCAGAATCGCAGGGAAATTAGGATTTCTGGATAACCGAATTTTCCGGTTAATTGAATTTCGACGTTTTTTCGCCAAATTTAAACGGTAAATAACGCTAGTGATAGCACCTAACATTAAAATCGTCACAACTGGAATATTTAAAAAATATTCTACTTAGCTCTTTTAGTTAAAATAATGTTATATTTTACCCCTATAATCGGCAATAATTTGAAATATGTTACCAAAATTAAATCATTTTTGTTTCAGAAATTCTGTAAAAAAATAAAAAAATAGAAGATTAAGCATTGTAAAATATGTAAAAAAAATAATAATAATAAATAAATAGAAAGGTCTCTTGATTGTACCGATTCTAACCGAACCTGTATTTTAGGGTTACTGGGCGGACAAAGTGGACTGTTGCTATTTCAGTTCCGGTGGGGAAGTTTTCTTGTGTGCGTTTTCACGATCCGATTCCGAGAATTATAGAAAAGTAGCTTTTGTATTTGGAAACCCTGTTGATTCCATTGTCTTCCCCCCTCCCCACACACAACCTTTTTTGTACCCTCAAGTAAAATATGCTCGGGAAGACGACCTTCGTATTCAAAGATCGACTATTATGTTGTATAGAAAAAAATAATACAAGAATTGTAATGCAAATCGCCACGAAATTCCGGATAATTTACGGACTATTAAGTTTTGAATTTGAATGTCTGATTGTTGGCTAACCTAAAAATAAATATTATTAAAATAAAATTACAGCAAATTTTTTAATTGATTGCAAAACACGTTAATAGTATACAAAAAAATATAACCCATACTTTTTGTACACAAAAAAGAAAAAGAAATATTTTCCGTTGTGTGTACAAAATGGTTGACTAGCCTACAAATCGACACTTTGATTGGGATTATAGGGGGAAATGCATTTAAATAGATGCAATTAGGTTTTATTCTGATTGATCGTGAGAAACTAATATTTTGTGATAAAAGAATAAAACGTTTAGAATAATTGAATTCGGCCGAATTGCACATTTTCCGGATGTGGCTGAAAATTTACAAATTAAATCGCGGGTATAAATGAATTACGGATGCATCGATACTATATGGAAGAGAAGTTTATCCGTTATACATGATTTTAAATTATGTGAAATGCATGTTCCATATGTAGATATAGCCTACAAACCGAATGATTAATTTTATCCTGATTTTGGTCAAACCATTAACAAATTTTAAATTTCCTAATTACTCTTTGCCTGATGCGGTTGAGAACGTAATTTCAAATGGAAAATCACCTTTCTTTGTTATAATTACAATAAAAGTAGTCCATAGATCGCACATACAAATTACACATATTCCGGAAACGCTGAATATAAATTTTTATGCAATAAACGATGCAAGTTTAAATAGATGCAAAATGTGTAGTTTTTTTTATTTTTTTTATTATTATTATTAGAATTCCGGATAAACCAAGTTATCTACTGAAGAATGTTTTCCCGATGCTGGTGATAATGGAATTTCGATTACGAAATCCTCTTTCTTATACAATTGAAACAAGCTAGATTTGTTTATAGATTTGGCAAATAACCACAGTATATTTATTTTTCCGGATATATTCCGGAAAAAAACATTTTCCATTAAGAATATTAAGGTTTTTTGCTGAGAATTTACTGTTATTTGAATAAGAACTTCGGCATTCCGGATAAACCGGAATAAAAAAAATCACTTTTTATAATATATTCATTTCTAATCAGTGCAAATTCAGCCATTTGGCCATTAAAATTAAAAACCATCAAAATAAAGAGGAAAAAAAACACTCAACTTCGAAATCTCAAATAAAAGAAAATAAAAAATTTGGCGACTTATTGCTATTTTTTGGCGAAATAATGCCAATTTTCTCGCCAAACTTAATTATCAAATATTTCCTTTTGATTGAATGCCGGATAATCGGGCTTTTACTGTACTTATAAAAAGTTGGTCATTCTACAGAAAATCAGAAATTTGATAAAAAAAATACTCTTCAAAAGTCTTGATTCTTAATATAAAGGGAGAGTACCAAGAGTAATAATACTATTATAGTGCTTGAGATAAAACATAAATTTTTTTATTTTTTATAAATATTATGTAAAATAGTGTCTACAGATGTGATATGAGGTATAAAAGTCAAGACAATATATTAGGCAGAATTTAGCTTAAGATTTTCAGTGTCAGCATTTAAGTGTTACTTTTAAATCTTAACCAGCTAGCAGTCTTGTATTGTATCATTTACGTCAATAACAGCTTATTCTAGTGGTTATTTCGAACATTTGGGAATCGGTGTCACTCAATGGACAGAAAATTCGACGACACTTATAAAGCGGCCAAATCAAAATGTTTTGACTATTGAACGTTACAAAACATTAAAAACTTTAAAGTGTAAAGGTGCTGCTAAAATATGATTTTTAATGGTTTAGATGGTAAAAAGTTGCTCAAAAATTAGTTTTCCCTACGGCAATATGTGACCCAATAGAGATCTCACTACTTCTGCATGTAAAATAAAAATACATATTTTTTATTACTTAAAGAAAAATTGTGAAAGAAAACGTGCCATTTTAGGTGCTTAAGAAAAATATTGAAATATGATTTTGGCAGATTTAAAATACTGGTGACAGCTTTTGGTTCGTTTAAAAAATTCCACCTATACAACCAATCATTCTGGTAATGATTCAGTACTTATGGTAAATTGTTATATCAGAGTGGCCACAGAACCGGGAAAACCTGGAAATCAGGGAAATGTCAGGGAGCTTTCTGACTCTGGAAATGTCGGGGAACTTTTTAAAATTTGGTGAAAATCAGGGATATTTTGTATTGTTTAAGACATGTTCATCCATATTTTGGCGCTATTTACATGGAGATTTGTAGTGGCTAGTCATTAGAAGTTTAATGTTACGGAATAATTTAAACTTCTTTTTTTACCAGCAAAACTATTTTAAAAAAGAAATTCATATTATCTCTTTAGAATACATGTTCTATTTGATCAGGATGTCTAGACATCTGGAAAACCTAAGAAAATTGGGGAAATTTGGAAAAAAGTTTGCTCTAAAATCAGGGAATTTTTTAGAAATCTGTCGGGGAATTATCAGGGAACTTTTTTTCCTGAATTTTGTGGCCACCCTGTATATCTTTCAGTCTTCAACCAACATGATATTGCTATTTATGAAAGTGGACAATGATCTTGCACCTAATTTTTTTCCCCCTTTATTATTTAAATAGAATCTGCATCTTTGGATTTAAAAATTATTCGCCTCAGCCTTGTTGCTGGAAGATGTTCCGGAGGGGAAGAAATGATTTTACTTTGTGAAAAGATTAATAAAGGTAAGCTGAAATCTGCGACATATAAGTGGTAATGATATTTTCTAAATTGTGTACGAAAAAATAATTTTACTTCTAGAAATTTTATGCTCTCTTTGTAAGCAGTACAAATATCGACGCTATTTTTAACATAAAACAAATTTAATGGGGAAATGTCATTTGACAATATGGAAGGTAAAGGTAAACACAATGAACTACCAAAGGTAAGCTAATAGATTGTCTTCAGGATAAAAAACATTTTACTACGCAAAATTGCTCCCAAGTTTTCTGCTAAACATTGTGAAATATGTCATCAGTCTCATTTCCATCAACATAAAAGACCACAATTTTTTACATCAAATTTTCTTATATTTCAAAGATTTCATTGTATTTAACCCTTTCCATACGGAAACGGCCCAGACGGCTTTACAAGCAGAGTACGGGACGGCCGCCCAAACGCCTGGAGATAGAGAAAGATACTTTGTACCGCCCCTCTTGTCAGAGTGATATATGAGAAGTGGGACTTTAGTATTGTCTGTGTCCGAGATGGCACCCTCAGCGTTGACATAGGAGTTCTAGGCAATTGTTAATGACCATCTATAGGTGTATATGATCCAGTTTGGCGAATACTTGACAGAAGTATCGTTATTAGAGCAGTTGCTTCCAAATTTTGGATCGCTTATGTCAATTCGTTTGCAGCTTCTAGCATTTATATTTCTGCTTCTATATTTTTCTCCAAATACTTGTATTTCAAAAATGTCTAGGCGGAAGAAAGTTTTTACCCAAGAAGAGAAAAATAACATTTTGTTTTGCGAAGATACGGATGAATCAGATTTTGATGAAGATGACAGATACGAAGGCTAAGAGCCGTGCAAGATATATTAGAGAAAATCAAGAATAGATAGAAAAAAATACACAAAACAACAATAACATATGCACATACAAAAAAAAATTATAATTCACAAAACTGACCAAAAAACCTCAAAAGGGCCCCCCTGGGGCCCTTTTTAAAAATAAAAGAAGGCTATACACTACACATACATATACCACAATTAGTAATTTACTAGCCGAATTCGTAGCTATTCGGCTAAAATGTACAAATAATATTATAAAGTAATTCAGGTCAAAATTTCTAAATTTTTCAAGCGAATTTAAATAATTTAGTGTTTGTTCTGTTGAAATTGCTTGCGCAAGATTCTGATGTCCTACAAAGGCTACTCTGTACAAGCACCAACGTTTACAATTTTTGGATGGTACTTCTGCAAGTCTTTCAAAGAGGGCTTTTCTAATTAAATAATAGAAAATCCAGAAAACAGCCTGATAATTGACACTATACTAAATGTCCCAAATGAAGTTGTTTCTTGCCAATTTTGAGTTCATTGCTGAACTTGCGGATTACTTTTATGTATTTTACTAACCAATGAATAATTTCAAATTCAATACTTGGGTGACTAATTTTCGAAAAATTTACCTATCTCGGAAAACAAACTTTTTATTTTTTTCAACGAACATTTACACTATCCTCTATCATTCTGAAAAAGTAATATATCATGACTAATCTTACTATTTGAATAATTTGTATGCATTATCAATCATAAATAATTCTTATGCTGCTGGAAAACTTTCCGCTTTTGAAGAAGTTATTGTAAATTTTGTATGCTGCCGTATAATGCAAAAACACAGTGCAATTTAAAATAGGTAGTATCTAATTTTATTTTCACTAAACCAAATACAGTTTCGCCGCCCGTTTTCAAATGATCTTCGCTTTGGCATAGTGCTGTGGTGCAACCTGTTGTCGTCAATACATCTGTCACAAAGCCAGACAGGGCGAAGTAGCTTCTTTTGTTGGACAGCTCAAAAGTGAAAGAGTGGGGTTTCTTTTTGTGCAGTGAAAAATTTGGGCCGTTTCAGTATTCTCAGGACCTTACAATATGTCTCTCTCCGTATGGAAAGGGTTAAGAGAATTTTGTAAAACTGTTGCATTAAGTTCTTAAACATTTATTATAGCTTTTTTTTTTTTTTTTTTTTTTTTTTTTTTTTTTTTGCAATGGGATACGTAACGTCTGTATAAAATAGACATTCAAAATACTGTAGTTTAAAATAACATTGTAAAGGGTTGATTTAAAATTTCTTGGTTTATTAAATTAATATTTTGATTCACCAAAAGCAATTTTAAGATACATACTTCCTTAAGATTTTCTTGCCACTTAGCGTTTATTATTTAATGTGTTCCTGTTTAAAAAAGAAATATAGTCACTGCTATTGAAATATTAATAATCAATAATAAAAATTCCAGTACCAAATTTTTTAGGTACATTTTTTCTTAACCTCAAAGATTAATGCAAAATAATGTTTATAAAAGGAGTGATATATTAGATAGTTGGAAACGGGTCTCAAGGATTTGAGAATCTATGGTCCCCACAACACTCTTGCACCATAAAAATCCATTATAATTGTGAAAAGTTGTCCATTATATTATGGCTTTCACCACATACGAATTCATGTAGAAATGGCTAATCATGCTTTCTCATTTGAATGTATGTTTTTTAAAGCAATCTTGATTAATCAATCACAGGCTATTAACAGCTATTCTAAAAACCAAGAAATTAAAAAAAAAAATTCAGAAAACATTTTAATTCTTGGAGGTATCTTGAGTTTATTTAAAAAATCAAGGGAATTTTTTTTTTCAGCTGAACTGCTAGTAGTATTATCATAAACTTTCTGTATTGATATTTTCTATTTTTTCTGGTCATTTGTAAAATTAAGAAACTCTATCAAATGAAGTATACATAAAAGAAAGCTATATTTAATAATTGAATGAATTTTTAATAATTTTATGAAATTAAAGTCAAAAATTGTCAAATTTAGAGTGAGAAAAAAGTTTAATTTTCATCACAATCCCTGAACTTTACTTTATAATTTGCTTCATTTTATTCATTTTATTTTAGTTTTTACTTACTTTACTGAAATAAATTTGTTTAACTATTTATTGAAAAGTACTATGCCCACAGATGATATAAAGATTCGTTTCTACGAAAAAGATGAAAATGATGCTCTTGTATGGGAAGAGTATGGTGATTTTAACAAGTGTGACGTCCACCATCAAGTAAATATTTTACCCTTTCCAGTTTCTTATTGATTTTTAGCAAATTATTATTAATGTGCTTTTATTAATGGAAAAATATATACCCAAATAAGCAATGAACTATTTTTGTTCATTATTCCATATTTTATATTATTCAAAATTCATCTTCAATAAAATCACTTTATTGGGAAAATTAACTTTATGATTGGATTAATTATTTCATATCATAATCAGGTGGCTATTGCATTCAAAACACCACGTTACTATCACAACATTGAAAAGACTGTGTGTATTGAGCTCTATCGACCATCTGATAGCCAGTCTGGAGAAGCATTAAAGTTCACTTATATTCCTGATGAAATAGGTATGTTCATTCTTAGTTAATGATGTTTTAAAATATTTGCAAAATTTTTTGAAAAAGTTATAAAAAAAGAAAGAAGAACCACAAGAATTCGAACTGCAAGACCGACTACATAACTTCTCACTTTAAAATGTTCTGACAAACACTGAACCTGCATACGTTCAGACTTCCCCAAATCACCGATGGAATGACTACCTTTCTTCCTCATTTTTCTCTAATGTTATAGCTTCTATTAGCATTTACGTTGGTATTTAATGGCAATTTTTCTGAGCGTTATTGCGATGAAATTGCTGTTATTATCGTGATTATGGGAGCGCTATCTCCATGAATTTCTTTCTTGTGTGATGGTCATTTCATTGGGGTGTTACGATGTAAGTCACTAATGCTATTTCAAGAATTGCACCTTTCAAACATGGTACAGTTTTGCTGAAACACAGATTTCGGCTCTTTTTTGGCTAAAAGTTCGATCATTCCTGAGATTGATGCAAATGTGCATTACATTTTTATTGGGCTTACTTGTAAGTCTCGCAACCACGAAACCTGCGTACGTTCAAAATTCATGGGTGAAAGTTTTCAACATTTTTGAGGATTTCCGTATTTTTATTTTCAATTATGGACAATTACGGATTTGTCTTTAACAGGAAAAGCTCCACTTGAGTTCATGTTTTTCAACAGCTAACAAAAAATTCAAAACGGAACATGCATACGTTTAGACTTCCCCCAAGACCCCAATGGAATGAGTATATACAGGGTTTTCGCACTTATGGAGAGTCAGGGAATTTCATGGATTTTGATTAAAAAAAGGATCATAAGTCATGAAAAAACAGTGAATTTCATGGATTTCTGAACATCTTAAGTAAAATTACGTGACTCTGATATCATAAACACCGATCGCTTTTCATCTTTACTTCGATGATACAGCTGCGTTTTTATTTTTATTATACATTGAAACAACGGTCACTGTTAAAAACCGCAGCCAATGAAAAGAATTTCTGAACTCCAAACTTGTGACATCACACAAGTATGTCTCGCTGAAAAAAATTCATAATGTAAGAACTGAAATAAACTGATTTGATAATCTTTACACCTGATTTATTTGTCTTCCTAATACTGTATGCTACCGGTTTACATTGTTGATGCCAGAACATTTGATATAATTTAATTTATTAATATTGGCTTATTCCTTCTTGAAATATTTACTTATTATTAAAGATTGATTAGCTTTTTCTTCTGGTTTCGACATATCTTCGTTACTGATTATAACAGCAAGTACCTATTCCTTTGCATTTATTGAAAAATCTCTCTTAGCTAGGGTGGCGACAGAACAGGGAATTTTCACTCTTCTAGAAAAATCAGGGAATTTCTTCAAATTACTCTTTAATCAGGCAATTTTGAAATTTTTGAGTTTCCCTTTTCCCTTGCATCACGTTAAGTGGATCCATACTCCCGCCTATTAATGTTCCGCTTTTTTTTTTTTTTTTTTACTATCTAGGATCATTGTTAAGCCTAGAACAATTATTTACGTATTATTTCTGTTAGATTTTTGTTTATCCTATAATTCAGAAGCGCAGCCACCTTATTGTTAAAAAAAAATCCTCAAACTTCAATTTGACTGGATCCTTTACTAGCATAATTATTTTTTACCTTGCCTTGCGTTTTTTGTCAACAGAATATATGAGAACCCTAATTATTTACGTATTTCTGTTAAATTTTTACCTATCCTATAATTTAAAATGCTGCCACCTGCATTCTTATTGTTGAAAAGAAATCCTTCAACTTCAATCAAAATTGCATTCTTTACAAACATGATTATTTTTCTTCTTGCCTTGTGTTTTTTCTCAACAGAATATATTAAAAGCCTAATATTTCAAATTGATTCCATCAGATTTACTTTCATTTTGACATTTTACTTAACACAATTAACTGAAGGTCATTTGTGTTTTTGATTTATATATGTAATACTTTGGTGCAAAATTGACCGTTATTTTCTTTTTCGTTTTTTTAATCATAACGTCGGCATAGGTGCACATCAGGAAATTTTCTGGAAATCAGGGATATGTCAGGGAATTTTGTTTCTCAATATTGTTTCAATATTTTTAATGCAATTTCTTGAGTTTTGGAAAATCATTTACTTCAGTCTTGGAAAGTCATGAAAAGTCTTGGATTTGAGACATTTCATTTTGACAGAAACCCTGTATATATACACAGTGTACATTGTATACACTACATCTGTTTGTATTAAATTTGTTAATGATTGTATGTAATTAAAAAAAACTGACGATATAGATTTTTCTTTTTTTTTACATTTTTTTACTTTAAAGTGGAAAAATTTGATTTTTTTTTTCGTGATAATGGTAATTTCAATTACTGGTAGCAACCTCTAAATTGTATTTAAATTACCCAAAATTTTTACATGTGTGTTTTTTTACCAAAAGGAATCATTTGAAAGGGTGTCTCGTTAAAATTTAATTTTTAGTGGCATATCAGATGCACCCTAATTTATGTAATTTATTATATTGAAATTGAAACTTTCCTTGCGTAATTTTGTGCATATAAAATTTATGCAATGCTTGTGGCCTTTTACAGCATTATAATTTCTATAATAACCCTCTTCTGATATTGTAAACTGCAATTGTAACATCATAATAAAAAAAGTTTATTTTCTCTTAATTTTTAAACGCAACATTTATTCTAATCTAAAAACTTCAAATCGGGTAAATTCAAGAAAAAAAATTACTGTAAAATCAAGACATTTTTTAGTCTTATCTAGAATCTATTAGGAAACTTTAGTTCCTGAATTTTGTGGCCATGTGGTTCCCTTTTGAAAATAAACTCAATTTAATTTCAATATAATGAATTTGAAGAAACCTTTTAACTAATTACAGTTTTTATATTTTTTTCAAGGTTTTAAATATTATACGTGATATATGACTTGCATTTTAATTTTTTTTTTTTTTTCTTTCTAGATGCACTTAGGTTTTCCAAAAAGAGGAAATTTAATTCTACAGAATTTACTATGCAGTTACAGGATGCAATGCAGGCTTCTTCCTCCTCACAGTTTACGAGTTCACCCTCGAATGTGAGTAGTGGAACTGAAGACGATATTTATTTTCAAGGTGAGAGTATTGGCTGATATTTTTTTTTTACATTCTTTCAGATATGTTTCCACTTATAAGCAAAACATATTATACAACAAAGTTCATTTAATTAAAGAGATGGTACTTGTATATTATCCCACTGCTCGCAGACGTGGTTAGTTTGAACCAACTGGTCTCTTCAGAGGTACAATTCAGCTCGGGTCAGCTTTGGGACCTTCCCATACATTTCCTCAGCTGCCCAAAAAATTTGGCATTTATTTGGATTTGGAACAGTTTCAATGAACTAAGGGAATCTGTTTTATCTCACCAACGTTCAACAAAATAATACACAAGTATCAGAAAAGTTAAGGAAAAACTGAAAACCACAAACTATTTTTTTTTTCTTCCTATCAAGAGTTGGTAAAACAAAGGAAGTTGATTGACATTTGTTGCAAAACATGTTCTACTGTGTAGCCTCTAAGCAGAAACCCTATGACTTTTAGCAACAAGTAAAAGGTGCAACGATGCTAATGGCCATTAAAAAGATTGTTAAAACAATGTAGTGGCCAGGCAACTATTTTGATGAAAAAGTTTTTCAAAGCATCTATTCTACGTTATTTGTTAATTACATTTTGAGTGACTATTTTTACTTTAACCCATGGTTAACATAGGGTAATGAAAGTATAGTTTTCAGTCCAAAAAAAAAAAATGACTTTTTTGCCCCATTCCTCCTGTATTTTGGAGCATCCTGACTTCAAAAAAATGATCTAGAAAAAATATATGTGTACGTACGTGCCTGTGTGTCTAATTAACCTGATTGCTGTCATCCAATCGGGCTGAAACTTGACCGATAGATTTGATGTCGATGACAATGCATTCTATAAAATTTTGGGGCTGTAACTGTCACTAAAAGTTAGCGTTTACGGAATACAAATAAACCAACTTCCTGTCATCCTATCGCGCTAAAATAGTATTTAACCGACCTTTGAAGAAACTCTTTCCTGTTGCCAAAATTTTTTTAACAAATAAATAATAATTATTTTCATCTGAATAAGTAAGGAATATTTGGATGAGAGTGCATAAATTCACATTCATTTTTAATAAATGAATTTTGAAATATATTTGCCGCACATTTTGCTGATAGAAACAGATTGGCCACAGAACCTGAAAATCAGGGAATGTCGGAGAACTTTTTAAAATTTCACAAAAATCAGGGAAACTTTATTTTTTCTGAAGGTATGTTTCCAAGTTCATCCGTATTTTGGCTCCATTTACCCGGAGAATTGTGGTGGTAATCGTTAGAAGCTTAATGTTATGGAATAATTTAAACTTTTCATTACTGCCGAAACTAATTTAAAAAAAATTGGTATATTATCTCTTTAGCATACATGCTCTATTTGATCACACACTTAGAAAAGTTAAGGAAATTTTTTTTAAAAAAAATGTGTAAAATCAGGGAATTATAAGGGAGCTTTTTTTCCTGAATTTCGTGGCCACCCTGTAGAAATGTTTTTGATATTTAAAATTAGATGCAAACACCAAGCACACACTGTTTACAGAATTGGTGCTGTGTTAATGGATTCAAAAATTGGCATTGCAAATAATGGATTTATATTAAAAACTTTGTTTTTATAGGTTATATTACTAAATGAATGTTTTATTAAAACTTAAGCAAAAATCAATATCTTTTAAAGTTACTGGTAAACGCATTGATTTTTTTCCCCCTTATGTACATTTTGTTAAACTATTGTATTAAATATAAGTCTTGCAATGTCATTGTTCTAAAAAGCAACAGTATTAAATATACATATAGCTTGTAGCTGAAATATGCATTGATTAGATGAAAAAGTTTTTAGACGGTTAACGCGAAAAATTTCGGCGACCCCATCAACTTTGCGTTAATGGGATTTGACTGTATTGACAAACTACAAGTCAGATATAAATGGCACATTTTACAAGCTATTTTCATTTCCTAATGACAGCCACACATATGGTGAATCGTAATAAAAAGAACAAATGTAATTGGTGAAGAAAAATATCCATGATTCGTAATACTCCTAAAATCTTACTTAGACATTGAAATAATTATTTTAGAAAAAGGCTTTTCTGTCTGACTGAGCATTCTTTCACTAATTTTAAAATTCATTCACTATAATTTTGTCTTATTTAAAAAATTTTGGATGATTTTAAATTTTGAGATAATCGAGAATAATATGAAAAAATTTAATATAATATAGATTATATTTAATTTTTTAGAAAATGTTTTAACATATCATTTTCTTAATTTATTCACCTTCTGTTACCGCTTGTGGAATAAATAAAAAAAAAACTGTTTCAAATCAGGAAAATGAATATACTATTTTGGCTACTATTATTTAACGTTTTGAGACTACCAGAGCAACTAATTTCAAGGCTTCGGGCCACTGTCAGCCCTGTGATAGTTATTGATATTAATTTGTGTTATAGTTTTTATTATCTTATTTATAATATAAGTTTCAAATTTCTTTCTTAATTTTTTTTATTTTTTTATTTCAAGGAAGCCCTGGTGCATCTTCAAGTAATGAACACACTTTTGATCCAAATCTCCCAGGTGATCTTTTTGACATTGATCCTCTTTTGCAGAATTTTTTTGAAAATTTAGTTGATCGCAACAATTTTGGAGAGCAGTTATTAACTCCTTATCTAGAAGACATATCTACTGCAACTGATCAGGATCCTACATTTCAAGCTGGAGACGAGTTTGATCCCACTTGCGAAATGGATTCTGCTACTCAGTTAAGTGGCACTATGATTAATTATATCAAAGAAGCACAAAGCTATGCTGCGGGGCCGCAGATGGCACTATCAGACATTAATGATAAAAAAAGTGAAAAATTTTCATTTTCCCGACCTGTTGGGGAGATGGCAGGGCCTGTTCAAATGATCAATCTCCAAGTTGATTCAGGAGACAGAAAAAATCTAGAAGGTCTTGAAAAAAATTCAAAGAATTTTGAACATTTTAAGAAGGGAATCGACAAGATCTTGAGAAATCGAAGGAAAGATGCCTATATGCGTTATATTGCCAGCTTGATGTCCGTCGAAGATGAGAATGGAAATCTGTGAGTACTGCTCTATATTGGTTTTCTATTTATGTAATGTAAAAATTTATACTGTACCAATTGACTTCCAAGTATGAATACCTTGTGGGTCAGTATAGATATAAAAAAAATTCTAAAGAATTTTTTAAATCTAGTATCAATGAATAATTGAGTTATTATTATTTATTAAAAAATATTTAAGAACACTGTTAAAAAATAGTTCAACAAAAAAGTTATACCATAGAAGCGGGAGCGGAGGGTGCATTCAAAACTTGGTAACTCTGAATCCTATGAAAAATCATTAGTGTTACTGTATACTGCAAGAATTTTCAATTCACATTTTAATGAATAGTTAAGTGTTAATAAGTTTCGAATTCTCTCTCTCATTGTATAAAATAAGAAAAAAGATGCTATGGCACCGATAACAAAATGAACGTTTCCTCTTATAAAGTCCACTCACTTTAAAACAACGTATTGAATTTTGTTTCAATGAATGATACAATATTCTTAATCAATTATTCATTAAGAAATAACTTAAATGAGAAAATATTTTTCTTGAGATTTAATGTTGTTCTTTTTACAGTATCTCTTCATATGTAACCCTATAAGTTAATTAGTAGAAGTATTGTGGTTGTCATACATATTTTTATAAAAAAAAATTTTAATTTAAAATTTGAAAAAGAAAGTATAAATGTTGTAACAGTTGCTGAATTGATTTTTTCTTCCTTTTCTTCTTCTTCTTCTTTTTTTTTTTTTTTTTTTTTTTTTTTTAAACAATTTAAAGCATTTTAAATTCATTTTTTTTTTTAAACAAATTAAAGCATTTCAAATTCAATTTCAAGTTTCTTGCTAACTATACAAAGTCAAAAAAAAAAGTTTATTGAAGACTAATTGTGTTTTGCAATCTAATAATTTTATGTTTTTCAGTTTACTACATCTGGCTGTTAAAGAACAAGGTGAAAATGTTGACATGATAGCCAAGATTCTTGATATTGCACCACTGAATATCAATAAACAAAATAAATTTAAAGAGGTAGTGTTTAAATTATCTTTGATATAATTGAGTTAACTGAAAGCTCCAAGATTTATGTCTTTATATGCAATCTATAAATATTTTAGTTCTATTATCAAAGGCAACAAATGAGTACATTTCATAATTTTTTATTTTTTTTTATTATTTTTTTTCATTTTAAAAATGAATTGAAATTGAGTTTGATTAGGGTACACAACTTTAAAATCAAAGCTGTTTCTTCACTAAAACAGTATGAAAAATGTAATTAAATGCACGATTATCCGGCTTTCAATCAACCGGAATTTTTTGTAAATCAAGTTTGGCGAGAAAAGTGGCGTTATTTCGCCAAAAAAGACGATAAGTCAGCAATTTTTTTTTTTTTTTTTTTTTTTGAGAATTCGAAGTTGAGTGGTTTTTCTCTTTATTTTGATGGTTTTTAGTTTGTAATGGGGAAACAGTTGAATTTTCACGGATTAGAAATGAATATATTATTGTAAAAAAGTGATTTTTTTTATTCTGAAGTCTTATTCAAACAACTGTAAATTCTCAGCAAAAAACCTTAATATTCTTAATGGAAAATGTTTTTTCCGGAATATATATGGAAAAATAAATATACTGTGGTTATTTGCCAAATTTATAACAAATCTAGTTTGTTTCAATTGTGTAAGAGGGTTTCGTAATCGAAATTCCATTATCCACAGCATCCGAAAAACATTCTCCAGTAGATAATTTGATTTATCCGAAATTCTAATAATAATAATAAAAAAAAATTTAAAAAAAAAACATGCACATCTTGCATCTATTTATTCTTGCATCGTTTATTGCATAAAAATTTATATTCTTTTCCGGAATATGTGTTATTTATATATGCGGAATCTATATAAATCTGTGGACTACTTTTATTGTAATTATAGCAAAGAAATGTGATTTTTCTCTTGAAATTATGTTCGCAACCAGCAAAGAATAATGAGGAAATTCAAAATTTGTTAATAGTTTATCCAAAATCCGGATAAAATTAATCATTCGGTTTGTAGGCTAGATCTACATATGGAACATGCATTTCACAAAATTTAAAATCATGTATAACGGACACATTCTATTCCATATAATATCAGTGCATCCGTTATTCACTTATACCTGTGATTTAATTTGTAAATTTTCAATTGCATCCGGAAAATGTGCAATTCTGCCGAATTCAACTATTGTAAACATTTTATTCTTTTATCATAAAATGTCAGTTTCTCCCTATCAGAATAAAACCCAATTGCATCCATTTAAATGCATTTCCCCCTATAATCCCAATCAAAGTTTCGATTTGTAGGCTAGTCGACCATTTTGTACACAAAACTGCAAAAGTTTATTTTTCTTTTTTGTGTTCAAAAAGTATGGGTTATATTTTATTGAATACTATTAACGTATTTTGCAATCAATTAAAAAATAAATCTGTTTTGCTGTAATATTATTATAATAATGTTTATTGTTTAGATTAGCCGACAACCAGACAATCAAATTCAAAACTGAATAGTCTGTAAATTATCCAGAATTTCGTGGCGATTTGCATTACAATTCTTATATTCCTTTTTTCTATACAATATAATAGTCGATCTTTGAATACGAAGGTCGTCTTCTTGAGCATATTTTACTTTTGGGTACAAAGTAGGTTGTGTGTGAGGAGGGGGGGGGGGGAGACAATGGAATCACCGGGGTTTCCAAATACAAAAGCCACTTTTCCAGAATTCTCGGAATCTGACTGTGAAAACGCATTCAGGAAAACTTCCCCTCTGGAACTGAAATAGCATTACAATTCTTATATTCCTTTTTTCTATACAATATAATAGTCGATCTTTGAATACGAAGGTCGTCTTCTTGAGCATATTTTACTTTTGGGTACAAAGTAGGTTGTGTGTGAGGAGGGGGGGGGGGGGAGACAATGGAATCACCGGGGTTTCCAAATACAAAAGCCACTTTTCCAGAATTCTCGGAATCTGACAGTGAAAACGCATTCAGGAAAACTTCCCCTCTGGAACTGAAATAGCATTACAATTCTTATATTCCTTTTTTCTATACAATATAATAGTCGATCTTTGAATACAAAGGTCGTCTTCTTGAGCATATTTTACTTTTGGGTACAAAGTAGGTTGTGTGTGAGGAGGGGGGGGGGGGAGACAATGGAATCACAGGGGTTTCCAAATACAAAAGCCACTTTTCCAGAATTTTCGGAATCTGACAGTGAAAACGCATTCAGGAAAACTTCCACTCTGGAACTGAAATAGCTATACTAGTTCACTTTGTCCGCCCGGTAACCCTAAAATACAGGTTCGGTTAGAATCGGTAAAATCAAGAGACTTCTCTCTAATTTTCTTTTTTACTTATTTTACAACGCTTAATCTTCTATTTTTTTTTTACGAAATTCTGATGTGAAAATTATTTAATTTTGGTAACGTATTTCTAATTATTGCCGATTATAAGGCCCCAGACATACAGGAACGGCACGGCTACAAACCTCCTTTTGATGAATGTCGAAAGGGGAGAAGATGCACTGAAATCTTAAGGAGTGTGGGATTTGTAAGGGGTAGGAGTAGTTGACCCAATTAAGGTGACAGTTTTTTCCAACCCCTTACAAATACCACCCTCCTTAAAATTTCAATGCATCTTCTCCCCTTTCGACACTCGTCAAAAGGGGACTTGTAGCCTTGCCATTCCTGTGTGTGCCCGCCCTGATGGTAAAATATAACATTGTAACTAAAAAAGCTATGTAGAATATTTTTTTAAATATTCCGGATGTGACGATTTTAATGTTAGGTGCCATCACTAGTGTTATTTGCCGTTTAAATTTGGCAAAAAACTGTCGACATTCAATTAACCGGAAAATTCGGTTATCCAGAAATCCTAATTTCCCAACAATTCTGGATAATCGGGCTTTTACATATTTGATGTTATACTATGTGATTTTGACATAAAATCCAGAAGTTTGGATGTCATGTTTATTTAATGGAAGAATAAATGTGATAAAAAACCACTTTTTGTAAAGGAGTAGAGCAAATAAAGTAAAATGCTGTATTTCAATTTTACAAAAGATTTTTTTTTCTATCAATGGCAACGGTCGTTTTGGAAAAGCCATGTTCTCACTGAAATAGTGGTTTTAATTATGTGTTAGAGTGCATTTAAATACATGTAGTTGTCAGAAGCTAACATTAAAAATCCTTGAAATATATTTTTTATTGATAGGCAGCTAAATTTCAGTAATTTAAGCTTGTGTTATGACATTTTAGGGCGAGAGGATTTCAAAGTTTTTTTTTTTATTTTTTTTTAACAAAAATGTTGCAAAAGAGATAACTTTGTAAAAATTCATAGTTGATAATTCTATCATATATTTTGAGTGTTGTCTTCAGACAAACCAAAAAAAAAAAAAATCAATCAATGTAAAATTTATTTTAAAGATAAGGATTATTAAACAGTGATAACGAATTATTTTAGGGGTCAGCTGAGATAATTGCTTTAAAGTGTTTCATTTTTTTCCCCTACCTTATTATTGAGGTAGAAAGTTACATGTTTTTGGTTTATTACTGAGAAAGTTTCGAAAAAATAAGCAGGGTTTTCCCACGGCCTACAGACTATTAACCTCATTGATGTTGAGAAAGAAGAATCTGATAAAGTTAATAATACCACTCTTTTCAAATGCTTTTTATAGTTAAATTAGAAATAAAGTTATATAAACCAATTTTGAATATATTCTTTTTAAGTTCTCTCAACTTTGACTTATATTTAGAACTCTAAAGAAACTAAGTTTGTTTTCAGTTCTGAGTTCTTAAAACATGTAATGTAACTCCGAGTTTTAGTATGTTGTTGACAAGTTGACTTGGCAATATATACTTTAATAATGGTTTTATGAATATGTGTTACTTGGCGAGTTCTAACGCTGTCACACTTTATTTAACGTCCTAGAATATATAGATGTGTGTTAAGGTTTTTTCTTTATTTTTAGGTGTAATCCAGTTATTTGCTTGAAAATTCTTTGTTTTTGAATTGTGATATTTTTGTTATGAGCTCTTTTAATAATCTATGTTACTTTTTTTTTTCCAGACTTGTTTGCATTTTGCAACTATGAACGACAATTGGAAGTTGGTGTTTTTTTTAATGACTCGTAAAGGAAATCCAAGTATTAAAAATCAGAATGGGGACAATTGTTTTCACTTAGCAGCTAAATCCAACTTCATTAACACCATGAAAATCTTGCTGAGTTCAAACTTAAAACATGGGAGACAAATACCATCTCTCGATGACCTAAACTATGATGGTAAGTTCAGCAATTAAAATTATATTTTAAAACAATGTCTGAACCAATTAAGACCTCTTAAAATCCACATTATTATTATTTTTTATGGAACTTATCACGTACGTAAGAAGAAAAAAAAATAACATAATATTGTCAACCTCATCTAGATTAATCATTTATCAAACTAACAGTTTCAGTTAAAATTAGATGAATTTAAATACAAGGAATTTCTACATATGAACCAGTGGCGAAAATGAGCGAAAAGAAATTTTTTTTTAATTGGATGCTTTTGCTGTCAAAATCACTAGTTCTTTGTATCTGCCAAATGCAATTCTAAGAAACGTTTAAGAATTATTTATTTTGAAGCTAAATGAGCAAGAGATAACATATTCTCTGACAGGATTTGGGTTTATGACATCCAATCTTGTGAAGAAAATTCATTCCAATAGAGCCAGCATAAATGTATAATTCAATATAAACTTCTTGTAGACCATAACATTGAAACTCAACCATCCCTAAACCACATTTTTCTTTGTCTACAATTTTGTCATGAATTTGCCAACATTTTAATGTATGATTGTAATTTTATTGCTTTTCTCTAAAAAAGTAGCTAAACCAAAAACTCTTACAAAATCAATCTATAACCTATCTTATTTTACTTCACCGGTTTATATATTTATTATTTTTAACACATAAAATTTGCTTATCAAATTCAGGTTTATCCCCTTTACATCTGTGCATTATGAATAATGCTAAAGAATGTATGCAACTGCTTCTGCGAGCCGGAGCGAATGTTAATATTACTGAGAGGAAGACTGGGCGTTCTCCATTACACCTTGCTATTGAGCAGCAATCTTCTCTTGTTGGCTACCTTTTATCTCATGTAAGTTAAAGATTTGTTTATGGCAGCGTTATTCCAAGGGATGCTCTTTTTGTGCAAACTTGCAGATTTCCTGAAATATTACAAAGGTCTTGTGATGGAATATAACATAAATTAACATGGAGTACTTGAGTAACATAATGATAGATACCATATTTTCCCATATAATTGTGTAATAAACTTAAGTTGTTGCAAACCCAAAAATGTGAAACATGTGGAGGTCTGGTAATACTAACAGACCAATTCCTATATTTTCATATTTTGTGTCAATTAATAATTGTCCTAAAATACAACTTGACGAGCTTTCTCTTTATACATATAGACGAGGGTGGTGTGGGGCCTTTTTTTTTGCTTTTTTTTTTTAAGTCCTTCATAATTACTTGATACATATTTATAAATAAAATTTGACATTAACTAGAAAAAGTAATGTTCAAATAACTATTAATATTCCTTCTGAAAATAATTTAAACTAAGTAAATAAACAATTGTGTTGCTACTTATGTGGACATTCAAATCGTAATTTTAATATTTTATTGAGAGGTATAATTTTTTAAATTCAATGTATACAGTATAATACAATGGTAATTGTTTACTACATAAAACATAGAATATTGCTCTTGGATTTATCAGTGATGGTGATAAATTATAGATTAATATAAAAACTTATTGTTCAATAAATAGTCTTTAAATGATTTATTAAATGCAAAATTTATTTGAAAATAGATTAGAACTTAATCTATCTATAATATTAGTATAATTTTTCATTTAGTGAATTATTTTCTAAAAAAATCGAAAGAAAACTAAATTCTTATTTCTTTATTCTATTTAAAACAAATTTTAGATTTAACATTTTGAATAAAAAGTTGTGCTGCTTTTTCTAAAATCTGTCTATTACTCAAAAATTGCACAGCTCCAAAAAGATAGAAAATATTCCCTCAAGATTCACTGTGGTTGTTTTAGCAATAAAATTTATTTTAACTTCCTTCAATACATATCATTTTCTTGCATTTACCATCATTCTATAACTGTGACATCTTCAATAAATTCCTTTTCAAAAAGATATCTTTGGAATGGAAAACTTTTGGTCAAAAGTAGAAGTTATTTACAGCATCAAATAATTTAAAAAAACTAATTGTAAATAAATAGATAAAAATATTTTAAATTATTCTTTTTTTTTCTTCTTTTTTTTTGAAGAAAAAACCATTTGGTTTAAATCATGCCAACCCTGATATAGACACTAAGAGTTGCAACATATTTAACATAGGATTATAACAAACAGTTGCTTTCACAAAAATATCAAAAGGAAAACTAATACACAAAAATAAAATACCAATAAATTGATGTATGGAAAGTGCTAAACTGCTGTCATAAGCCGAAAGGCCCTAAATCCAAAAAAAATTCAAATGCTTATTTTGACATTTTCTGATTAGTCTTTGGAAAATAATCTTTTTATTTCATTGAATTGCTCAGATTCTTAAGTCATAAAAACTTATACAACAATTAAAAAAATATGCAATTTCAAACGACTAAAAATAAAAGCGTCTAAATACTCATCTGATTTGTTTTTTGGATTTTGGGCTTTTTAACTTGTGACTGTGGTAAACTTTTCAATCATTTACTAAAAAAAAAAAAAAAAACTGCATTATTATTATTATTATTATTTTTGTATCATTGATGAGATAATTCAAAATCTCGTCATCCTGTAAATGCCCCCTGATCTGATAATCAGAAAAGTTTAAATTTCTAAAATTAAATTTGGCCATGTATAACTTTTCTTTTTATAAATTAATTTCAATCTTCACTGTACCCTCTAGCTCTGATGACAGTTATTTCAATTTTTTCAGTCTAACATAGATACAGATTGTACTGACTATAGAGGATATACACCTTATGAAGCTGCATGTGAAGCCAAAGGAAGTTCTGTCATACATGAAGAACTGTTAAAAATAGCCCAGTTGAGTAAGGGCAATGAAGGTCCAACAATTATATCAGTATGTAACATATTTTAATATTGTCTTTTAATAATGATATTTTATTTTCTCCAATCAATTTCAATTAATCGTACTTTAATTTCACTAGTGTAAAAAAAGCTGAAGATTTAACATTTTTTGTCATTAAAAACTGCTAAAATATTTTTATGTATTTACTTTGTATGTCTACCAATCTTTTGTTGGTGGAATCTTATTTTCAAATTCAACTGTCAATTTAATGAAAAGTCAACTAAACAATATGATAGTTTACCCAATCAATTTATTTCTATGTCGGCATGTCCAAAGATGAACTGCTAAGTAGAAATCACCCTTAACTAATCGTATGGTTTATTCTAATTTCAATTATCTCTTATTTTTGTCAGCTATATTTGCAATAAGTTGTTAATTTTTCTTATTTTTAAATCCTTTATATTAACTTCGATTTTGTGTGTGTGTGCTAACCCTCTTGCCTGCGGATAATAGGTCTGAAACTTGGCAAATAGATTCGATGACAATGGATTCTATCAAATTTTGGGGCTGCAACTCTCACTAAAAGGTTGCTTTTACACACACTTCTATAATCGCTGTGGAATACTAATAAATCCCATTTAACCGGTCATTTGTTGAAACTCTTTCCTGTTGCCAAAATTGTTTTAATCAAAATAAATTAAAGATAATTGAATGTGAATGCATAAAATCATTATGGAGTGAAATCCAGTCAATTTAACTTATGTGTTGCGTAGCAATTTTAGTGAAATAATTTTAACCAGGCATTGTTGAAACTCTTTCCTATAACCACATTTTTTTTTAATCGCAATAAATAAAAGATATGTGTTTTTATTGCCTTACGTCAGACTTATCAGCTTTCATAGATCGTTGACTCGTTGCAGATGACAATGTATTCAATCGAGTTTTGGGGGGGGGGGGGAAGAAGTTAGTAAATAGTTTGGAATGGTTCTTATGTTCTTAGTGGTCAAACACTATAAAAACTCGATCTGAGCTCAAGAAGTTGCAATCGCATTTAACAATTGGCAATGCATATAAAGGATTTATATTAAAAACTTTATTTTTATGGGTTACATTATTATGACTAGTATGGAGATGGAGCTATTTTTTGTGCTAGTAAAAATATTTTAATTTTCTTGACTATTTGTTCAAAATTTTTTTTTTTTTTTTATTCTGCATCTGTGTCCCATCTGTGTAGTAATAGGCAGTGTTCATTCTTCGTCCAATGCTAAGTAATGGGAGAGAGATTTTTTAAGAATTATGAATGTGATATGCTCCACTTTTGTTTTCTATGTAAATATTTAATACAGTTAAAAAGTTTTTATATTTTTATGCCAGTAAAAAGCATTTTATTTATAATTTTGTATTTTAGATTGTCGACTCTTGTAATATTCCATGATGGTCATTATTTTAACAATCTGTACCAAGTTAAAAATCACTCAAATTATTAATACTTGACTTATAAATAATGTGCTATTTTATAAATTCTCACTTTTTATGCTTCTTAAATCTCCATGTTAAGTGTAAGACTGCTTGGACTAAAAATATTTTTTAGTTTTTAAGAACAGAAAACATGAAACCACAAAAACTAGCTACGGAAACTGACGTCTACGACAGTAGCTCTGAAACAAGTAGTGAATCTGACAGTGAAGATGTCGATTATCCGCCAACAACTGATATTAATCATCAAGAACCGGTTGATAGCATTCAACATCATAATACTAATTGTAAGTTGTTTTATTTTTATATTTTAAAATTAGTAAGTAGGCATTGCTTATTGTACAAATTGACTAATTTGACCAATATTTTCTTTTGACCTTCTTAAGTTTAATGTTAGTATCAAGTTAGTTTGAAAAAATTAATTTCAATACATATTGTTACGCAATTTTCCTGTATATGATTGTAAATAGTTTAAGTATTTCTTTTAATGCTCTAATTCCTTAAATGTAATTATTAAGAGCGATAATACAGGCTTAATGTTGCCAGTGTTTTGCATTTAATCATGAAATTTCACTATTCTTTAGTGCATGTTAGTCGCATTGTTCCAACCGCCATTGAAAATCATTAAAAGTGCTTAATATTTTTTAACTTGTTTTCAAGCCTTAAAAGTACTTGAAAATGTTTGGATGTTCTTAAAAGAATTTGAAAATGCCTAGAGTTTCCTAAAAGTTCTTAATTTTTACTGCTAATGTGTGCCCAATGGCAATATTTATAAAAATTCAACTCTTATTTTCTTATTCCCTCGAGACCACCACTTATCCGCAGTGCTGCGAAATTGCTAGGATATTTGTATTTGGCATACGTCAACTTATTTGTCGTTTGGTTTTTTAACAGAAGCATTTTACGAGTATTATACCAGGAAAGTGCACATTTAATGTACTATGGCCCAAGTGCAATGCATATGAAAAATGAATTGCAACATCATCAAAGTATGTTCATAAGGCAAAATGCAAATTGTGCATAAAAGATTTTGATATTAGCACTAGTTGCAAAGCAGCTGTAAAATCACACATTAAAGACATGCCTAAAAACAAGTTTTTGAAGGTCCTTAAAAAATATTATTTAGATCTTTAAAATTCCTTGAAAAGTCATTGATTTTCATTCTGTGCTTTCAGTGCACCAAATGGGTTTCTCTGGGTTTTTTGGAATAGTTTGTATATGAGGATGTAAAATCCGTTCGAAAGGGAATTTGAGTTGGGGATACAGAGCTGTTTTGAAAGAAACTAAGCGCTTGTTTTTATCTCTGCGATAAAGCTATAAAATCTAAAGTTTGATTGGGACAGGGGTTGCCGACGTCCTATATATCCTATAAATCCTATATATTTTTTTAAATCGGAAAAAACGTCCTATATTGTCCTATATTTTATAATTGTCCTATAAATCCTATATTTCTGTGTTGATTCGACCTATATTTTCTTCAAATTCGTAGTAACTGTGCCGATTGTTGCCATTTTTTATATTCCGGATTCTTTTCTGCGATCGTAAGTGAAAGAGACCTGAAAACCCACAAAAGCGATGTTAGTAAGCGGCCGCGCCGTATCTCTTGTGACGTCACGTGTTGCATTGACTACTCGCTTCCTTTCTGCGTGACCATAGGAAAAGCGCACGTCGACAGAGGTAACGATGACTTATTCCTACAACTCAACTGTACTCGACCGACGAGAGTTGTAAACAAGTGAACTTTTCCATAGCACGCATAGTAAACTAATTGGTCAAAATGCAAAAAGAGAAGCGAAAAAGCTAAGGTTAAAATTCCAAGTCAGGTACGGATTCTACGCTAAGGTGATTTTTGCCAAAAAATAGCAGCCTTGCCCTTTTTTTTAATCACATGTGAACTACCTATGGTTGCCATAATTTGCCACAGCTCTATGTAATCAATTCTTAATGCACGATCCGTACTGGACTTGGAATTTTAACCAAAGAAAACGATGCAGAAACAAACTACCTCGGGAAGAACAGGGGGAAAAAAAAAAACTTTATTATACACTTGCAGGACCAAAATCGACATTTCGAGTGCCCAGTCAATGATTGATGAAGGAAACGAAAGGGTTAAAATTTGCTGTACAGTGTCAGAATTCGGATAGCGACTTTTCAAAAAAGTCAAAAATTGAAAATGACGTCAAAAATCTGTTGCTAAATCTAAACGCTCACTCGGATTACCCGAAAACTAAATCAACGGGTTGCCACATTTGGCGCTAAATCGCCAATCCTTCCGGCACCGTAGGATAAATCTACCAACAAAAGACTGCTAATAAGGATAAAAAGAAATAAGTCAGCTCAAGCACTTATACATGCTAGAAACAAAAGACTCAAAATTGCAAATGTAGCTAATATAAACTTGATTTATTGATGAATACCAAGTATGAAATATTGAGGTAATTTCGAATAAAAGATGACATATTCAGGATCAGGCGATTTCTTTTTCTTAGTGTTTTTTTTTTTTCTGTTTTCTTAAATTCAATATAATGAGTTTTAAAGGGTGATAGTAATTTTCGAAGTACTTTTTATTAATATTCTCTATTAAAGAAAAATTTATAGGAAGGAAAATTAGTGCTGTGTGAAAGTCCTTCAAATAAGTATGTCTTATATGTTCATTTCAGTAATTTTCATTTAAAGTTTTAATTAATGAAATATATAATGAGTTAAAATTAAAGTTCAGTAGTAACTGTGTGCAGTTATTTGATATTTTATATTGTCCTATATTTTTTTCAAAAAAATCCTATATATTCTTATTTTGTCACTTTGACCCCTGTTGGAAGTTCACTTATTGTTTTTAAAGAATTTTTGGGAGCCTCTGAACGAAGAATAAATCATCAGTTTTATTTTGTAAAGCTGTGTCATAATTTCCACTGAAAGTCATTACCAATGAAGTCAGAAGTGGGGGGATATGTATTTTTTAGCCGTTGCCAAAAAACTGCTAATAATTTTAATCAAAATTGCTGTGGTAATGCCTTGAAAGGTGTTCTATAAATAAATTCTAGTATCATATTCGATAATGGCGTAAAAAGTTGAAAAATTAATGCATTTAACAGAATTATCTTACCTTGAGTGTTGAACATCAACACAACTGTTCCTCCTCTGTATCACTTACCTGAAAAAACTGTGTAATAATTATCACAGAGCACATCACCCATTTGACTATTTTTTGTTTGATTTTCGCCTATGTAATGATTGCCGACAAGCTGGCCATCTTAAAATGAGAATGTGAAAACGATAAAAAACATTAAATTCGCCAATCCATATCAAATTAAAATGCAGTGTCCAATATTTTAGAATAATTTAAAGTTATGCATGGGTTGCACTTATGCGCCAATTGTGTCCAACTGTGCTAAATGCAAAAATCTGCATTATTTTAGCCATATTTACGCCAGAACGCAATTTTTTAATTTTTTTTAATGTCATCTGCACAGCAATCCGATACTGTTACGCTCTGTAATAGTGCTATTGTCGAGAAATATTCCGGTATATTCGGTGCCAACACTGATATTTACGTTGGTCTAGTGATAATTTTCTCCGAGTGAATGATGATTTGCAACGCTAATGATGACATTAATTTTAAGTTGGTCATGGCCATTTTCGTCGAATTTTCATCGATATAACAGCTCTGTTGTATTGAGAATTGCTCCGGTTAATTCAACACATATTTACGTTGTTGTTATGTTCGTTTTCTCCAAGGTTTATGCTAATGTAATAGCAACTATAGCTGAGATTTGTGACTCCGATTTGGTGACATTCACCTCAGATATCGTTAGTGTTATAGCCACTATGTAAGTGATTAGTGTCTGCTTGAGATCTCGATCGATTTCGCAATTTAGTTTTAATTGATTCAATGTAAGAATGACTAAAATTTTTATCTGATCTTGTACCCGAAAATTAGTCCCAAATGTCAAGTTTGCTGCATAATCCGCGTGTAAAATTGTAATTGTATGTAAAATTGTTTCTTGCTTTTTATTTTATCAAACAAGCTTAAAGATATAAGTAATAGTTGAAATTTAAAAGTTTAAGCTATTTTTTCAGTACTTGGACTGTAGCTTAAAAATTTAGGAAACTGGATTTAATTAAATTTGCCAGTGATTCTCAATATCATAATCGTTTGAAGTTGTTTGACATAATGAAAAAAAATGTATCCTTTTTTCTCGCTTTTACATTAATTTTGGCTGTTTTACTTCACATTAATTATTTAAAATATCTTAATTTAATCTAAATAAAAAAAAGTTAAGTTTAATGTTTTTGCAAATGTAAGAGATGTATGTTTATACTGTAGTTGCAAACTGTAACTATTCTTAAAATTGCAACTTATGTTATAATTGGATAAAAAAATTGTAAGTTATTTGTAAAATTTAATGTTTTAATTAACAGTTATCTTTAATGTAACAAATATGTATTACTTAGTCATCAGTATAGCGTTCATGAGATTTTTACAATTAATTTCATTAGTCAAAATAATTTGTAAAATTTTAAGTATTGCAGCTTGCAAAAATTTTACATGTGACAATTTGCTTTTGATTGCAGTACTATAAGTGTTGTATTTCATATTACTTTCTGTTTTTTTACTATTTAAAGTTATAAGTAATAAAATCTGAAAGATTAGTTCACCTGCTAAGAAAGTAATTACTCAACTTCTAGAAGGACATTTTCATCAAAAAGACGTTCTATTGAATATGCTTCTCCTTTGACAAAGTTTGTTTTCTTGCTAAAAAAAAAATTCTGCTACAAAATTTGTTTCTTCAGCTAGTGTTTTTTTTTTTTTTTTTTTTTTTTTTTTTTTTTTTTTAACAAAACCTGCTCCAAATCTTTCTGAGTGAGTGTGAGCCCTATTTATGTGATATTCCACACCTCAGGTTTTGCCAATTTTGACTTCAAAAGTTACATTTCATTTTGTAAAATTAGTCTTATTAGCTCAATCTTGAGTTTGTTGTTGGTGCAATGGATTTTAAATACAGCTTATATTTTGCTTCAATCTTGAAAACTAAACTATATGCTTCTGTTAAAAATTAGCTTATAAAAGATCTAGGGGAGAATATAATAAGTACAAATTTTTTTAAAGTTAAAATTAAAAAACAATGCTGTTTGTTTTGTCCATGTGGGTTTTTCAATTTTCTTTTTCAGTGTAAGCAACCTCACTTTATCATTAGTTTAGATGTTTATAAAGTTACTTATTGTATATTCCTTTAAATTAATGTAAACATTCAAAATTCTTGTCCTTGTGAGTGGACAAAAGTTTTGTTACTCTTGAGGAAATAAAATAATCAAAACCAGGCAGCACTATTGTATTTCTAGAATTTGGTTAGTTTGGAAATTGATGACAATTAGTCAGTATTTTATTAATGCCTTGTCACTACTTGATCATTTTTTTACATGTATTTTGTTTAATTCAATCTATAAATTGAACTACAAAAAAAATCCAACTTATGTTATATTTTTTTAAAAATTGTATTTGCACTGCATAGGTATACAAGAAAATTTAAATACTATAGATGAAGGAAAATTATGCCAAATTTTGGATGCTAATAGTGGATGGAGAAAGATTGGAAAATGTATTGGTTATGATGAACGTTCTTTAAATGATTTAGAAATGTTAAGCAAACAGTCAAGTCCTACAAAGATCATTCTTATGAAAGTCAAGGTACGTTTTTTGTTAAAATAATAGTAGATACTAATAGTATAATATCACATTTTGTTAGAAGGTGACTGGGCAGTATAAAGCATATATTATTTGCATGTTCTGTTTATTTTAATTAAACAAGAACTTATTCAGAAAATGGTAATGAATTGTGATGCTTATTCAGAAAAGAAAAAAAAACATTATTTTTATGGTTAAAAAACAAATATGTTTGCTTTGGAAAAAAATCGTAGAAAACATAGCTTATAAATTTACAAATAAAATCATAAATTATAAGTTGCAATGAATAAGAGACATATAACATAAATGGATAGTTTTAATGTGATGGTTTTCATAATCCTTATAGTTGCAAATTTTAAACATTTAGTAGTCTTAAAAGTTGGGTGCTTGCAACACCTTAGGCACCAAAGTAAAGTGTGTTACTTATAAAATGCAGGATCATCTAGTTAAAGTATATATATTGTGTTCAAAATGTATACAAATTTCCACAAAACAAGTCGAGGAATCACCGATTAAATTATAGAATTTTAAAATTGGTTCGAGTTACTAAATTATTTTATGTTCATACTAGCTAACTACCTGTGCTTTGCTTTGAAATTTTACCATGTATATTTTATCAATCAAATAACATTCTTGCATTACACATTGCGGATGTTTGACCCTAATTCAAACCCTGAAGGTTTTTTAGAATCGACCCTTGTTCACATTTGTACCAAATTTTATAGTTGTCACTGCATTGGAAGTGGGACATTTAAATATGCCTCATTTAGAACATTTTGACCCCTTAAAATTAGTTAATAGAGATTAGAATAGCTTACATTATCTATGCTTGCCTTTGTTGATATTTGTACCAAATTTCAGAGTTTACCTCCATTGGAAATTAAACATTCCTAGTTTAGAACATTTCGGCTCCTTAAAATTAATTTAGAGATTAGAATAGCTTACATTATCTTTTTTGACATTTATACTAAATTTCAGAGTTGTGGCTGTTGTTTAATGATAATGGCATTGTCATATAAAAATGGCCATTTGAAACACCCACAATCAATGTAGCACACTCTACAAACTTCTTTTGTGCTCATTGAACTAGAAGAATATACTAATAAGGTTACCATAATTTTGTAGGTCCATCCATTTTACAATCTTTTTCATGCCTATATAGAAAGTGTTTATAAAACGGTAAACACATATTTGATTATATTTATGTTATGTGTTTTTTTTATAAATTGTTCAAATAAGGAAAATAAAAACTTATATTTCTTTTAATTAATCTGAATGTTTATCTTCCGTTCCCAGAGATTTTAGATTAAGACTAATCTTTTATTTCAGCGTTCGTATCCAGATTATGATGAAAAGACATTAAAAAATATTTTGGAAATGGCCGATTTGAAAGAAACTGTTCTTATGCTGGAGAACTTGAACATTTAAACCAATTCTATGCATTGGTTACTTATTTTTTTCTTTCTTACATTTCCCGGTGATAATCATTTAATATTTTTGCTTCATGATGCTCAATACCATGTGCCTCACGTTTTTTAATCTCTTGGTTTGTATTTTAAAGACTGATCTTCATTGAGAAGCCTTTTCTTTCTTTTAAACTTGTATAAATGCATAAAACCTGCTAGATATTTCTCTATAACTTGTATATTTTAAAAATAAATGTGAAATTCAGGTTGTCATCTGTATTGTATGCTGATAACAAAATCTATGTTATCTAAAGTTATGTAAATCTTTTTATAAAAATATAATTCTAGCTTGCCGTTACATTTTTAAGCTTGTTCTTTATTGTTGTAAAAAATACACATGAACACAAATACACTTACAAGGGCATATTTTTTCTTCTTCTTTGTTCACCTATTTGTGTGTGTAGAGTAAAATGTTTCAAAAATAAAACCACAGTTGAGCACATAATATATATTTTTTAATCTTTAAAAGGCTGTATAATAAAAAAATTATTTAATTTTCACATCAAACTTTGAAAAGTACTCATCATTTTACTAAGGGAAAATACTTTATAGAATGGCATTGTACCAATAGGGTTTAATATTAAAAATGCATCGTAATACTGTCATTACAATCTTTCAAAGAAATAATTAAAAAAAAAAAACTTTCCACATGCCACAGCACAATATACCCGAAAACGATTTTTGTACTTAATACTTAATCACCAGGATAAAAACAAATTGCAGAAGTCTTAAATAATAAACTAGCATAGTACTACACCAACAAACAAATTATTAAAGAAAAATATTGCACTGGTATCCCATTTAAAGAAATATAAAAATGACTACAAAAGAATATAACTCCTTTCAAACATAATGTATATTTTTAAAGATATTATAATAGTGGTCTAATTTCATTTTTATATTATTAAGAGATCAAACCAAATTATACATCTTGCTTGTTTTCTTATACTGTTAAACTACATTATGCATTTTACTTAAAACGTAGTCGATTTACAATTAAAAATAATAATTAAACCACTATATAAAGCCTTTGTTTATCAGCTAAATTGAGTATATTTTATGGCAAAATAAAAATTGCACTTGGGAAAAAAGGGTGATAACCTATTTACAAGATCATTTTTTTTATATATAAATTAAAATGCATGCTGAATCTATAAGACAAATGCCTGCAATAGCAGCACTATAATAAACTTTATACAGTCTAGTAGAATAAATATTATATACAAAGCACCATCTTGTGCAGAAATTGAAGTATTAAGGTCACTGAAAAAAAGTATTAAGCACTGAAATGAAACTACAGACATAGATCTGAACTAAAATGCATTTCTATAAATGCAAAACAATCTCTTCCAAATCTTATGGAAAGTTAAAATTCTTGTATATAAATGACTAGAAAATGAAATAAAACAGCTTTTAAGCTGAAAGCTGTCCTTAGAAATTCATGTAGTCTGTTCATATTTGGCAACTAAGGCTTCTAAAAGCTTCAGTTTGGCTTTGGCATTCTGAAAAACAAAATTTTAAACAAATATTATTTATATGTGTATTACATTATTTTCTATAACTAGTCTACATAAATTTTAAATAAAAGTTATAACATAGAACTCTGAAATTTTAAACGAAAGTAGTTTTTTGATTTACAGTTAGTAAAAAATCAAAAAACTTTATCATTCTAAGTGACTTCGATTATGCTTAGAATGGAAAAGTTATTAGATTGGTTTCAATGGGGTCACTGGATGGAGGGTATTGAGTTTTGTGACAAATTTGTTGCAAGTGGAAATAGGATGGGGTTGTATTGCTAGTGCAAGAAAACTTTAAATCATTCACAATTTGAGCCAAAGAAAGCTTTTGTGTTGCTCAGCTAATAACAGCTCTCATTTGTCGAGGAGTCAATGTCGATGGACGTTCTCTACCCTTCCACTAAATGTAAATATCACTATTGTTTAAAAAAAATATTAATCACATTCTTGGATCTGCTTAATCTTTTAACTATATCCCAAGAACTTAAACCAAATTTTTTTTAAACTAAGGATCTTACCGTGTTCAATCGGTGTTAATTTCTTACCTCTCCCCATTTTCATAAATCATTAAATTACTCTCTAGCATCGTTCTAAATTGTCTACGTAATTTGTTCAAGCAACTTCGCAGACGTCTATAATACTACAACAAATAACATGAAAAAAACTATATTTGAGCTTGGCCCTATTATTTTTTCCAGAAATCCTTATAATTTTTAATTTTAAACTAACTCAATTTGTCGTAATATTTTTATATGTATAATTAAAGTTGCTCTTTTCTACATAGTGAGAAATTTGTATTAAATAGTTGGGGAAATAATGAAGTTTTTTGCTTGGCCTTAATGTTTTTTCCAGCACTGTAATACATTTTCCACTTAAAGTTTTGTTATCATACTAATGAGGATGTTCAGCAAAAAGTTAATAGTTTCATTTATAAACTTTTCTTCCAAAATTGAGTTATTTAATTCAATTTCGACTCAATAAAAACTTTTGCAGATTGTTAACTAATATATATATGAATATGCCTTGATTTAATGTTAAAAGAATATTAAAAACATGCTCATTATGTTCATACGGAAATACGTACACATGGAATTTTTATAAACAATGTATATTTAACTCTTAAAACATATATAAGAATACTTCGAAATAATTTCCACTATTCGAATATATATAAAAAAAGAATTTTAAATATAAGAGTAAATAAAGTTTGTATTTAACCATAACATAACTGGAAGTTTTGGAATAATGTTTTTAGGATTGACTAAAGAAAGATTTAAACTTAATATCGAATAGTTACCTAAACATTTAAAAATAAAAGAATTTAAAGTTATCTTCAATATTCTTTTGAACCATGGTTTTTCAATGTAAATTCTTTCAAAATAATGATTCTAAATTCGATGTAATGCCATGTTTGTTGTTATAAGAAAGATAGGTAAGAATTCTAGAAAAACTCCATTCCTATTGGATAATATTTCACCCTGATTCCAGTCATATTGCGCTCTCTATGAGTTTCTCACTTTCCAATGAATACAGAGTGCATCTTATCATAGTTGGCTTTGGTTATGACATCATAACAATTAAACAGAAGACTACAAATAAATTCAAACCTGCTTGAAATGCATTGATGCAACTTTTAATATTTTTTTTAAAGAAAAAATATTGACTGATTTCAGACTTAAAAAGTTAGATTTTCAAATAACTTAAGATTTGAAAAAAAATTAGCAAATATATTTTTTCAATAACTTTTCACTGACTCTTATAAACCAAGTAGCTCATTATTAGTTCTCAAACTTTTTAAAGGGCTGTATTTTACAATAGCCCAGGCCTTGGTGATGTTATTTTTGCAACTTGCATCTTAATTTCTTGAATTTGATCTCTACATCAAAATCTTTTAAAAATTTAAGAATGAAAATATGTAAAATAATCTAAAATCCTTTGACTTGGATGTCCTGCATTGCATTGAGTGTATAATCACGAAAATTCTCTTTAAGTTGGGTGAATAAAAAATATTCCCGATTTTAATTCAGTATTAACTATTCATTTAACTTTAAAAATCATTGCAAATTATATAATTTTGTGATTTTAGTAATAACGTAATTTTATTCATACCAATTTTGCATATAGAGTTCCACTTAAAATAACTTACTTTATATTCTGTATAACATGATTCCATAGCACGTTTATCTTCCCTTTGCACTTTTCTATGGGATTTGTTAAAAGAGAAAAAGTTGAATCAAAGTTATGTCTATGAACAATTTTAATTAGAAGGAAAAAAATGATTTTTTTTTTCTTCTGTATAATTAACAGAGAAATTCCACAAATATCAACTATTTTCAACTTGTTATCTCAAGAAAAAAAGATAAGCTCAAACAGAACACTTATTGCATAAAAAATATTTGCTTGAATGTGAAGAAAAAATTAAAACAAAACAATTTTTAAAGGAAGGAATCATCTGCCTCCTTCATACCAATCTGTAATTATCATCACATATATAATTAAGGGGGTCTGGGACTCAAAATTTCTCATTCTTTTTTTTTTTTTTTTACTTTTAATTACCCACTAGGGGGCTTCGCCCCCTGCTCGCTAACGCTCGCCAACCCCCAAACGCCTCGCTGCGCTCGGATTGAGCGGCTTTGCCGCTCGAATTTGTGGTTAAAACATCTTGCTGCGCTCGAATAGGTTTGCCAGCCATAAAAAATGTAACCAAATTCTTATAAATTTAATGTAAGGCCTTATAGAGAAAACACCCAAATTGCAAGTTTCATAATAGAAAGTTAAATATACTATCCGAAAACATTCTGACTTAAAACTTCATTAGCTATGCCCTTACATTGAAGTCCCAATATCTTTTATTTATTCTGATAAGTCGCCCCGTTAGAGAACGACGTCCAACGCGAAGCATTTTCTGGATAGAAATACTTCAAAATAATAATTACTCTAATACAAAAATGCTTCAGAAAAACAGAAAAAATCAAATTTGAAACGAAGAGTTTAAAAAGAGCTTTAAAATTAGCAATGGGTTTGTTGTTTACATATAAGGATAGCTTTAAAATTAGCAACGGTTGGTTGGTTGGTTGGTTGGTTGAACCCCCGAGCAGCCGGTTTGTTGTTTACATACGTAAGGATGTTGCCAATCATATATTCAAAATCATTGAGGCTTTGTAGTAGCTTAATGATGAAAAATATTGAAATTTAACTAATTAATAATGTGTTAATAAATTATTTTGCCACGTTTTGGCAAATCTACAGCTTATTTCCTTTAAAATGACACCTTGATCATTGAAATTGGTTGAGCAGTTTAGGCGGACGGACTAACCCCAAAAAACGTATTGCCTATTAAATATATAGATATGTATACATAGGGTAATGAAAGTATAGCATTCGGTGAAAAAAAAAATGATTTTTTTGGAACATCCTGATTTCAAAAAAGTGATCTAGAAAAAATGTATGTCTGTGTTTGAAAAAATTGACTTACAATGTTCAAATTTGGGATGAGAATTAGTGGTGGCCATGGGACCTACCATTAAAGTTTTCGTCAAAATCCTGCAAGCGCGTAAGGTAGCTGCCATTGAAAAAAATCATATTTTTCAATTATTGCAAAAAAATGGCTCCAACGATTTTGTTAAAAAACGCTGTGGTAATGCCTCTTAAGGTGTTCTAAACATCCCCACCTCTGAAATTCCTGTAAAAATGTTTTAGTGGCTTAAAAAGTTTAAAAACGAATGCTTTTAACACAGAGTTCTCTTGCCTTGAGCATACCTCATCAAGGATCGTTTTTTTCTTCTCACCTCAGTTTCGTTCTGTTCACCATTGTAATTTTCATTGTTAAATTAATTGTTACAACATTTAAGTGGTATTGAGTATAACAGTTGGTAAGATATATTGGAAGTATCTGTGTATGTCTATTTTTGGAAATATACGAGACATCCACACAGGCAATAAACTATTAATAAAATTGAGAATTTCATAATGTATAAAGGTTTACTATTTATACATACCTTCCATGTTCTTTCTTAAACTGATCTTCAAATTCCCTCAAACATTTTCTTAACCTTCGTTTGTCATCTCTAACAGCATTTATTTCTGACACCAACTCTGTTCTACAAGGAGAAAGGAATATTGCTTTTTTAAATATGTAACAGCTACATTGAAAATTTATTAATTTCAGCAGAATACTTCTTGTGTGTTTCAATTTACACTATAACGGAATGAGATAACGGTTAAACAAAATATTCAGAGGAATCCATAAATATATTAATCAAAAAGATGGAATATACCATTATTAAACTCAACAATTAACTTCAATCGTTTACAACCTTAAGCAGCTTTTTGTTATTTTTCCTTTTCAGCATACATTGACATTTTTTTGTGCTCAATCAATCAAGAGTGCTATAAATTTAGCTTAAATAATATATTAAGAACAATAGTTTTAATTTTTTTTTTTTTTTAAATGCAGATAATGGGGTCAGGATTAATAGAGTTCAATGGATGATAAACAGAAATGTAATAAAGGTGTTTTTTTAAATACTGATAAGTGAAAATCCTTTTTTTCCCCCTTCTAATTGAGTATAACAACTCCTATTACTGACATTATACAATAAAATGCTTTGAAGTATGTAATATGTTTGTAAGTATAAGTGTCAGGAAAAACTTAATATATCTACAGGCAGAGAGAAACTGCAAATTATTCAAGAAGTTAAGATTATGTAAACAGGCAAGTTTCATTTTATCAGTTTCAAATCAGATTGTGAGTAAATTTTGAAACTGAATAATTTCATAAAAATTAACATAAATAATTTTTGTTCTAAACCATATTGATCTTAAAAAAAGATTTTGAACAACTTTGTTCCCCAAACTTAAATCTATAAATTAATGATTTGTTAAGAATGGAATGGAAAAGAAAAAGTTTTATAGTTATCCAACAAATCACTTAACCGACATATTTCTATTACAAACGAGTTCATTCTGACATACTTGGGACAAAATAGTTTTTCTAGATCCAGCAATAGTTGAGGACTAACTCTGGAAAATATTCTGTAAAGTGTGTGAGCAGGTTTTGGTATGTCATGATAAGCTGCATATTAAGCCGTGTTGGCAGATTTGGCACGATTACGATTATCGCAAAAAAATTCTAGCCGAACTAAATAATTATAAGAAAATTGTATTTTTCTTTTGGTGGAAGGGGATTGTACTTCTGAATTAAAAAAAAAATGTTGGAAAGAAGGGTATTTTTCGGTACCAGGTTATAGGTACTTTTTGAAAAGAAAAACTCGTCTCTATCATAATATTTTAGCTCAATTTAAATATTCAAAATACAGCACTTTCTGAAGAAATTCTAAACTCTATTCTGTTTCTAAATCTAAAAATTGTGTGGTTAAAATTATGGAATACTCAATATAAACTATTTTTGTTTTTTCTGTGCAAATCAAATCATGAAATTTTTATATTTCTAAAAAATTCTTTTTAAGATATATTTGGATTCTGAAAGTATAAAATGACATTTTATGCAAAAAATGCCCCATTGAAAATATAACAACTAAAATTCTATAGTAACCTTTTAATCTGTTCTTCATTCAGCTGTCAACTTAATACATTCAAAGTATATTTCAATTCTACAGTAATCAAACAGGAATATTTTAAATATTTTTCAAAAATCTGAACTTTTATTTTTCAGGCAATTAAGTATAATATTTTGACAGGTCCCTTGAAAAAATGTTTTATATTTTACACACAAAACCCAACCATATTACATTAAATTAAAACTTTTAATAAGAATAAAAATTAAACAAAATAAAAAGATTACTTAGTTAAAGATTATGAAAAAATATTAAAATTTTGTTTATGATTACGAGATAGCCAATCACATGCACTGTTAAATTTCCGACAACCTAACTCAATAACCTAAATAAGAATTCTCTCATTGAGCATATAACTTCTAAAGCCACTATAAAATATGAATAATACTTATACTGCTTAATCAAAACACAATTCAAATTATCAGTGGTAAGCCGATCGAGATTCGCCAAGTGAATAATGTCAAGGAAAAAGCTCAGCCAAACCCAAACGATTCATTAAAATTCTTGTAATATTCATGGTCAGACAAGTAAAACATTAATTAAAATTTAAACTTGATTTCTTTTTTTTTTCTTGTCAACATATTTCTAAGAATAATACAAAATTATTTCCGCAGGTTATTATTATAAAATTTATGATTTGCCTGGAAACTTAAGGCTGAAAGATCCCTCCTCCTGGGTATTCTTGAGTCAGGTAAACTACTTCCTAACTATAGTAGATTATGAAATCACACACAGGCTTGGCCTGTGATAGAAATACCCCCCTTTTGAATTATGAGCCACTAGAAACAAACAACATTTACGATGCTTAATATTACTCAATGCGTAACTATTAAACAGAAGTTTTAAAAATATGTGCAGAAAATATTTCTTACAAAGAATACTCGTGAAAATTGATATGTGAGGAAGTAGCTGCCTTCTGCTGAACATGTTCTGCGGTCCCACTATAACTTGCTTTAGTCTCACTCGTGGCTTTCCTTTCAATCTGTAATGAAATAATTTTGATTTAAGTCATATTTCTGAAATTTCAAATTTTCTTGGCAAATTAGAATACTTGTGTCAGTCTATTTTTTGAAAAATAGATATCCACAAAAGCAATGAACTAGGGACAAAAGAATTTTATAAAATATAGAGGTTTGAAACTTGTATATACCTTCCATGCTCTTTTATCATTCTTATAGTATAGTAGCCAAGATTATATAATTTGGCCATAAAATATTTAAATTAGAAATAAGTCTAAGCTAAACCCCATTGAATCTTGGTAATTTTCTGAAAAGTAAATTTTTGTTAGCTTGATCATTACAGCTTGCAGCAGTGAAATACTGTTAAGCTAAAAGTTGTTTAAAAATGGGCAAAAACCCAATCACTTTTGCATAGTTCATTATTATTTCAGAACACATGTAATGAACAAGCCACCCAAAAATGTGTGTTAATGAAAATTATTCAATAATGTTGAACTTGGCCACGTTTCAATTTCACTACTTATTGTGGTCAAACAACAAGAACTTGGCCATTTGTGCAGAAAAGTTTTTGTTTCATTAATTTTCCTTAAAAACAAATTCCACAACTAATACAATAATTGGATTACTATTTCAACTATACATACATTTCATACTAAAACTTAAACCCCAAAAACCTCTACATACATTTAAATTTTGAGCTGCTTCCGATTTCTTAAATTCCATAGTTTCGTGCTCCAAGATTGGAACCAGGTCAGCATTGTCTTTGTTCTGCGCATTTCGTGCAATGAGACGCTTGACAGAGCGATACCTATCGTATAATGGCCTAACAAGTTCCCTATGCACCTTGGAGGTAGGTCTGCCATGCATGCTCTCAAAGTTGAGAAGAACTTTTTGGACAGCTATTTTTTCCGCTATCAGTTGCTCTTTATTCATCTCCTACAAAGAAAACAGAAAATAAAGCTTTTTGGATTGGATTCAAACTTTTAGTAAATGCTCAGTACATAGGTTCACTAGATGATCATCACATCTAAATATAAGGATATCCTTTTACCACTTTATAGAGGACAGTTTAGTTTACATCCCAAGCATGCAGTACAATTTTAATCACCCCATCTAAGAATGATTATTGATTTATTAGAAAATGTTCAGCATGGTCACAAAAAAAAAATTCAAAGGGTCTCTCAAATTTTGTTTATTGTTCTAGTTTGAAAAACACAAATATATACACCGGAGAAAAGAAGGGGATTGGAGGTCTAAAGAGAATTCAATTCAATTGTTTAGATTTATTAAACAGGGTGATTTCAAGAGTTTAGAATAAAACATAAGAGACAGTGCAAGAGGTCATACATGCAAGTTATATAAATCACATTTTAACTAAGACAATAGAAAAAGTTATTTTACAATCAAGGGATTGATCATGGGCACCCGCAGAAATATTTGCAGGGGGGTGCAAGACTCGATTTTTTATCAAAATCATTAATTTTTCAGAAATTTTAATTAATAGTTATGCATTTAAAATTATACTCTTTGAGAATAGTTTTAAAAAAAAATCATGTTATATATTTTTGAAAGCACAAACCTGTTAAAAATAAAAAAAAATAAACTAGCTAAAATATTATATAAATATACAACTACATCACACAGCATTCAAGAGACAGTGTTTAGAACAGAAGAACACAAAGATGTAAAAATACAGTAGAGTAACATATTTTTTCCAAGTTTTGAAAATAATTAAAAAAATAATCAAAATGAAATACAAAGACAGTATTGGATATGTTTAATTGAATTCTAAAAATAGATTTCAAGATAGTATATCTCATGACTTAAAAAGCAAAATATTTTTCCTAGAATTTTGAGAACTACACAGGAAATGATTATACAATAAAATAAATATTTCTACTCAGTCTCCAATAATCCTAGACAATAGGCGCCAGTAGCTATAAAAAACAACATAGAAAAGAAACAAAAGAGTAAAATAATAGAAAAACAAATGCTTATTGTAACATAAAAACCGAAATGGCATAGGTGCTTTCCTTTTTATCTTGAAATTTACACCTTTTCTCTTATACATATATATAAATATATTTTTTTTAAATTTTCAAGGGGGGGTGCAAGTGCACCTCCTTGCACCCTCTTGGGGGCGCCCATGTGATTGATCAATAGATTAATCAGCCAAACCACAATGTAAATTGTACTAAAGTAAATATAGTTATAAAAGACAATTGGATCTACAACAGAGGATTGTTAAGAAGACTTAATCTAGATTAGTCTATTTTCTTCTCTAAGTGGCTAATGTATATTTCATGTAAAAGGTAAATTTTAAAAAAATATTATTAACTTACAAATAATCATGAACTGCAAATTAATCTATCTATGATGAAAAAATATTTATTGACATTTGCAAAAGGTTCTCTTTTTCCAACTCGAACAGTTAAACAAAATTTTTGACTTTTAAATGAAAACAGCATTAGAGTATCAACTTAAGACAGACGGAACAAAATGGATGTCGAGCATATGCAGCTGAATTTTAGGCATCCAGCACATCATCGTATTTCCGAACTACAGTATTGAATATCCAAGCATTTTATTTGGATCTTCAGTTAAATATCTCACAATTTCAACCAAGTATCTAATATAAACAATGAATTGTAAAAACCAATTTCTCTGCAATGTACCATTCAATAATTTTTTCCTACAAACACGATTTCTTTCATATTCCATTAAAATTCTGCAAATAAATGTTTAGTTATGTGATTTAAAAAAATGTGCACAAAATAACCTTAAATTAGTGTAAAAAACTTTGGAGGACAAATCTTCAAATATATAAATACAAAATTTAAAAAACTAATTTTAATTTGACAAGTTATTCTATCTCTTTGATACGAAAGATCCTAAAAAAGTAACAACTAGCTTAACAATTAAATTAACAAATGATTTAAGCCTAAATTGAATCCATACCTCAAGATCTTCCGGACGCTGATTGTCACTTCGATGTCTAGCTAGATAAGACAGCGCATTTTTAACAGTATCTTCAATACTCATGTTTCCAGAGCTGCTTTTCGAAAGAGAAAACAAACCTTGGCTGCTGCGAGTATTTGTTCCTCTGCTGCTTTTATTTGGCAAAGAATCATCCACGTCCCATACTGAGGAACCATCTTTTAAATCTAAATACACAAATTACTACAATGAAATATTAACATATATGTATATTTTATAAAAAAGATTAACTTAATGTGATCTGTTTGTAAATTTTGTCCAGTACATAAACACCAAATTTCAATATCCGGCATTACTATGAACGGTAGCCAAGAAGACTCAGCACTGAGCAATTCTCTTGCTGAAGTACAGGACATTTTGGCACTTTTTGCTACTCGTAAACAGATACGAATAAAAAAATTATGATGAATCCAATAGTTATGTTTTTACTTCATGTAATATTACTTGGTAACAAAGTTATATGGAAAAATAATTACTTTAACTAGGTCAAATATGCACATACGGGACACGTCCATGTCCTGTGTGTCTTTGGCTTATAAATGTATATTTGACCAATTTAAATAATTATTTTTCAATATAACTTTGACACCAACTAGAATTATATAAAATAAAAACATAACTGCTATATTCATTATAATTTTAGAATTCTAATTTGTTTATGAGTAGAAAAAACAGCCCAAGTGATTTGTGTCAAAATATCTAATATTTCCACAGCAACTGGATTAAAGGGCAATACTTATGATTGTAAATAATATCTTATTTAGCCTTATAGGAGAGACTGCCTTGCATTTATATATCCTTATTGCATGGGAAATCATAATCTAATTAAAAATATTGCTATCTGAAACATTTTATTGTATAATGTATAAAAATATAACTAAACATCTCAGCTACAATTCATTCAAACAATATTTTATTGATATAATCAACAGGCCTTGGAAGAATTTGTTCTATGCCCTTTTCACAGATATGTTTGTCCCTCACAAATGCTCAATGGCATTTTTTTTTTTTTTTTTTTTTGTTGTTGTTGATTGGGTTCTGCTATATAAACACCAAATCAATCTCATAACAAACCTAGGTTTATTGATGGGAAACGTTTTATCTTAATTCCCTAGTAAACAGAAATTTTAGAAGAGCCAAAGCCTCAAAATATAAAAAATTCAAGCAGTCGATGAGTACTGACCCCAAGCAAATCTATCTAATCCATAATTACAAGTATTCAACTATAACAGAATTGCAGCTGTGTTTAGGGATTAAATTGTGTTGTTATCGCATTAAAATTGTCTCCTGTATACAAATATTCCTGTTTATACAATTTTATTTAACAATTTAAAAAAAGTTACTTAAGAGCAATGGAAAGAAGAGCAAAAAGAACTTTCCCTTTTAACAATTAAATTCAAATATGAGATTCCATAACTTCCTATTATTTCAGTATTTAGGGCACCAACCTCCACATTTTTTATTGTGCTTTCTCCATCGAATTTTTTAAGTTCTTATTTATATCACCACTTTATATCTTCACAATGCCTCTGATTTTTAATGTCATAAAAAAAAAATCGGGCATTTTTACATTTTTTATTTTTATTTTGATGTGTGTGTGAGCTTACATAGTACAGAGTATTATAATAATCCGTGCTATGTAGGCTCACAAAATTTGGTCTAAAGATAGTCCATAATAGTAACTCTTTACAGAACTTTAAAAAAAATAATAACAATAATTTCAAATAACAAAGCATTTTCTTAAGCTTAGGAAAAAGAGAAATTATAAAAAGCTTATCATAAAATTATGTAATTTAAATAAAGTAATTCACAATATATTATTAAAAAAAGAGATGTCACCTTTAAGGTCTTGTCTTGCTTTATTTAACTCTAGTAACATCTTTTTAATTGCAATATTGCTGCATTTATCTGAATGGGAAGGCTAGAAGAAAACAATGTTTTAATAATAGTTTAATTAATTACATGCCTTATGAATCACATTTTTGAAATCCTCTTATCTGTAGCTATTGTTTGCAATTAAACAATATATAATTAAAGTAAAGATGTTCTTCAAAAACTTGGAAAAAATATTGTAAAATTCCAAATGCTTAAATTTGAAAAAATATATATATATATTTATCTATTTTTGGTAATTTATGGATTAGCTGTGCTAAATTTCATTTTAATCAACCAATTAACACATATACACTTCATATGTTTGAAATCAACAGACATCGGAAATGAACCTATAAGTGTTACATTTTCCCCCCCTTTAGGTTAAGGAACAATTAAAAAAATCTGCACCTTTACAAGCTTAGCATAAGTCTCTTTCGTAATCCTTTCTCACTTACAGAAACTTTTAATGTTGATGGAATAAAAATAGTTTAAGTTCTGAATAATTCCATGATGATACTTACATCCCAAAGTAGCTTATATAAGATAATAGGTATAAACAACTTAGATCTAGCTAATAAAGATAAATGTTTTGATAATATTTAATAAAAAGAAGAATTTTGTGAATTTAATATATGTTATCTTAAGTTAACAAAAAAGAATTGTATTTATAAAAATATATACCTTAAATCCATAAAGTTTCTCAAAATTTTCTTCAAATAATTTTATCTTCTTTTTTAAACCTGCAAACATTTTTTCATATTTCACTATAGCAAGAAAGTCTTTAAACTAATTAAAACTATTAATAAGCTACTATTGAATATTTAATAAAGTAATTATTATACAGATCACTGGCAATAATTATTTCTTTAAAATTAAAAATGCTTTTTCTAGTAAATACTATAAAATTTAATTGCAAACACAATGATAATCTTAACTTTAGTTTTAAATAATAAAGAACACTTAACCATTATGTTAGTGAAAGCATTAGGAGTGTAAGTAAAGTACTATAGTTAATAATTTTAGGAAAATATGTCATTTCTACACTAATGATACTTCATTAAGCTTTAAAGACTTTTTACTGACCATGTACTTTTCTTAAAAGTTGTTTTGAACTGGCAGTTGAAGCTTCATGTGTTCCTCTACAAGGCAAAAAAAAAATTAAATTTTCTCAAATGGTTTTATATTACTAATAAAACATTATACTTGATATTGAAAACAGATACAGTGAAAATCTAATGAGTTGCTTCTACAAGTATTAAGGGACATGATTTAATTGTAGATTGAAATGAAGTAACATATGACAAAAACAAACTTAAGTTAAAAAAAGTTGAAAAAAAGGCATAAGTCCTTAACCACATTTAATTCTAGTTTCTTAGAAAAAAAAGTTATCAAACAATTATTCGCATAAACTGGGACGCAAACCGTCTTTTAAGAGTCATTTCTTCTTCTTACAGTAATCTTAAAATTATTACGACAATTTTCAAATAGTAAACAATCCGAAAATTAATAAAATTATTTAATACAGCCTTTATAATGAATTTGGAATTGGGAGGGTTTTATTGTTCTGGTTAAAATACACTGAAAAACCTAAAAGCTTAAGTTTTTAATTACTCAAAATTTTTAAAAAACCATTGCTAAAAGATCTTTAAAATTGAAGATAATTACTCAAGTAACATACATACCCAGTAATGATGTCTTCTTGCTCAACAGGAGGCGAAGGTGGAAGGCTAGGGTCCAAATGAAGACTGAAAAATAAAATAAAAGATATTTTTTATTAACAACTAATTGATAAATGAGTGAACTAAAAACAAAATTTTGAATAGGAAACGTTCAGATATCCTTATACTTTCAGCATATCAAATTGATCAATAAAAACTCTTAGTAAATGTTGTTATACACTTAATTTTAAAATTAGAGCTTGTAGGAAAAAGCATCACAAATTGCATGAGGCAATACAAACAATCAGTTTAATAAAAGTTAAGAAATGATGTTACATATAAGGGTGAAAACAGTCAAAATGTAAAAAAGAGGAAGATACACAGTGTTATTTTGAACTACAAAAAATAAATGAATAAGAATATAACTGTGTACTAATGCGTGCACAGAACAGTGGTGCAGCCAGAAAAAATTTCTGAAGAGAATTTTGGGTAATTTTAGTCAAATAAAGGCCTATAAAGTGCACTGAAAATAATAACATTGTAGAAAAAGCGGAACATCTCAGGAAAAAAAAGGGGAAATCTATGTACTTAAGGAAGATTTTCACCCGTTATATATTAACCATATAAAATTAAAATTGCTCGAATATAAATTTCAATTCATAATATTCATGTCAATCATATTCTTGAAATAATAGCATAAAATATTTCATATTGACTCACTTCCTGTGAGATAAATAACTACGAAAAGCACTGGGAGAAACTGAAGCTTCACCAGACCTACAATTAAAAAGAAAGTTTAAAAATCAAGGTTAATGTGATATTTAAAGGATTTAAGATATTTGATAATAATTTGACAGTTAAATTTTAAAATAATTCATTACTAACACATTCACTCCTAGTTGCTGGGGCAAAGGTGATAAAGCAATATCTTCTTCATCTCTGCACTTTTTAAATGCCGGCCAACTATGCCTTAAATCAGCATCACTCTCGTCTATTTAAAATATAAAAAATATTATTTTAAAATATGTAAGACATATTCTAAATATGAGATTTAAATATATCCATGCACTCTTTAAACTTCCAAAATTTTATATCAATGCTACAATCTACCATGGTGCATCTAAAAGGGAATTCACTAGCTAGGCTAAGTTTAACAAACAGATTTCTAGACATTCTTTAATATGCTACTTGTTCTTAATTTTATTATTATGAAATTAAAATAATATACTTATTTTATTAAAAATGAAAATTTACATATTAGCAAGTCCATTTAGCTGACTACACATCTGAGATGTACACAATGAGAAGCGGAGCATCAGATCGGACCATGTCACAATTTGATTTTTTTTGCTGTACCTACCTTCATTTTTTCAAAACTAGTCATGCCGGAAGTTATAATCGGTGGTTAATAATTTCTAATTGTAAACTTTGTTAGCCATTAGATTAACCATATTTTGTCCGTTTTGCCATGAATGGTATTTAAAAATATGGAAGAAACTGCAAAAATCCAATTGTGGGAAGGTCCATTATGAAGCTTATCAATATTTATGCAAATATTGGTTAAATATGCAAATTCTATAATGAAATTCATGTATCTATAGTAAAATACACCAGTTTATAAAATTCTGACTTAAATAAGAGTGGATATTCAGGGTTCCCACTCAAATCACAGAATAAAAATCAATGACTTTTAAGGACCCAAATAATGTTTATAAGGACCGTTGAAAAAAAATTTTCAAGCCTCATGTCTAAATATAAATTTTTAATAAAATATAGTCTACCAAAAAAGTTACAAGTTGGTGGATGAGCAATACAAATATGTCGGAGAATTCTAATACAGTGCAGATAAGTGGCAATCACACGGGGATACCAAGTCCGAGTTGTATTTTTATAAATTTTGCAGTTGGCCACACATCTGCAAAAATTTAGGACTTTTAAGGAACTCTAAGCATTTTCAAGGACTTTTATGCACCTCTAAGCATTTTCAAGCACTTTCAAAGCCTTGAAAACAAGTTCAAAAATATTAAGCACTTTTAATGACTTTCATTAACCATGAAAACCCTGATAATGTAAGAATATAGATTCTATGGTTAAAATCAACAGGGATAAAATTTATAAAATTATTGTTTGATATAATCATTTTTAAAATAAGTAAGCTAAAATATAATTGTCCAATAGGTTTCAATATTCAATGTATTTAGATGAATGACTTTAATTGCTACTATTCATATTTCTTGGGATCATATCACTCATCAAAAACATCCTGGAAGATTTGGGGGTGTGGAAAAGGACTTAAGCAAAGAGACTCTGACATTCTTTTAGACATGTATTCCAAATAAAAGCACCCAAAATTAGTTATTTAGATGTCGACATTGGTGCTTTACACTATGAAAATGGAGACATCTAATAGATCTGGGGTTATAGATAAAGGTTTATTTTCTAGATGTGATAGATTTTTGTCTTCTTCAGAGTTCTTTTATAGATACATCACACTCATAGAATATACTTACCCAAATTGCCTGTTGAATTGTGCTGTAATTCAGTTTTATCATATTGAGAAAGTGTACCGGAAGCGTTTCCATTAAATTCATCTTCAAAATGTGTATTTGTGCGCAATTCTGACTGGGAACGTCTCTCGGTCATTTCAGTTTTGCTTTTGTGGTGCCTTACGAATCTCCGACGACCACGAGGATATACTTTGTGAGAATCCTACAAACACAAGTAAAAGAGATTATATAAAATCAATACTTTATAGCAATAAAGAAACATAAAAAGCTAGGAGAACATAACCAGTGGTTGAATTTTTTTTAAAACTATCTACATCATTAGAACTGCTTAAATCATTCAGATAATTATGGAGCACAGAGTCATAAATTTAATTGTCGCTCTCCAAAAAAATTTTTTTTTTTTTTTTTTTTTTTATAAAAAAAAATATAAATGTAACCCAAACTTTCTGTCTATAAATACATGTGCTGAAGATTGAAAATAAAGGAAAAGTTTCATAAAACAAAAGTTGTTACCACATATTTATTTATGACTCTATAGTATTAATAACTTAATAAATTTAAAGATTTTTTAATTTACACAATAGAATAGTATTATTCAATGTCGTAAATAAACAACACACATCAGACAATTTTTTTTATTTAAATTGTTTATAATTTCAAAAATTTATTTAAACAAATTTGTATAAGAATAACCTTTGAAATATTCCTTTTAAAGTAGTGTAATAGAAAATAATATACCTTTAACATTTCAGTTTTTTCTTGAGATATTTCTGAGTTGTGTTGCATATCAACACGAACAGGATTTTGGCTATCTGATGAGCAATCTTGGGAACTAGTGCTACGAATAGGATGAATGTCATCTTTGGTAGGAATTGCATTTTTACTCATGGTTGGGGAACCAAATGCTGACTGTAATAACCAAAATGTAAATAAACAAAAGCAATGAAAATACTAAAAAAATTACAGTTAAAAAAGTGTTTAAAACTTCCTTTTCATTTACAACAATAAACAAAAGAGAACTAAATAAAAATATTAAATTATCATTTTACAATAGGTTTGATCTAAAACAAGTTTTAATTATGTGTAATTTGGAATTACATTTTTTGCAAGTTCAATTACTATTTCAACTACTAAATCCATTACTAGAATTCTTACCTTGATAATATTTTGCATGTACTATTATCTTTTAAATCATAAGAGTTTAAAATAATAAAAAAAAAATCTTAAAAAATGACTAATATCTACACGGAAAAAAACTGCAAATGAATGGCAGTGAAAACCATGTATACACAATTAAAAGCCCCAGTTAAATAAAAACTTATTAAATTTCAGTCCTCCAGTAAAAAGTCCTAACTTTAAAAATTCTTAACTATGCTTTTGATTTTATTAAAAAAAAATCTGTCTGTTAATTAACATAATTGCAATCATAAAATATTAAGAACTTCAAAAATAGTTGAAAAAGTAAATCAAATAAGTACATAAAAATTAAAACAACTGCTTCTTTATAGCACTAACTAACTTTTCATTCAAAAACTTTCCCTAGCATTTCATTCTCTCACTTGGTACAATTTAATACAGTAAAAAAATTGAGTAAAAGTTAGACATGGGTAATTTACACACATTCAGGAAAATAGAAATGTGATAGGATAAAAAGTCAACTTACATCACTTTTATGAAAGGGTGAAGAATGAACTGAAGCAGAAGATACTTTGTCAGATAATGAAGAATGGCACAGTATTGGTTCCTCTTCCATGATGTAATATTCCTTTCCCACAGAACTCCTCCTTTCCTATTTATAGAAAGAACTTTCATTTTTTGAAACAAAGAATTAAATGTACTTTATTTTCAATGGTTCAAACACAAAAAGATTATCAAGGGCTGTAAACAGAGTTCATCCATAGGAAAAAGGGAAGGGTGCTATTTTCCAAGAAAGGGCAACTTCTATTTCTGTGGATACTTTCATGGCCAAAATGTAGAAATTTAGAACGGTGGTGTTTTTTTTTTTTTTTTTTTTTTTTTTTTTTTTTTTTTTGCCCTAATTTCTATTGAGTTTTATTTTTCCACTATGATGGATATTTTTAAATTATCAATGCTTTAAAAAATTTAACAATGCTTAAAAAAAAGCTTAAATTAAACTTGCTCAGAAAACTAATACTCAAAAGTCAAATGATATCAAAATGCTGAAACATCCATATAAAATACCATAGTCTCACTTCTGCTGGAATAAGACAAAGAGAGAAAAAAAACATCTGCACTAAGTAAAATTTTTATCAAACATTCGTTTGTATAAAATTAGTAATTTATAATACTGTAAAGTAAAGATAAGATTGTTTCTAAGTTTTCCACAGCCTACCTCCCTTAAAAACTGTTCTAAAAGTGGAATGAATCAACCTGTAACTTCTCTATTTAGGCTTTGTCATCGTTAAGACAAGGTATAATCTTTCTCCAAATTTAACAGTATTCATTGTGGGATACTAAGTATACCAGATTCATGACATCACAAGGAATATCTGACTAGAGAACTTGACCTATGACCAAAAATTTGTGCATTTTTTTATTTCCCAAATCAAATCCTGTTTCAAAACAGTGATTTTTTTCCCATATATGCTGCTACTATAAGTCATAAAAGAAGTTTTATTTCTTTTAAACCAGAAATCATCCAAGATTTTAATGGCATTACTATAGTACTTCATTTCAAATATAAAATGGATGTTTAGAAATTAGTTAGCAATAGGCAAATTTATAAAAACAATTCTCTAAATTTAATAAGAGTGCATCATGATTATACTTACCTGAGCGGAATAATTATTTTTAAATGCTTAATAAAAGCAATTTATAAATATAAACCTTTAACCAACCTAATCAAACATTTGAAATTCCTTTATTCTCTAATTTGAGTAAGAATGCAAGGTAAATATCCAACAAAATACTCTTAATCAATATACATACAAATAGGTCCTCCTTGCAAACAAACACTCAGAAATTTTGAAACGGACTCCCACAATCCGCCTATAATTGGCACACATAATATCAGCAACCATTCAATGATTTTAGTCCTTGGTCTGAGCTTGGCACATTTAAGCATGAATGCTTACGTATAACAGGCGATTTCAGTTGGCGTGATCTGCACATTGCAACTGTTGGGGTGGGCAAATGAAAATTGTGCTAATTTGTGCAGAATTGCTTTTTTTTTTCTTCCAGAAAAGAACAAGAGTGTAATTTTTAAAGAAAAGGGACAGGTAGGATGCACCATCCTTTGAAAAAACGTCTAGAATGAGCACTGCTGTTAGAACTGATACTTTCCAGGAGATATTTCCCTTACTTTTTACTAAACATTTTTATGATTTAGTGATTTTGTTATTAACTAAGAAAATTAAAATGACAATGTGTGAGGAAGAAGGTTATGATAACCAACAATTACAGTATCAGTTGCAAAGATGGATAACAACTGAAATTTATTATATCTCCCTGTCAATTCCTGGTCACCCTCACTTTCCCAATATTTCAAAAAGCAAACTATCAAAAAACTAAATTTTAAAATATCATTACACAAAAAAATAAATTTTTACATTTTCAAAATATGCTTGTATCATGTTTACTTAACATCAAATAAAATTTCATAATGAATGGTTAAATTAAATTTTAGTGAAATGAATTATGATTAAAGGAGAAGAATAACTTTGATAATAAGTGATAAATCATTAAGATAGATAGATTTCTTTGTTTTTTGACTTTTGAACGCAGAAATATCCTGATTAATGCAATTTTTAAAAACTATCTGATAAATAACCAATATATTCAGAAAGCCAATTTCTGCATTCTTGGACGCCCAGAGTAGATGAAAAACCTAAATTTCCTCCGATTTTGAAAGAATTTTTAAAAATGCTCTGGAATTTCCCCCTATTCCGATATATTCTGAAAGAAAAATTTCCCTGAGAAATCCTTGATTTCAGGGGTTCGGCATCTCAAAATAAAATTTTTAGGAATTATGACCCATCCCCTATTTTTTTGGCTATTTTGTCCTTACCATGAATAAAAAAATCATTAACAATATTCATTTAAGCTTATTTCAATGAGAAAAAAATAATGTAACAGTGGATAAAAAGTGCATAGTTATATTAACAGTAAAAAGGTAATATACCAAACAATCCTTGAATGCAGAAATAGATGATACATTGTTTTCATTTGGTAATTCTTCCGCTACATGAGGCGAGTAGTCTGAAATAAACAAATGCATTAGATATAAATATAGATATGGGTATTCACATTTCAAATAAATTTGTAATTTGAGTTATTTTGCACTACATTTTTTTATCAATTTTAAAACAAATAAAAAAAAAACTCATAAGAGAAATAATTTCACAATAGAACATTTTAGGAATATCAAAATTCAATTCAATTAATCAATTGATATTGATGTTTGATTAAAAAAGGGATTGCCTTTTAAATTTAAAAGCACTATTAAAATCTGAATACTTTCAAACCATTGGGAATTTAAGATTAAAAAAAAATAAAAAATTATGGAATGTATTAGAGTAAAATATCAAACAACAAAATCAAAATGTTGCTCAACACTGTTATATTTCAAATACACAAGAAAAAAAATATTTACATTTTTCAAATGTGCTAAAAAAAATATGAGTTACTTTAAAAAAAAAAAAATGCATTAAAATAGTTTATTAAGAATAAAAATTTGACAACAAAAGTATCTTTTCAATCAAGGGCAATGTGGGGCAAAGGTTGGTGAGGCTAGGCAGTGATTGTTTTTAATACTAATTTCTTATAATGTGTTTACAGTGATGATTTAAATTCTATGTCTCTCAGGAGTACATTGATAAAATTGCCTATCATTTGGTAAGGCAATTTTTTACTTCAAATCAGAATGACTTTTCCGTTTGCTTTTTATTTCTATACTAATATAGATTTTAAAATAGTCCAACTAAAAATTACCTGGAACATCTTTCGCATGAGGTTGTTTAAGGTCATTGTCAGAAGCAAATGCACGATCTTGGCACCTCCTAGTTTAATAAAAGTAGCAAGCATCAAAGACTGTAATCTATTCACTTTCAGTTGTGAAAAAAACAGTTATATACAGATTTAAAATTGAAATGTAAACTTACATAACTAACTTAAATTAAATGAATATTAAAAAAAAATCAAGAAAGTACACAAAATACAGCTTAATTTTGATGATTTTCATAATTGAAAACACTGGTAGGAAAGAAAGACCTTTCCATATGTTATCAAGTTACATTTATATACACTATCTGCCCATAATCAGTTTTCAGGATTAGTATATTTCCATAAAAGTAAAAATAAGGAATTTCTAATGACTCTTTATGGAACTATAGATATAGATAATTTTAAGGACTTCAAATTTAAAGAAAAAATAACTTGATTTTTTAAACAAAAGTCGATATTCAATGACACTGTTACATCGTTTAAAAAAAAAAATATTTCTTTGCTAGAATTTAAATAAAGAAAAGTTAATTTTAAAATCATCAATATTACATCTCTTATAGAACTTATCAAGGAACATAGGGATCTCAGAACATATGTTTATATTTTTACAAGAACATTTTAACAAAACAAAATGTAAGAAGTTTCCAAATATTTCATATAGGCTCCAAGAAACATTGAAACATTAAGGGAGAATAAGAAGTTCCTAAAAACTTATTAAAAAAAAATTTTTTTTTTTTTTTTTTTTTTTTTTTATTGCAGTAAAAACGTTTTACAAAAATGGATCTGTCCTCATTCTGCACAATGTTTTCAATTAACACACTTTTTACCAGAAATATGTTTGTATAAGAATCTTTTATACTAGATACATTTAAAATTGATTTGCTTATAAACATGTTAATTTGAAGCAATTAATAAAATAGATTGCATGATATTAATCTGATAAAGAAATATTGAACTCACAATGATATATAACTGCTAGCTTGTGATTGCACCAAAGAATGAGAAAGAGAACTTAGAGATAGGAAGTCATCATCAACTGTTTCATTTTGGGATGACAATGGACCGAGACTCCAAGTTGAGAGCATTGAAGTAGAATTTCCTTTAGCCTAAAACAAAAAACATTTTATTTTTATAATTTATGTATGACTTTATTAATTTTATATTTTATTTAAAAATTTATTTATTTTTATATTTTAGGTATAACTATTAATTTTTATATTTTATTAACAATTTTATTTATTTTTATATATTGTATTAAAACTTATTTATTATTATAATTAATTTATGACTTTATTTTCATATTGTATTAACAAATTTATTATTATAATTCATTGATACATTTTATGTGTTTTTATATATTATTTGATTGATGATTTGATTTATTTTTACATTTTATTTTATTTATTATTATATTTACCTTATTATTATATTATATTTAATTTATAATTTTATTTTTAAAAAACAATATAAATTATCATATTTTTTAGAAAATTATTTAATTTTTTTTATATGAAAAGTTCTAGAAATTTTTATATTTGATAAAGCAGAAGGCAACATCGCATATCTTGCACATAACACTTGAATAACTTTTCATACATATTTTTCAACTTTATTTACTATTAATGTTTATAAGAAAGTAAACCAACTGTTCAAATCTAATGTCAAGTATGGGAAGCTAACCAGGATCTTACTGGAAATATTGTTAAAAACACTTCTACTTTTTCAAGGTCTGCCTCAATATCGAATTTTGTCCGCTATCATCAAAAATGTGCAAAATGGCATTGGTTTTAGGACTTATAGGGCAAACACCTTACATTTTTTGAAAGATTATTAATGAAAATCTAGACCAAAAAGAGAACAATCTGATATATAAAGTTTAGATTATATAATCAGAGACCTTATTAAAGCATCTTTGGCAGATGTATGATATTTCTTTACTTTTCTCCTTGTCTCAGTTGTCATAAACACCACATTTTATGATCTGTTGGTTACTACATGCTCCAAGTGGTACTACAAAGCAGTTCCATTATAACCACCCAGTATATCTATTTATGTGTACAAAAATGATGATTCTCACCTCTGGCCAAGAAGAAATCATTGAAGCCACTTGACTTGTTTTACTAATTTCAGAGGAGTAACAAGTGTGACATGTGAAGTTATCGGCTTCTTTCCTAAATATTTTGTCGTGTTCTGAGATGAAGAATGTAACAATCTGATTTGTGAGTGATTGTTCCTTCAAGCCAACAAAATCTTCTGTAACCCTAAAATGAGAAAAGGTATTAGAGTCTAAAATTTGAATGGTACTAAATAAAATCCTAAATTTGCTGAAAAGTTGTAGAACATAATGTAAAACTCATAAAGTAACTAATTAATTTTATAAAACTAATACTAGTAAAGACAATTGAAAGAAACCTTGAATGGAGGAACATAGACAGTGTAAGATAAATACAAAGATAAACCAGCTAAAGATTCAAAATCTAGTTATGGATTGGTACTGCAAACTTGCTTTGCAGATTAAAAATAGATATTAGAATATGCAGTAGTTTTAATGTAGAACTGAGAAAATTAAAAAATCATTTGAAACTCTATTTCTTCAAACTTATGTTGCAGCTTTTTTTTTTTTTTTTTTTTTTGTAAATAAGCTATGAACATAAAGTTTTAATCAAAGAATGTAAGAGATAGAATAGCTTTTCAAAAAAGGTATTTTTGCATTAAAAAATAAAAGTTTAAGAAAATGTTGTTGTAAACACACAAAATGAAGAAAAAATTTTATATATTAGCTAGTACACTCGTAAAATAAATTATTTATGCAGTGACAAGACTTGTGTAACTATAAAAATTGATCGAAATAATGTAATGAAAATAAAAATCATTTGAATCCTGACTGCTAAAACCATTAATTTTTTTAAGCTTTCCATTTTTCCATATATATTCAGTTTAGAGTATATACCTAAATAAGTTAGGCCCAAATACTATTCCCAGTGATGAGGCACTCATTCGATTTTGATCTTCCATGTTGGATACTTGCAGCAAGAAGTTGAATAGATAATTCAAAATATTATAATTTACAGGAGGCAACTTTTCAACAAGCTCAGTCAGGCAGGCTACACTCTCTTCCTTATCTTTATCTGTAAAAAAAGAGAGCACAGGCTAATTATTGAGAGTTATATTTACACTATAATAATGCTTTAATAGCAAAGAATAACTTTTCTATTAACATTAAAATAAAAAATAAATATCTTCAGAAAAATGAAATGTTTTTCCCTCCTCCTTGTGAAAGTGTGAAAACCTACCCGAGACTTATTTTTTAGTCATATGTACCCTTAAATTGGGCAGAATGTGTACTTTACTTATCATAAGTGGACCCGTATCGGTCAGTTAGCTTTTCAGGGCTCCAAAGTAGAATTTGGCAAACATTTATCAAGACATTGAATTCACATTTAAGTAACCCTATGAAGAAGATCCACTCCATTCATCTGATTACAGATATTTAGAGAAATAGTGACTTTTCCCATGCTCTAACATATTAAAAATAAATAACATTAAGATTAAGCACTCAACTTGGTGCAGTTTCACTACGGCAAAGTAATGATCGCAGTACAAGACATTTTAGAAATTTAAATGAATTTGTTAAAAATATTATTAAAATAAACTTATCAAATTACTATTCTTCATGTTGATTAGGGCAGTTACTCAGATTTCATCCTTCTTATATTTCGTAATTAAATTACAATAAACACCTGTGGCAAATTTCAGCCCTTTAGTTTTCTTGTATCCTGGATTTATAGGAAATAGGACAGTGGGATACTCTCATTTCTCAAAACCTAATTAAAGATATTTGTTGTTTCAATTGTTTGATAAAATGACTAACATTAATCTAGAAAGGAATTTTTTAATTTTTCTCATTTTATATTTAGCCATGCAGTGTATTACATACTTGAGATAGTATATACAGGGTGTCCACAAATTAGTCGGGCAATGGAGTTCAAATACATCTGAATAACTCTAAATAACTAGGCCTTATAAACCATTCTTTTTCCCCAATTAATTTATGTTCACCATGTCATTCTATATGCAAAAAAAATTGTTTATTATGATTTGTTTTTAAGAGTTATACAGATCTATTTGAACTCCATTGCCCAACTAATTTTTGGACACTCTGTATTTCAGAACAAAATCTGCCAAACCATAAAATAATACTATTTGGAAGGAAAACATAACATGTTCTCATTTCAACTAGTGTACTAATAGTCCCGAGAGGCGACTGCATGTTTAGATACCTCATCGAACACCATGTTGAATTTTTTAGAGAATGTGGAGAAAAGTTAGTAGAATACGAATCCACTGGTCTGCCGTGGCAAAAATGGCCGAAACTAGTCAAAAATCGACTTTGAATGAATTGAACTAAATCTGATAGCCAAATATGCCATAATTTGCCAAATAAGGAGCATTCATTTTTTTTATTTGGCAACCCTTCGCTCTTTAATTTTCAATTAAGAAGGATGCAGACAATTCAGGTACCTGGCGACGGCTTTCTTGCACCTTTTAAAAATGAGCCAAGTTGGCAATAAATATTACGTCACTAATGACGTAACTGATATCGCCAATTTGGCTTACTTTAAAAATATGCTACTTTTCCGACCCAGAGATCAGAAATCGTTTGCGCCCCTCTTCATTGAAAATCAAAGTGAGATTGGTTTACCAGAAGAAAAAGTGGGCTCATAATTTGGCAAGTTATGACATAATTGGTTATCGGATTTAGTTCAACTCATTCAAAGTAGATTTTTGTCCAGTTTATGCCCTTTTTACCACGGCAGATCAGTGGATTCGTAATCTACCAACTTTTCTCCACATTCCATAAAAAATTTAGAATGGTGTTCGAAGGGGTACCTACACATGCAGTCGCCTCTCAGTCTATAATCATTGAAAAAAATTATTTATTGAAGACCAATTTTTTCCTATTTGTCCAGCATCTACTAAAATCACAATCAACAGAACAATTACAAGAAACATCAACAAAAGAAACATAAAAAAATCTCATTTACCTTTTACAGCATTCAAAAACTGGGCATGCATAGCCAAAGGAATAATAGGATCTGGTAACTCTCGGAGAAAAAGTTTTAACAGTGCAGCTGCAGATGGCACATCCCCTTCTGTTTCTAGTGGAGCATCCCCAGAACGATCAAACGAGACTTTGAGTCGTTCCACTGAGCGAGCATTGCCACTGATGCGGAAAAGGCCTTCATGAGTAAGACCTTTAGAAAGATTGGATGAATTAGAAAGGAGATAACCTAATTTTTATTAATGTGTTGTGAAAATAGCCTAATGGCTTCTATTCTTGCAACTTTATATTTTGATTTTTTAATTGCTCATAACTTAAAACAGGAAAAAACAAGTAAAATTCGATGCTACATTTTTTTAAAGATTAAGCTTTTTTCAAGAACTGACAAGGAAAAACTCAGAAGACTTAGTAATGAAATCTGTCAGAAAAAGCATTTAGTATACTTAATTTTCAAAGCGGAGTTTATACAATGCTTATCCAAAGAAATTAATTCCATTCTCCCAAAATGGGAAGGAATTATGCCTCTGAGTATGAATTCAGTTAATGACTGAAAGAGACCCTAATTATAGAAGCATAAATTAAAAATAATGCGTCTTTCTTCATATTATGAATACTCAGTGTTATCTTTCAAAGATGATAATTTGGTAGAATTTTTTAGTAGAGTCAGGTGATGAAAACATTTTAACAACCTATACTTTACATTAACAACTTAACATTTTAACATTTTAAATTTAAATATTTTGTTACCATTAAATTTGTACTAAAATAAAATCCATTACAATAGCTATAGGGAAATTTCATTGACACAATGTTTCAGCATACATGGAGATCAGAAATATATAGTATTCAGTCTAAATGGCAGTAAATAACCGAAGGTCACTCTTTACATAGAAAAAATATCAAAATTTATACCTGTTTTTAAAATGTACTGACATAATCTTGTTATAATAAATGGTACTGAATGTTCCGATGGAGATTGCTGCAGAAGACTGTCAAGAGGGGTTCCAAATGTCTTGCATTGTACAGCAGAAGGCTTTTTTCTAGTCAAAGGAGAGCTGAGAAATTTCCGCATCTTGTCAATGCGACTCTCGCCAGCTGCCTCTTGGTGCTGAAAAAAATAATTAATTTATTCAAACTTTTATCATCAATATTAATTTATAAAAGTCTAATTTTAAATTAAATAGCCACTGGCAAAACTCAGCAAGTGATAAATACACTCTATATGTGTGAGAGAAATCCCTGATAAATTTTGTTGATTTTCCTAAATTTTTTTAATCTCTTAGATTTTACAGTTCAGTTCATTTAAAATTTTTGAGTAGTATTTCATTTTTTTTTTCCAACTTATCAGCTGAAAAAAAAGCTAAAATATCCAAGCACAGGAAAGTTTATCAAGATCAAATTACAGCTATACAATTCAAAGCTAATATATTCATTGAATTTTACAATTTTGAAGAATTTTGTGACTTTCCAGAATTGAGGATTAAAAATGGAAAATGACCTAAGTACCAAAAAAAAAAATCAAAAACCTTTTTTTTACAGAAAAATTTCTTAAATAGCAAGCTAAACAAAGTGGAGAACCCCCAAAGTGCAAATTCCAGTAGCAATAGTTTAAATTCAATCTGAAGTATGTACTTAAGCATTGCCTTAAGTACGAGATGCGATCACTTTTTGGCTCTCCTGAAAAAATTTCTTTTTTAGACTTAGGTCGTTTTCCATTTCTAGTCCTCAATTGAAAAAACTTAAAGAGAATTCACTGATTTTCTGGTTAATAACAGCTTTTTTTTAACTGAAAGCACTTAACAAATTTGTGAAAATGATTAAAAATTACTGTAGATAGGAAAGACACATTTTCAATTAAAAAAAAATAAGAAAATCATCTAACTTGCCATATAAATAAAACTTAACCTTTCTAAATTTAATCCAACCAAACCAATATGTTATAGCTAATATAATTAATTTGGTTATCATACATAATAAATGGTTATATGTATAATTTTATTATAGCCACTTATTATGTACAATATCCAAATTAATCATATTAGCTAATAACATATGTATAAAAAAGACAATCAATGCAGGCTACTAAAAATACATTTTTCTGACTCTCACAAAACTTCATTTTTTAACTGTTGTGATTGCATTAAAAATCAGTGAATCATTATTTATAACTATGAATAACTTTTCTCTAACAAATGAAAAACTAAATCACTCACAGAGAGAAATTTAGGTATATTATTAGGATATTAATTTAATTAAATATTTATTAGGTATATTTAATAGTAAGTTAAGAATTTGTAAAGAAGTAACATAATACGGGTGTTAAAAAATATGCTTTAAATATTACTGTATGAATAGTATTGTATAATTCAATAACAAAGCAAAGTCAATAAATTTGAACTCTCACCTGATTTGGTGCCAACATATTTACAAGCTGGTCACTACCACTCATTATTTGCAAAAATTATAATTTTTCTCAATTGAAACTGACTTTCAAGAGAAGGATTATATGATTTAACAAACATTTTTGAAAAATAAAGTTGTATATAAGATTAACTGGTGCCAACTAATATACAAGTAAACTAGTAGGTATCAAAATAGATATAAGTAAAACTCTGGGGGGAAAATATTACAAGAACTGACTAATCAGGGTTGTTTTAAAGTTCGGCATGAGACCAATCGTAAACTGAGCATTCGAAATTAAATTGACTAGAAATTCCTCTCAGTTCTTCAAACAACTTGAACACTTGATACCTAGAAAATTAAAAATAAACATACTAAACCAACAAATATTTGATAGTTAAAAAAAGTGTATAGACAACAAAAATATAATTATAAATACCTATGAACATAAGATTCATATTTTTTTAATTAAATAGCATGTCGAGACAAAAATTACATTTTGTCTTCAACGTTGTATTTTTATTTATAACTGAAAGAGAAAAGCTTGCCAGTCAAGAGCAAAAAAATTTTCCCGCGAAAGTTTTCTAGGAAAATACAAGATCAATCATTTTACTTTCATGCAAAAAATAGTTTACTCCATCAAACAGACAAAATTCTATTTAAATTAGCGAAGAAAAACCAAAAAGATTTGAATTCGAAGGGGGAAATACAAGATGTTTTTTTATCCTCATCTTGATTTACATCAGTGTTTACTTTCATCGAAAAAATATAAAGATATTAATCACAGTTACGTTTTCCCAAAGGACTTTGGCTGAAATCCAAACAGTTCCAGGGCTGCCAACTCTCAGATAGCCTGAATCGCCAACAGCCTATTAAAAAATCGCCAAAAATCGCCAGATCTCAAAATCAAGAAAATCGCCAAAATATAGCCAAAAATCGCCAAATGAGAAAATAATTCACCAAAAAAACTAATTATCTTAGAAAAAAAATTTGTTTATCAATAGTATTGCCTTTCCAGCCAAGCCAATTGGCGGATAAATACCTGGTTTTTTCAACGTTGGAGGGTAATTTGAAAATGAGGATATCTGCGGGGTTTTTTTTCCCCCAAAAAGAATGTATTTTTTTTACTACTGAGAGGTCATTTTTTCGAGTAATCTGATAAGTTCAAGGCATGGATTAAATAAACAAGGGTCATTACTATACGAGTAGGCGACAAAACACGAGATCAATTTATTTTATCCCCTACCCGGTAGTGTTCGTCACTGTGGTGTTCGTTTCAAATTTCAATTAGTTTGCAGCCGTTTTTAGGGTTACCTATCCCTCCCTATTGCCCCCCAGGAGTTCTCTTACAAAGAAACCTCGGCGCCTACTTGACAAATAATTAGATCGACTTGGCGGGCAAACTTAACGTAACCAAATGGTTGTGGAGAATCTCGTTTTAGGGCAGTTTAGCTTCTAGCCTCCAGCCTTCTTCTTTCCTTTTTTTTTTTTTTGTCTCGCATGCAGAACCAAATCGCGGCGAACAGAACAAAGGACCAAGGGGTACCCTGTTGTGTTTGTTAAAATACTAGTCACACTGTCGGCGTGGGGGGGGGGGGGTGATGAAAAGGGCAGTGTCATTTCCTTTCCCTTGTTCCAATCTTGAGCCGAAACCGATTCTGGTTTGGCTTTTTTCCTTTCCATTTCTATCTATTAACTGGGCTGGGATTTAGGAAAGTTAAGCTGAAGACACACAGGAACAAATTCCACCCTCCTTAAGATTTCATTTCTCCCCTTTCGACATTTATAAAAGGAGGCTTGTTTCCGCGCCGTGCCCGGCCTTTTAGTGAGGCCTGTGTGTCCCCAGTTTAGGCTGCCACGTATTATTCATTACGTAAAAAAAAAAAATTCGTTGCTTTCGAAATAATATTGGAAATTTTTCTTGGATATTCATAGGTTATTTGCTTACGCTTGTCATTTAAAACTTAACAATAAGAATAATAAAAGATTGCAAATTATTATTTACTTTCAATTTGATTTTGTTCAAGGGAAGAAACAGTATAAATAGAAGAAAATACAACGAACCTGGAAATGATGAAGAAAATGGTAGATAAAAATGTAAATAGTACAGCTTTAACCACAATTATTTCTAAAAAGAGTTAATTAACTTTAGAGAGAAATGAAAAAAAAATATTGACATAGTTAACATGACTGATTACAATGCTTTAATTGGATATAAAAATAAGAATTTATGTTTTTGAATAAGAATTATTTGATTAGTTTTCTTAATAATCTTATGACTTTGGAAATTTTAATTTGTTAAAAATTTTAAACTTGTTTTTTTAACAGTTCAGATTGTTACTACATCAATAATCGGACATCTGTCACAATCCCTGTCGGGTCTACTTATATTTTGAAAATTGAGATCACCACAGAACTCCTTCACGCTATGGAAAATTTTGAAACAATATTTCATATTTTCTTAGTTACACGAACAGTTTTGCATTTCAATAATTTTATGCTTTTACATGGAACTAGATAAATTATTTTTATGAATTTCAATGATCCATTTGTTAAAGCAGGGAAATAAAAGTATTGGATTCGGTAAAAAAAAAAAATCGATTTTTGCTTTTCCTCATGTTTTGGGATGTGCTCTGAGTTAAAAAAAAAGTGTCGGTGTACGTCCGTAGACCTAGTAAGCATAACTCCCGAACAGATTGATCTACGATATTCTACTTTGGGTCGCACTCATCAAAATAAGCATTTTACCTTGTTTGTAAAAGTATTACTTTCCCCACTAGTTGCATAAATAACTATTTCCTATGACATTTTTTTTTCAATTGGATCGGCTTAAATTAGAACTTCTCAATAGTCAAAAAACTTCTCAAATCTATTGTATCTCTTTGTTAATGTATTAGATTTTGCTGTGAAAAATATGTGATACATTTTTGTAAATTATTTGAGAATTTCCGATTAGTTTGGTATGTGAACGAAACAAGTAACTTAAAATGAATGACTGGTGTTTGATCTAACATTTTAATTTTTAGTCTTTATTTTTGATGTCGACATTTTCAATTTTTTTAATTTTTTTTTATTAAACTTTTATCATTTTAAATAAGATACTCATTTCATAATACATGCTAAAAAGTTTTTAAAGTTGTTTCATTGACTTTGACTTCAGGGCAAAAAATTAATTATTATAACTATTATAAGAAGTCAACGGATTTTCGGGGAATCGGTTGACTTCTTATAATAGTTACAATAATTAATAAATTTTTTCTTTCTTTTTGTCGCGTTCCATGTGCCACCTACGTGGGAAGACTGCTTCTTCCTCTCGTTTTTTATTTCTGGGAACACCTTTAGATTAGATACGAATCAAGTTTCTTAATAAGTAAAAAACCTTTGCCCGAAATAAGAAAACAATTTGTGATTAGTTGAAACGCACTTCGAATTCTTCCACCTCTTTTTATTTTACACTACAACACTTAGATTAAGTTCAATTGGATTACAGTAAGTGAGTTAATTAGTTCCTCCAAGTCAAATAGAAACGTGTGTAAAAGAGGCCTTTTAGTGACAGCCCTAAAACTTGATAGAATGCATTGCTATCGAAATCTATCTGCTAAGTTTCAGCTCGAATGGATAAAGCTGGGCAAGTGGATTAATTTGTCGTTATCATTTTTTCAGATTCGTACGCCACACACAAAAGCAAACAAAATCGAAGTTAGGATTTAGAAATACAACATACAAAATTCAAAGAAAATTGTTTCCCCAATGAAAATAAAATTAAAAAATAGGCCATATTCTAAATGAACAACCGAATTCTAAAAATAGATATCAATTAAGTACCATATTTAATGCCTAATAATCCAGGGCCTATTCTAAAGGGCAGTCGTGGCCTAATTGGGCAGTCGTAAACTAAAAATGGGTAGTCGTAAATCCAAAATTGGGCAGTAGTAAAAAGCAATTAAAAATATATGTGAGCCAATTATATTTTTATTTCTTCATCTTTCTCTAAATTGTCAATGTTTTTGTTTTCTTATTTTTGTTAACTTTCCGAAGTTTACCAGGTGCTTAATTTCTTGCAAAGTTATACATAATATTTTTTTATTTTTAATTAACCTATATGTAAAAAAAATCACTTTTATTTTGAATTTTTTCACGTTTTGTGACGTTCCGAGTACAAAAATGTGGTCGTGAAAAAATGACTGTGATATAGCTCCCCAAATCAGCATAACTCTTATGCGTTTTGAACTACGATGTTGCACTTTTATATACGGATTGGCTGTGGCCCTGGACCTGTCATTAAGGTTTTCGTCAAAATTGCTCATGCGCATAAGGTAGCTGCCATTAAATAATTTATCTTTAACAACAATTGCCACAAAACGGTTCTAATGATTTTGATCAAATCACTAAGGAGTTCTAAACATCTCCAACTCCGAAAATCTCATAAAAATTCGATTAAATTGTAAAAAGTTGAACGACTAACGTCTACCATAGAGTTATCTTTTTTGGGGCATTGTCCATCAACCACCACTGTGCTGTTCCTCCTCAATTCACTTACCCAAGAGAATAAAGTAATTTTTATCGATAAAAAAAAAATAATAATAATAATAATAATAACAACTTAGCCAATTTTCTCGACCAATGTATTAAATATAGCTAATATGACTAATTTTTGTTTAAATTAATGAAAACGAACAAAGTAAATTACACCAATCTATGTCACACTTAACAGTGATCAGTATTATAGTCTAATTGAAAGTTTTGCTACGTTTTACAGCTCTAGTTTTACTTCGACTTTGATTATATATTACATTATTAAACCAAACATTAAGTTGCGTTTCAAATTTACTTTAAATGCTTTAATGATATGATTTTTATAAAGCTCTTTCTTTTTAAAACATTAGCCTTATTATTATTTTTTTAATTCAGGGATATTTACTATAGAACCATAATTCTTCCCCCAACAAATGTCTTGTTTGCTAAAAAAAAATATTCGTTCACACTTGTTAATATGTATGCGGGTATTTCATTTGTATGGGTCGGCTTTTTATTATATTTTTTTGTATACTTACAAACTTTTATTTTCTTGAGATATCTTAGAAGCTTGTAGCCTAATACAGCCATGTATCCATTTTGAAAATTTAACACGTAAACTGCAATATTAAAGAATTTATCATCATAAAAAAGAAATTTCAAGGTACATTATTGATGAAGAGAATTTTATTAGCGTTTAAAAATTTGCCAACTCTAGTACAAATGTAGTAAAATTTATGTATAAATTTTCTCAAATAAAGTATATGTCAAAAATAAGTTTCTGATTATTTGCCGTCTTTAGCTATCCTCTTCATTTTGAGAATAATTGTACACTTTTACTGTCTAAATATATCTCGGCAGGGCTTATTTTACGAGTAGTCGTGGCTTATTTGAGCTGAGGGGTCGAAATCTCCTCTCCAAGCAGAGGGATTTGACAAAAACATCGGCTGTCCTCTTTTCTCCCTGACCTTGAAATAGAAGGAGGATACGAAATATATTTCACTTTAGGTGTCCGCTGTCAGCTGATCAGCTCCTCTTTTTCGGCTTTTTGCGGTCAAACTCCTATTGTGTGTCCTGTCCTCTGTCCTTTGGAATTTTCTTGGGAGATGACCACTGTATTTTTAGGGGGTGGGTGACAACAGTTGTTTTGACGAAACTAGTTAGCGATTCCAAGTCCCAAGATTACAAAAACAGCAATGAATAGTTGACTAGAGGGAAGCGAAAGATGCAATATCTTTCCTTTCCGAAGTAAGTGGATGACAGCTATTGAATGTTTGCCATGTAAGTGTAAATTAAATAATCTTTTAATGTTTGGTATCAAACACATTGAATTTGTATTCACGATTGTTTAATTGTCTTTTGCGACTTCTTAAAATTGGAGTATAGCTCTGAAATGTTCAACATAAGTAGTTTTGACCTTCTAATTGTACCCATGACAAACAAAATTTTAAAATTTTAATTAGTTATTTTTTAATTAATTTTTTTAATTATTATCATTATAATTATTATTATTATTTTTTTTTTTTTTTTTTTTTTTACAAAGTGTCTTCAAATAGAGATACAGCTCTGAAATTTTCAACATAAGTAGTTTTAGCCTTCTAACTGTAGTTTTGAAAAACAGAATTTTAAAATCTTGGTCAGTTTTTTTTTAATTAATTTTTTTTAACAAATTATTTATTATTATTTTTTTTTCTTTTTCAAAACGATATCTAACAGGGCTACACCTCTGAAATTTTCAACATAAGTAGTTTTAGCCTTTTAATTAATCTTTTGAAAAATAGAAAGTTAAAATTTTGATTAGTTTTTTTTAAATTAATTTTTTAATTAATTAATAAGTATTTTTTAAAGCGATTTCTAATAGGGCTATGGCTCTGAAATTTTCCACATAAGTGGTCTTGGCCTTCTAATTGGATATAAAAAACAGAACTTTAAAATTTGATTAGTTTTTTTAATTAATAAATATTTCACAAAACCATTTCTATGAGGTCTACAATTCTGAAATTTTCGACATAAGTAGTTTTGGCCTTCTAATTGGACTTTAAGCAAACATTCAAAATTTTGATTAGCTTTTTTTTATAAATTTTTTTATCATTAACAAATACTTCACGAAATGATTTCCATTAAAGCTACAGTATTGAAATTTTCAACATAAGTAGTTTTGAACTTCTAATTGAACTTTAGGCAAAAAGAATGTTAAAATTTTAATTTGTTTTTAATTAATAGTTAAATAAAATGCGACTTCTAATGAGCCAAAGAGCTCTGAAAATTTCAACGTAAGTACAGTCAGTCACAAAAGTCTACATACACCCGCTAATTTTCGCAGATCTAGCACTTTACTCATATTTTTGAATATACAACTTTATTTTCGTTAACATCTTGGATAATAACTCATATCTAACAAAAAAAATTATGAACAAATTCGTTAAAATATAACAAAAATTAACAACATATTAAATTATATAGTCACAAAAGTCTACATACAGAGACAGAACAATACAAACTTTCAGAATTAAATGCCCAAAAATGTAAAATTAATACTTTGTAGGACCTCCCTTTGAAGTAACAACTGCCTGAATTCGGTTTGGCATCGACATAACCAGATTTTTTGTCGTCTCAGGTGTAATTTGAGACCATGCAAGCTCTATTGCCTTCTTTAGGGTTTCCTTGCTTGTTACCGATTGCTCCCGAACTCTCCTATCAACTTCCTCAAAAAGGTGCTCGATGGGATTAAGGTCTGGGGACTGTGGCGGCGAATGGAGCTGTTTAGGCGTTTTATAGAGTAGCCATTCCTTAACAATCTTAGCTGTATGTTTTGGGTTTAAGGGTGGTTTTGGGTATGTTTTTTTTTTTTTTTTTTTTTAAGACAAAGTTGTTCCCAAGTCCCAATTTTCGAACCGATGGAAGTAGATTGTCTTGCAAAATCTTCAGGTATTCAAATCGATTCATTATGCCATCGATAAACACTAAATTGCCCACTCCAGCGGCCACCATTGCTCCCCAAACCATAGCACTGCCTCCACTGTGTTTCACAGTTGGAGTCAAATTCTCGGGATTCATTTCTGTGTTTTTTTTCCCCTCCAGATTTTTCCGCGGCCATCACTCCCGAACACGTTGAACTTACTCTCGTCTGTAAAAACAACTGTTTTCCCAAAATTAAAATCTTGGTCAATATGTGCAGAAGCAAAATCAGTTTCTTTTGTTTGTTAGTAGATGAAATGAACGGCTTTCGTCTAGAAACTCTACCATTATAGCCGGCTGATCGAAGAATTCTACGAACAGTTTCTGGGTGCACTTTCTTTCCACTAGCTGTTGCAATTTGATTCGCTAATTTTGGAGCACTAATTTTCGGATTTTTCTTCACTTTTCTTACTATGGTTCTTGCATCACGATCATTAAGCTTCCTTGGACGACCACATCGATATTTGTTAAGCACATTTCCACGCATAACATAATTTCTGTAGATTGTTTGAACAGTTGACCGACTTTTTTTTTACAATTTTTGCAATTTCTGCATAAGATTTCTTTTCACATTTCCTTCTTACTATCATATTTCGAAGTTCTAACGATATTTCCTTTCCCTGACTCATTTTGTTGAAGTTACAATGTCAAAAAATCTCGGGAAATGAAGATTAGAATAGATAACGAAACATGTAACCTCAAACTAAGACAATCTTACAAAATAACTTCGTATGCAAATTTTTTACCGTCCGACAATCAGGTATATGCAGACTTTTGCGACTTGATAATTTCTATACAAATCACAAAATTACCTAGAAATTATTATTTCTGAATATTTTTATTATGGAAAACACATTTTTTAGAGAAAACTGAAGGAGTGATATGATTTTTAAAATTGAAATTTAATTGCTTTTTGAGAAACTTTTATTTTGATCAGTGTATGTAGATTTTTGTGACTGACTGTAGTTTTTGTCTTCTAATATTGTTTTTCACAAACACGTGTTAAAATATTCTCAAAGGGGTGTGTTGTATTAATGGGAATTTTTTTTTCTCGACAAGGGAGGGGCATCCAATATTAAGGTTCACGCAGCAATTATTTTTTAGTAAGTGAAGTGAGCTTACGCTCACGCAGCAATGAACCCTTTTAGGCTCCTTTCACACTATCCGATTTCTGTCGAACGACAAAAAGTAGGAAGACAAAAAGTCGGGTGTTTCAAAGCAGCTTGTTAGCACCCGACGGCTGCTAACGGCTGTCGCCGGATAGTGTGAAAGGAGCAATTCACTTCTTCACGCCTCTAAAAGAATTTTTGTATTCCTACTTTTTGTCTTCCGATAGAAATCGGATGTGCCTTAAGCGAGCCCATGCTTGCTCAGCAATGATCCTTTCAAGGAGTGAAGTAAGCCTGTGCTTATTATGAACTTTTCAGGGAGCGAAGCGAGCTTGGTCTAACGAAGCAAGGAACCTTCCTGAGAGCGAAGCGCCAAAAACTGGGCGGGGCCACGCAGCTAGGTAAAAAATTGCACATGGTAAAATTTCGTAGCGAAGCACGGGTATTCAGCTAATAGATTTATAAATATTAATTAATTAACCTCATGAAGTAATGTAATACAAACCTCGTTTTAAAATTTGAGTGTTACTGTTATATTCAAAGATCAATTATCGGATTTTATTGTTTCAAATTAACTTGCTGTAGGGGTTGAAAGGGAGATGAGAAGGTGGGGGAGGGGGGAAGAGGCGATTGGAATTTTGGGCAGTCGTAAATTTTCCTTAGAATAGGCCTTGTAATAATCTACAAACAGCAAAGTATTTAAAAGTAAATGGTTGAGAACAAAACAGGAACAAAAAGTAAGCCAAAGTATTTTAATGATAGTGCAATAAATGTATCTTCTAACCAATCCTCAATAATTCAAGACAACAGGTGCCTGCATTCACCAGACAGTTACAAGGAAGGTTGACTAAGTCTGCTTTAAACAAAACAAAAAAAATATATATATATATAAAAAAATAGCAAATATCCAGAAAATCACTGGAAAATCCGAAAATCGCCAAAAAAAAGTGGAAATTCGCCAGAATAATTTTTTTAAATCGCCAAAAAATCGCCAATCGCCAAACCCTCAAAACCTATCGCCAAACGCCTTCAAAAATCGCCAAATTGGCGAAAAATCGCCAGACCTGGCAGCGCTGAACAGTTCAGCAGACGAGGAGAGCAAAGGGAAAGCGTCGTGTGTGGTTTATGTGGCTCAGCTAGAGCTCAATTTAATTTTAACTGTAAATTTTACAATACAGAATAAATATCCATTAAACAGAAAAAATGTATGAGAAATTAATGATTACTTCTATTCACAGCTACTGACATTGTAGTTCACATAAGATTACTACTGGAGCATCATGTGCATAATATTAGGAGACGGGTTGCATCAAATGGCAACTCATATGACCAATCCTAACTCACCTTCAAAACTGAATTCGAATTTTCAAACTCTATTATCCAATCACAGCAAAGCTTTTATTTAGCATGCTCTAATATATTGACTCTGACGCAACACGCACCCTGATACATAAATGTAAATTGAACAACGTAAACTGTATCTGTAGCTCCTTTGAAAATCAAAATAAACAACTCGCAAACTCTCCACATAATAGTCATTTGAAACGATTACAAATCAATGAGTTAAATGGGAAAACCTAACATATTTTTGCAACAACAGAAAAACTGTTTGAATTGTTCTCTGTAATGAGAAATCTAAATCGCAAATTATGAAATTTGTTTTCCGCTTACATGGACATCAAACATGCTCATTAATGAATGCAAATGAGCTTTTACAATATGCTTTCACATACTTATACTCACGCGAAATTGATAAGATTAATTTGTATCCTGTTGATTTTCATACTATTAACAGCATTTTTATTTGTGAGTGATTCTTTAATCAATAGGACTTATTCACATGGACCTGAACCCTGTATCCTCTGCCCCTATAAGAAAAATGGTACTCAAAAAAATAGCGCAGAACTCTTGCATTTCGGTATCTTTTTGACTGACAATGATCATCATAATTCAATTGATGTAATGGTGTTTTTTGTTCATGCTCATAGCAATCCAAATTTGAGAACTAAGTTAAATCGCTGCCTATCATCTCTTTTTAATTATTCTACCACTAATATCCATCTGCATGTAATGACAAATCCTGCTAGTATAAACTATGCTGTTCAAGTTTTGAAAAAATGTGCTCTATTTGTGAAGACTTCAGTTAAGGTAGGGGCTCATAATACTATTTAACTTAATTCTCTACTCGAAATCTACTTATTTTTTAAAGCATATGGTCTCAATTATAAAGAAAAAAATATAATTTAAGAAACTTCTGTGACTTAAATTCCCAACAGCATGAATATTAAAATCGAGTCCTTATTACAATTAGACAAATAATCCATGGATGTATATTATTCTCTCTTACTTTTCTCTTTCTGCGAAAGAACGAATTTTGAATTTGTTGGATGGTAAATTAACATTATGCTTTTGGTACAAAAATATTTTTTTTCATGTTCCAGATTATATTTCAAGATTCATTTTAATCTACTTACCAACATATAGTAGTGTATTTATGTCGAACAATTTCAATTTGCATCAAACTATAAAAACTAAATAATGCCCAGAAATTTATGCAGCTGCCATTTTAGTTTGACAAACTTAGAACTGTGTATCGTTTTAATGTGCGTTGTTTTTGTGTAATATAACCAACTTACCAAATGTAACTCTTTGTAGTTTATCTCAAAAACTCACTTTAGTAAACTCCGAATCCAGTATCTGTTCTAAGTAATGAAGGTTAAAATTCTATTTACATTGTAGTTAAAAAAAAAAAAAAAAGAACTCATAAACTCATTTTGTTATAAAACTAAAATACTGCTACACAAATATAATCTGGTACTTTATAACAGGCTAGTCAAAGTTATAACTTTGCTACTGCCATTCTCCTCAAATTTTCTTTTACCACAATAGAAAGCTCACGTATAGTATATCTCTTAAATTATTATATACAGTGCTAGAAGAGTTGGTAAACGCGAAGTGACGAGCCCCTCACTTTTCAAGAAAATACCCATGTGTCCCCTCGCTTCTAAAACCACTGAAATTCATCCCCCCACTGTAACTCTTTAAAAGCACTCAATCCGCCTAAAAATTACTAATGAAAAATAACATTAACCATTGAATGTAATGACACTGAGAAAAGTAATTTATGGTATATATATCATACTATTATGAAATGTATTGTACTACTTTGTATAAAGATATAAGTAGTTTTACTACCAAATACAGTTACACTTGGTTCACTTTTAACTTTGGAGGAACTTTCTTTTAAGTTAAATTTCTATTCATGTTTCCTATTAAGACAAGCTATTTAAGAAAAAAAACTTTTTAGAATTCTTTATTAATTTAATTTCTTGAAAGTATGTTCATTTTTGAGTATTATTTTAATCTAAATAAACAGTTATGTATATAATATTGAATTATTATTTTATCTCTTACTTCCAAGTAAAAAACTCACCGAATATTCATTAAAATAACAATACATTTTGGAATATCGTTTAATGTTAATGTTAGGAAGTATAAATTATTTCTTTACAAGTTGGTATATTTATTATAAGTTACAAAATTATAAAATTTATCGTTGAAGATGGGAGAAAGAAAAGTAAGAGGGGTGCTCTTGTCACCAAATTTTGGGTGTCCCTCCACTTTTTTTTCACTACTTCTACCACTGATTATATATAGTGAAATAAGTAGTACATCTGGCAGAACTCCAACTTCAGTTGTGAACATATATAGAAAAGTGACGCAGTTTCCATGGGTACAGGAAAATAGTGTATTGACTTTGAATTGCATACACTTGTCGGGGCACATGTTGTCGGGGCTGGCGATATTTGACTGTCGGGGGTACCTGATGTTTGACTGGATTTATGCCAAAAATAAGAATAATTATTGAAAAATAAAAAATATATTCATGATATTTCACAAAAAATATACACTTTTAAAAATGAAATTAAAACTCATTCCCCGACAAAAACCTAATTTTCCCCGATTATGGCTAAGCTTGCCCGACGGGGGTGCTACAGCCCCCCCCCCCCCTCGTCGCTTGCGCCACCTCTGTATAAGATACGAAATTACAAAATTTATCATTGGGGGCAGGGGCACTTGTCACCAATTTTTGGGCATCCCCCCCCACTTCTACCACTGGTGGTTGCACAAATAAAGGAAATATATATAATGTGATATAGTTTATGGATTAAAAAAACTTTAAATGTACAAAATAATTTCTTTGTGAATTTGAATAATTATTTTTTATAGGTTACCCTGTACGATGTGAATGCTTTCACTAAACCATTACAAGAACTTATCGACACTTTGAGGCCTCATTTCAGCTACAAACAGGGGGCATACTACAGTGATGGCCTATTCTACATTTCAATCGGACTATTCAGAGTGATGAGCTTAAAAAAGCTTTTATTAGTAGATGCAGATGTGAAATTTTTGGACGACATAAAATTCCTTTACAACTACTTTAACAACTTTAGTACTGATGCCCTCATTGGAATAGCAAGGGAGCAGCAACCAGTATATCGGCATGTTTTGAATGCATATCGAAGAACCCACAATAATACAAATATTGGCGGACCACCTCCTGATGGCATAAGTGGATTCAACAGTGGCATATTACTTCTAGATCTGGAGAAAATGAGGAATTCTTCATTTTATTTAAACATTGTTAATAATTCATCATTTATTTTGGAACTCATTGAGAAATATAAATTCAAAGGACATCTGGGTGATCAAGATTTTTACTCGTTGATAAGTTTTGACTATCCAACTTTATTTTACACACTGCCTTGTACGTGGAACAGGCAACTATGTCAGTGGTGGAAACATCATGGCTATAGCAAAGTATTTAATTTGTACTACTCGTGTACTGGAAAAGTACATTTACTGCATGGGAATTGCAATTCTGCAATTGAAGATTCTTGATAATTACTTGCTTGATTGTTGGTTCTTAATCATAATATATTATCAAGTGTCCAATTTATGTAAATATAAAGTATATTAACAAAAGTGATGGATAAATTACTTTACCTTGAATGTTGAGGTAAAGTGATTAAATTTTAGTACAAAAAGAAGTTATTAAAATTGTTATTACGTCATTTGAAGTTGTTAATAGTAATACTACTGTGTGCAATAACGTATTAAAATTTTTAAGTTAATGGTATTCGGGAGTGAAGATTGAATATAGTACTATCTTTAAAAGCTACCAGGTGGCACCATAACATTAAATGAAAGATTATTCAGTCAATTCACTCCTAATAACTTGTTTAGTGTTCAATTTTTAAATAAAATTAATATATTTTGCATTGTAGACTTAATAACATCAATGAAATTATGTGACCCACATGAGACCACTGATCTCTACTACAACTTCTGGATAGCGCATTCTTGGTTACCGACTTGAAGTTGAAGAAGGCTTAATAATCACCATAGAGATCTATACAAACAACTTCCTCCCAAAACTAGTTCAAATTTGTTTGTAACTATGGGCAACCTATTTCAAAGCATTATGGGGGGAAGTATTCAAATGGCATCATCTGCTTGCAAAGCAGAAACCGCTAATATGCGGTTCAGAAGTTGTAGTAGAGATCAGTGCATGGGACGGCCATACACTACTAGTTATTCAAGTATTGCCATGAATTGGTACTATTATATAAAAATATACTACAAGTGATTTTAGATTGTATACAAGGCATACTATAAATGAATATAACAGTAGTGTGAGTAAATATATACTCAAGCAGCAACAATTAGATTTTTTATTCTTAGTTTTGTTATGGAAAATTGGAAATTGAATGTTCTGTTAATTTTAAAAATTAGTTAAGTGTTACCCCATTTACAGTGAAAAAATTTATGGGTACAAATTGTTCCATAAAGTTTAAAAAACTTGTTAAATGTGTTCTTGTTTCTATTAGTAATTCATATAAAATTACTTCATGCTATTGTAATTTGCTTAATTTTAATATTCACTTGTTGCGTGTTGAAGATTTTTTCCATGTATTTTAAACTAATTTTAAATAATTAAATTAGAAACTTAAAACAAAATAGAAAGGAATATTTTAATTTTTAAAATATCACATGAAATTAAAAATTAATTATTTAAAATCTGCATGCAATTTCAACATATATTTTCATCTACCTCTTATAAGTTTTAGGAGATGCATATGTAGTTAAAAGCAACCTTATACCTGCCTACAAGTATAGGTACCACATATTGATTTCCGTTTTGTAAAGCCTTATGAATGGTTCATTAAATTAGGAATTATGGTTTTTTCTGAGAAACAGATGCTTGTAACGAGTATAAAAAGTTACATAATCCTAAATAATCACATTTTTAGTTTTTACTAAATCTTAAGTGAAGTCAGGGTGACTCTGCAGTGAATTTTAGCGACAAATATAAACGTACAGTTACCCAACATTAAACAAAGTTAAAAACAATTATAAATTGTGGGTTAGTACAAGCTTTCTAATTTACAATACTACATTATGAGTCATTTTAAGATTAATAAGATACCTAAGCAGTCAGATCTAGATTAGGCTAGAAATTTTTCATAGACAATTTCATGCTTTCAATTTTTTGCATTTCTATGCCATTTAACTTTTTTCTTTGGAAGAACATGTTTTAATTTGATATTATAGAATAGCAAAAATTTATTTTTATACTATAAATAATTTATTTCAGCTGAAAGAGTAAAAAGTTTCAAAATCTTTTCACGAAATTTTAAATATAAATGTTTGTAGATTGTATTTTGCAGGGTGTGCAGCAAAATTTCTAAAAAATTTAGTGATAATTCTAAAAATTTTAAGGATTTACAGGATGGCCACAAAATTCAGGAAAAAAAGTTCCACGATAATTTCTAAAAAATTCCCCGATTTTGCAGCAAACTTTTTTTCAGATTTTCCTCAGCTTTTCCAGATGTGTAGACACCCTGATCAGACAGACCATGTATGCTGAAAGGATAATAAGCCAATTTTTTTTAAATAATTTTGTTGGTAATGAAAAGTTTAAATTATTCCTTAACATTAAACTTCTAACGAATACCATCTCAATTTTCAGTTAAAGTGGAGCCAAAATATGGATAAACAAGGAAAAGTGCCTTCAGAACAACGAAAATTTCTGATTTTCGTGAAATTAAAAAAAAAAAAACGACTTTCCAGAATCAGAGAGCTCCCTGACATTTCTCCGATTTCCAGGTTCTGTGGCCACTCTATTTTAGTCATATTTTCTCGTAACTAACACAGGCTTATAATACAGAAATTTTTTCCACAGCTTGTTTTAATACCTTTAAAAAAAACGCCAATTTTTTTTTAAAGAACAAGCTGAAACAACTTTTTAGCAAAAAAAAAAGCAGTACATTTAAACAATTATATTATTTTGATAAACATGCAATTCTAATTAAACCCACTTTTTTTAAGCAACATTCAAAGTACTGTAAATTAAGGTTATTTGGACCCTAGAAGGCTTACTTGAACCCAGAATGACAAAGTGATGTATGTCGTTCTCACAGAGTAAGAGGTCTGCCATTCATTCCTTCTAAATTATTTGCTGTAAATGTTAAGTGTATGATTTATCATTAAATATGTTAATTTAACTTATAAAGTCAGATCACCTTTCTGCAATCTTAACTCTTCCGTTAATGCAGAATAACACCACAGGTTTTAAACCTAACAGACATGACTAATACCCATTTGCCTGAAACATGCTCTATTGTTTTAGTTGATCCATACCCTAGTCATCAAATCATAGTTTTAACAGGACTTCCTATCAATGTAAATCATGGCTTGTTTTCAAAAAGTAAAAGGTGGAAATAAAAGCGAAGATTATGGGGAGAAAAATTATGCTGCAGATTGAAAGCATCTACCATTTATTTTTGCTCTAATCAAGACTCAAGAAATGAAGTTAACAGGCAAATCAAAATTCTAGGGACCAGTTCTATACAATTAAAAATATGGAAAGACTTAATCGTAAGTGATGCAAAGTCTACTGCAATTGGGTTGAGTCTCGCTCAGATTGCTATTCATTTGGGCTGCTGTGTTTCCATCTACACCATTTTTGGCAATTGGTTCTTATGTTACCAACTTTTAGGTTAATCCACCTGAAGGAAAAACGATGTATACTCAATCCAATATAGAGATATACCCTATAACAGCAGTTCCCAACCTATGGGCTGTGGCCCACTTGTACTTGGTCATGGACGCTGGTTGTAAATCTAAACCAAGATAAATATTATAGGAGTTTTAGAGGTAGAGAGAGGAACAATCGAGTCACTCGATTGTTAGCAAAAATCAAATTATTCGATTGTATTCTTCATTGGTGTTACAAGTGAATAATGCATGAATTCAATAGCATAGCTAAAACTATCCTATTTTAAACCAGATATTTACTCTCTCGTGAGGGACAAACAACGCAAAAATCCCATTGGCTTTTTTTTTTTTTAATTTTGACCACTTGTTTTTTAGTTTTTTTGTAGTTGTGACAGCAAATATGAAAGCAATAAAGTTCTTTTCTTAATAAAAAAATTATCATTTTATCTTTCTTGTACTATATATTTTATTAATTACTGAAGCACGCATGCACATATTCTATTGGCTAGTGGGCAGGTTTTTTTACAAAATAGGCGGTCCGCATAACTAAAAAGGCTGGGAACCGCTGCCCTATAGAGATAAGTGGTTCTACAGCATGCATCAATGTAGTTGTGGGTGAAGAGAAAATATGATTTTCTCCTCTAAAGAAAAACCAGGGAATTATCGGAGGTTTTAATATTATTAAGAATTAACGAAAATTGAAATACAATTTTAGGGAGAAAAAAATATTTAAGGAATTTTAAAACAAATATAACTCCTGATTTTGTAAAAAGTTGAATTTTAAGATGCATAAAAAAGAAATGATAAGGGTTTATATTTAGAGTTGTCGACTATCGAAGAGAACTAAATATACTAATTCAGAGCATTTGTATAAACTTCGCACATTAATTTTAACTTTAGTATAAAAGCATATTTTGTTTAAAATGAATCATTCCTTTGGAAAATGTGTTCTTCATAATTCAACTAAATTTGTGTATTCATTTTTAGAAACTGAAAATTAAGAATTTTCAAGGACTATACACACCAACAAGTGTAACCATTACTTTATGTGAATATAAAAGATCACTTTATTTTTTATTATAATTTTGAATCTTCAATACAACTTTTAGCTGAAATTCTCCACAAAAATCTCCATGCGCATTTAGATTACTCTAAAAAAACCCTGCCATAACGCTAAACCTACCATAGCCGTCAAATGGCCGCCTTTGAGACTTGAATCAAAATTGTTAAATTCCAGGTTTTCGTTTTTCTTCCTTAATCCGAACAAATATTTTTTAATTATTACATGATAATTATATTGTGTTTAATTGCCTATGCTAAATTCTGTAATATTTACAAAATTGGTTATGAATTAATTTTTTTTTTTAGGTCAAAGATACTTATGCCATAAAGTAATATATATAAAAAAACCAATCCGGCATCACACCGTAAAAATAAAAACAATTGTTTAAATGCTGCTGTCCACTGAATCCTGTTAAGATATTTTGATAATGAAGATAAAATTAAGTCACCAATATACAAAACTGAGAAATTCTGCATACTTTATTTATGAAAAAAAAAAAGGAAAAGTGTTAACATAGTTTAGACATAATATTTGGGCACTTGATCGCCTGTAAACATCCTCCTCTCTACTCCTTTCTCAGTAATGATGCCCATTCGAATGACACCACCGCTGGAACCATCTCGCCACATAGCTTGAGAAATTGCTATAAAAGAAGTGTTCAGACATTACAAATGCTGTCAATATCACCTTGTTTAAATGTTTTAATATTATACAATCACTATGCATTGCTTCAGTTAAGGAAGTAAAAATTTATTAATTTTAAATCAATGTGCTGGAGCTGGTTAAATCAATGGAATGGAGTTTCTGGTAAAGGGGAACAATAAAATGGAATGGAGCCCCCATTCCGTTCTATTGTTCCCCTTTACCAGACATTCCATTCGTCTCCAAATTCATCTATCTTTCTGTTGGCTACTTTATATCCAACTCGGAATTGTTGGCTTTACTGAAATTTCATTACTTCTAAAATAACCACCTCCAATGCTTTTGAATGTTTTGCTAAAGGACTGATGTGGTTGGATCAACAATTTGACTCTGATTCTATAGAATTTATACTACTAAAAGAACTTTGGGACAGAGGCTAGTCGGCAAATGTATGTATGTGATCGGTATGTATTGTATGCGATATAAACATTTACAATTTTCTTACTTGTGAGACTATTGAACAAATGTACTGTACTTAATTATAGCAATATAATTAAAAACATCAGATTTAGTTGCATCATAATCATCATTGGCTCAACAGTCCTTGGTGGACCTTGGCCTACTCAAGAAACCTTATCCAGGCCATTCTAATATTGGCTGTGGCTTTCCAATTTTTTACTTTAAAAAAGTTAAGATGGCTTTCAATTATCAAAATTTTGGTCTGCCCTGTGGTCTCGAATAAAGAGGCTTGGCCAGGAAGCTCCTTTCATTGTTCTTGCCCAATCCATCCCTAATGATATGGCCAGCCCATTTGAGTTTTTGGTTCTTAATAAATTTCACTATGGTAGGTTCTTCGAATAGACAGCTCGGTGAACTGTCAACTTAAGTCCCACCAAAGATGATTCTAAGAATCTTTTTCTCTAGCAATATAGCAAGGCCTTTTTCATCATTTTGCGACATACTTTCAGTCTTAGATGTGTATGCAAGTATTGTTCTTATTAAACTTTTGTACAGCAGTAGTTTGGTTTTTCTATTAATTAAATTTGATTTCAAATCTTTCTTATCCCATAGAAGCATCTATTGGCTGCAGCAATTCTTTTGGAGGCAAGCCGGGGAGGCAACTTTAGGCAGCAAATGGGCTGCAAAATTAACTAGTTTATGAAAATTAATAGGTGGAATTTTAATTTGCTTTTTATATGTTTTACAAAATTTTAAGTATAGGTACTCACTTCAACAGGGTTCCCACTCAAATCACAGAATGAAAATCAATGACTTTTAAGGACCTAATTAATGTTTTTAAGGACCTTTGAAAATTGGTTTTCAGGCATCATGTCTGTATATAACTTTTTAATAAAGTATATTCTACCAAAAAAGTTGCAAGTTGGTGGATGTGTAACACAAATATGACAGAAAATTCCAATACAGTGCAGATAAATGGCGGTCACACGGGGATAGCAAATCTGAGTTGTATTTTTATAACTTTGGCAGTTGGGCACACAACATCCGCAAAAATTAAGGACTTCTACGTATTTTCAAGGACTTTTAATCGCCTCTATACATTTTCAAGCACTTTCAAGGCCTTAAAAACAAGTTCAAAATTTTTAAGCACTTTTGATGACTTTTAATGAAAGTGGGAACCCTGTTCAAAAATCCTCAAGCATGCGAACGACATAAGAAGGTTGTGGTTTGTAGTTTTTAAGTAAAAACACATTTTGAAAGATGAATAAGAGTTTTTGTGTATTAAAGACCAAAACTGAACCAAAAATACAGAACAATATAGATAAAATATCAAAATATTTCAAGGAACCGCTCACAAGCATAATAAACTCCTGCTTAAAAATGTATAAAAAATGACCCTTTTTATTACAATTTAAATAAATGAATATAATGTAAAAGAATTTTTAACTGTGTGTTTTAATTTGTCGGAGCATGTATGGGGTGGCGAATAACCAGTCATGACAAGCTGTAGCACAAATTTTATTGTTTGAATAGTGTTTTATGTATATTTAATATTAAATTTGCCATGAGCCATTTAAAAATTATTACTTTCAATTACCCATATGTTTACAAAGGGTAATGAAAGTAAAGTATTCAGTAAAAAAAATGCATTTCTTCGCATTTTGGAACATCCTAATTTCAAAAAACTGATCAAGAAAAAATGTCTGTATGTGTGTGGGTCAGCATAACTCCCGAACAAATTGACTTACGATGTTCAAATTTGGTGTGCGGGTTGGTGATGGCACAGAGATCTACCTTTAAGGTTTTCATCAAAATCGTGCATGCGTATATGGTAGCTGCCATTGAAAAAAACATGTTTTTCAGTAATTGCTAAAAAATGGCTCTAACAATTTTGTTCAAAAGGTGTGCCTCTGAAGGTGTTCTAAATATTTACATCTCCAAATTTTTTATTTCTCCAAGTTTTTTTTTAAAAAACTTGTTGTTATCTTTACATTTTGACATTTTGCTCGGACACGTAAATGACGATTTGAAGGAAGTCACTTTTCTTTTGAGTGAGTGCACGAGCTGCCATTGATTTTTTGTTAGTTCCGAATGACAACCTTAAAAAGTGTTGAGTTTGAATAAAAAAAAATCATATAGTGAATGTCTACCCAAACCAACAAATTTAATATTCTTCCAATTAAAAGCAAGAAAAAAACACTTTTAAGTTTGATTGTATTTTTATTTTTAGTGGTTCTATAATTTGTTTTACTATCTTTTTAAAACATGCATTTTATAATTATATACTGGATTTGTGTCTTTTTTTTTTCTGTGCTACCTTAATTTCAATTTAGTGCAAAAATCATAAATCAAGAAATTTATATTTTTGGCAAATCAAAACATTTTATCTTCAAAATATCTTCAACATTTTTAATACCAATTTTTTAGCTCACGTTTTATTTTACAACTAAGCTTGGAAAGGGTTTACGTAATCTCTTTTAATTTTTGTTATAAAGGGGCGGCATTTTACCTTTTTGCCTGGCGGCGTAACTGCTAGCGCCAGCCCTGCCAGGTAGATAAAAGAATTTACTTTTTCAAACTCGTATGTACCAATTTCAATGTGGGTATTAGAGTCCGAATTTGTCACAAATTGCATGCACTTAGTTTAGTTCTAGTTAATAGACAAATGCAATGTACAAATTTATTCTTTGTAATTGGAGTAATATAATTGAAAACATCACATTTGATTATTTTTATACATGCTTATAATCCAGAGTTAAAATTTTTGCTTTCTCCTGATGGCCATTTTAAAGTGCTGCCTTTTATGGAGAATTTTCCATTTATCGGGGATTTGGTCTCGACCACATCGGTTAATTGAGGTTATCCATACTTTTTATTGATTTCTACACTTACATAGTGTACTATGATTAAGATGAGAACATAACACTGATTAATGTAACAGATAAAACATAATTAGTAAGATATTTTGAATATTTAAACAACTTTGATTATAATAACAACTGTAATTAAAAAATCACTCCTACAAGTGTTTCAACTGTAATACAACAGGTCCAGATAACAAGCATAAAATGCCTCTATGAAGATTGACTATAAATAATAAAAAGTGGCATTTTTTTGCAAACAGAAAGTTTGCCAAATTACACCAAATAAATTTGTCACAAATATCCTAAGTTCGAATCTGCTATCTAAATTTGCAACTAAAAACTTAATTTGCAACTGAATTTCTCATCTGGTTCAATTTTTTTTTTCTCTTATTTGTCCTATTGAGATCTTCAAATTGATACATGACACATGTTCATAATATTTATAGTTTAGATTTAATAAATACCAAATTGACTTCCAGTCATAATTTCCAGTTATTCTAGTTAAATTTTGGTATTAGAACTCATCTCAACAAGATCTTTCATTAGACATTGCTGGGCATGCTGATCTAAACAGGAAGACGAAGCCTTCATATAGGCTCCTCACTACATTAGTATAGTGTAAAAGCCTAAAAATTAAAATAGAATATACCAACATAGTGGTGAATTATGTTGAGGTATTCGTCTGAAAATATATTAAGAGCTTACCTTTCACAACCATTTCCACACAGCTCTCTTTATCCATTCCTTTTTTGTAGTTGGAATCCATGAACCCATAAATATATCCACTACCAGATCCACCAATGCAACATGGTTCTCTAGATATACTTCCGCCCATCGGAACACAATAAACCTAAAAAAAAGTGCAAAACCTTAATGTGTTTAATTTTAAATTAAATACTACTTTAACTTCATCATGACTTAATCAAATATTCCTAATTTCAAATTCTAACCAAAAGTCAGTAATATTACACAAGCTGGTGATTTATGGCATCTTTATTTGCTGAATGCTCGGGAGTTTTTTGCCGAATTTTACAACCATGTCATTACGCACCCAGTAGTTCTTCCAAGCCAAGAAATTGAAAAAATATCACCACAGGAGAACATTTAAATTGTTGTGGGACAGCGAGAACAAATCCGGAAGTGCAAGTTCTAACATGTATTAATAATAAACCCACATAAACTACCAATAGCAATAAGAAATTTCATAAAACTTCTTTTAAGACTGGATGCGTGCTGAAAACAACCAAGGTAGTCATCCAAGGATAAAGCAGTGGGAGCTTTTTTAGCAAATTCTAAAGAACTTTTTTAAATGCTAAAATTAGACAGTTTTATTTAGTACTTTTTCTAAAATATTTGATTACAAACTTAGCCAAATCACCATTTTTGTTATTCAAAAAATAGACAAGAATAAACTGATGAAGGTGGAAGAGTAATGTTCCAGTTGATATTTGGAATTGAATAGTTTTAAATTTACAATCCAAAATGAATTTATACTAAATAGTTTTTTCATTGTTTTTAATTAATAATCAAAAGTGATGAAACTTGTAACCTTTTAAGCATTATGCTAAAATAAAAATTGTGACTTTAGCTTTTTTGTTAAAGAAATTTTGCACCCTAAGCTTAACAACATAGTCAACAGGACCATTTGCATTTGCGATGCAATATTTATTACAACAAACCTTATCATCAGAAAACTGTTTCTCCAACTCAATAAAAATGAGATTATGGGTGTGTGTATCTACTGCCTTATTTTCACTAAATTTAAAATACATTTACTGAAACAGGAAGTTGATATAAAACCATACATATTAGTTTGAAGTTGATCCTCCTCGTAAATGTGAAATAGAACATGAATGGTATACGTACTTGACCTCCATTTTTCCGATCCCATCCACCTACTATCATACTAGCAGATAGTGATTCCCTGTAGTTGTAACAAATCTGTTTGACATCGTTAGCTGCAGTTTTTACAGACACAGGTTCACCTATTTCCATCCTATAAGGAAATCATACAATTGAGTCAAAAATCTCTATGCTAGATAAAAATAACTTTAAAATTTCATTGACAATAGGCCAGCTTAATCAACAATGGTTTAATAAAGGCAATCACAAACTAAAATATTATGTGATTTGATGATAGGTAAGTAACAAAAATTGAAGTTGAAGAAAAATTATCGAAAATTCATTCTGTCTTGATACTCATGAGGAAAAAAGATGGTTTCCTACCATACTCTGTGTAAAAGAATGTCAGTTGACATAAAGTTTGATAAAATAGTAACTATCTGTCTATTCTATGAGATAATAAGCTTTCATTTTTTTTTCTCAAAATGATTCCCATGTTCTTCCCCTGGACCATTCCAATTTCTTCTACACTGAAAAATACTACTGTTAGTTAAAATGGATTAAAAAAACCTAAATAAATAGTATTCTTAATACCATTTACAGGTACAAAGTCTCAAATTCGGAATCATTGGGACGGTGGCAATTCCGGATTTCAAGCCATTTTCTGATTTTCGATTAAAAAAAACAGATATCTCCCCTCCAAGTGACCTTTAGGTAAAACGCTAATTTACTGTGCCTTTTCTAAAGAAATTGGCACCATAAAACAAAATAAAAAAGGTTTTCCAATCATTTACACAAGAACAAATCTATTTTTACATCCAATTATATTTTTTTCGGGACAAAACTATTTTACACATGGTAAGTGTACTTTATCGCATTGATTTTGATTCCTCTGCCAATACCTTTTCTTTAATGTTAGTCATTATCTCTTGAGCAGTAGCTAAGTTCCGATGCTCAAATCCCTTAATAACATGGTCTTATGAACTCAAAAGTTTGACAATACGAATTTTTTCATAACTGGTCTCGCTTTCATTCTCTTCATTACAATCACAGTTATTATCTTTGTTCATTACAATGTCACATATTTCATTGTCTGTGAGAGAGTTTACCACAGGTGCCGCATTATCTATTATTTCTTTTATGTCTGCATACTGTCTAGACCATTTACACCAGCATTTCTTGCATATGCCAACAGAAATATTTTCACAGGAGACATTTTTTTTTAAGAATTGGAATCATTTGAACTTGCTTTTGCTGCTGTCCTTAGTAAATAGGGTTGCTGGCCATGAGCTGTTTAAGTTTCAACGTTTCTTCGGAGACACTCCAGATAGCATCTTTAATGTTAAATTGTTTAACATACTCATTGCAACCATTCATAAAGCTTACATTTTTTGTCAGGAAATAGTTATCATAATGACACTTAATGGATAAGAGAACAACCTGATCTATAAACTGCAGTAGAGATGTTCAGCTAGGAGGCAAATACAGAGCACAAACATTTAGAGAATCAAACGAATTCTAGCATCTTCCGGAGGACTGACATCATTTAATTAAGCTCTTGCTTCCGGTAAAAAATGGTTTTCAAACTATTCTGTAGTTATTTCTTGGGTTATCTAAGCCCTTTCGCTACATTTTTTAAAAGCCAGGGAATGTTTAGATTCCTTTGAATGAAAGCAGCTTTACACTTTTCCCAATAATCAGCAATTTGCATTTGTGAATGCCAACAGCATTTGCACAAGCCAGCACTACAAGCCGTCCTTTCGAATCCTTCACTTTCTTTGGAATATCCTCATCTGACGTCACTAAAGTTTCTCCTGGGATATATCTCCAAAATAAGGTTGTCTCATCTGCATTGTAAATTTTTTAGTGATCAAATTTCATTTAGAAAACAAAGGATTGAAATTGTCTACGAATTGTTCAGCCACCTCATAATCAGCTAAGGCACGTTCACCACAAACACGCAATCGCCAAATCCTATGCTGTTTCTTAAATGGCTTTAACCAGCCAGTCAAATATTCACAAGTATTGCTCAAGTTCAAATTGTTATGGAATACTTTCACTCCTTCGTTGCCAATACCATTGAATAATTTTATCCAAATCTTGATTTTTCACGGAAAGGGCATTTTTTTTCTCTCGCCATTTCCATTGGAGAGATAAATAAGAGCTTTTAAAGTGCTGATTCGCATACCTGCACGTTAATTTTAAATAAAATTAAATATCTATAGAAAGATGCTGCATGAGAGTGGGAACAAAGAATGCCAGAGCATAATTAACAAACAAAATCTAAAATTTTAATAGAATCTTCAATGCTTGATTCAAGAAGTTTAAAATATTTATTGCTTTTTATTTATATTTTTTACAGCATTAATAATCAGAAATTAAGGAAATATAACAAAAACTCAAATAACTATAATAAAATTGTAATTATCTTGTGATTCCTTTTTTGATAATTTTTCAATATAAATAATGGTTTTAAAAAGATTTTTTTTTTATTCCCTAATTTCACATTCAAATTTAATACTATTTAAATTTTTTTTCATTAGTTTTTTTTTACAACATTAAAATTTTTTTTTAATTAGGCAATTAGAGATATATCAATAGATTTCAATATATATAATGCAGTGTGAATAAAAAATATAACCATTGTAATATTAATAACCTTAAACTACAACTTATGCTCAAATCAAAACATTTTTAGCAGCAAAGAGATTTTAAATAGTCAGTTTTAAAGTCAATTTAACACACACTTACGCAAGCATGTCCAGACGATACGCAACTATTTCTGCAATAGCTTTAGTATCAGCAGCAGAACCAGAACGAAGAGCATAAACATGGTCTGCCAATCTGGTCAATTTATCTGTCACACGATTTGAGATATAAGCTCTGCAAAAAAAATATGTATATAAAGGTTAAGGTACAATTCATTTGAAAATATTTGATATTTGACAATAAAAGACAAGGTTGATTAATATTAAATATAAAACAATGTGTAAATATAAAATAATATACTCTTATAATAACTTGCAAGAATTTCCTTCTTTACCAAAGGGGTAACTTTTGCTCCGTTAGAATCAGGGTTGGTATGGTATAAACCAAATGGTTTTTTTCTCAAAAATTTTTTTTAATTTAATTTAAAATTGTATTTTTAATTATTTATAATTAAATTTTTCAAATTATTTGATGTTGAAAATAATAACTTTTGTTTTTAATTCAAAAACTCAACTTTTCTTTCTACAATTATTTTTAAAGAAAATAATTCACTAAATGACAAATTATATGATTAGGTACTATAGATAGAATATGTTCTAATGTATGTATTTTAAAAGAAGTCTTCTAATTAAAGACCATTGAAGTTTTTATAAGTATAAACAATAAGTTTTTATATTAAACTAATAGAATATATTAATGTTTTTGTGTTTAACAACTTATTTCTAAACACTTAAAAATATCATTCTGAACAACTTATCACCATTACTGATGAATCCGAGAGCAATATTCCATGTATTAGGCAGCAAACAATTACTATTGTATTATATATTTAAAAAATAATATCCTTAGATAAAATATTAAAATTTAATATGATTTGAATGCCCACATAAGTAGCAACAACTGTTTATTTACTTAGTTTAAATCATTTTCAAAAGGAATATTAATTGTTATTTGAACATAAAATATTCTAGTTAATGTGAAATTTTATTTACAAATAAGTATACAAGCAATTAGAAAAGACTTTAAAAAAAAAACAGGTTAAACCGAAAAGAAAAAAAAACTGGTTTAAACCAAAAAACCCAGGGGTTTTTTTTGGTTTTTTTTTAAAAAGAAAAAAACCTGTTTTTTTTTTCTAACCCTGATTAGAATTGAAGGTTTTACTTGAATAAACTAAATAGTTGAAATATACTATAAATTTGGAATACCAAAATTTTGTATAAATCTTTCATTTAGTTACTAGAAAATCTATTTATTAACCTATGTATCTGATCAGTAGTTGAAGATAAATATTAAACTACTATACTGTTACACATGTAGTAATAATATCTATTAAAGCATTAAATATATGTTATGGAAGTGATTAATCGGTTATTATTAATAATTTACAGTTATTATTAAAACTGCATTGGGTGGTTTTGGTAAACATGTTTTCCAGTTTTCTGAATCCAAAAATGATCTCCATTTACATTTTCCTCCATCCCATACAGTTTTATACTACACAATACAAGGCAAGGGGCAGTGGCGCAGTGAGTTTTTTAAAAAATATAAGTAGGAATTTTAGGAAAAATTGCAGAAACATTTTATGGTTGATTCACAAAAATTTTAGGGATAATTCAAAAACATTTAAGGATATTCCTTTTGAAGTTGACATAGGCTCCTAACACAGACATTCTTTCCAAAGCTTGTTCCAATAATGGCAAAAAAATGCCAATCTTCAAAAAAATTGAGCATCAAACAACTTTTTAGCAAAATAACAGTTATATAATCAAACAATTATACTATTTTTACAAACATGCAAATTTAATCAAATCCACTTTTCTTACCTGAAGGAATATCAGGGGGTTTTCCCGGGTTTTGGAGGAAAATGGGGGAATTTTCAGGGGTTGAATTTTTTTGTTTGGGAATTAATGAAAAATGTAAGTACAATTTTAGGGAGAAACAAAAGTTATGGAATATTAGAAATTTTAGGACGAATGCGAACTCTGTAAAGCGTTTGCATAAAAAAAAAAATTTTATTACAATGAACTAAACAATATTTCTTACAATTAAATAATTTTTTAACGAAATGTACTTAACATTCTGTGTTAAGTACATAACATTCATTTTCCGATACGCATCCAACAGTAATCAGCTAGCATATTGAAATCGTCTTTCGATATCAAGGTCATCTTGGCAAAATCTTTCGCCCCTGCTCTTCACCGAAGGCTCCCAAGTTTTCTAGAAGGAGTATAAGAAATGTTTCTATGTTTCCGAAAAGAGGGGATCGAATAACAGTTTTCGTAAGTTGAGACACTTAAAAACTCTTTCAACTTGGCTTCAGACAGTTTGGAGAATTCGGAACACATACATAAACACCCTTTATCTTTTGTCAGTGATTTAACAAACTGCTTTATAAGCCAAATTTAATATGAAGAAGTGGTAATAAAACCTTTGCAGGAGGGCACAGAGTTGTATATTAATGACGGTCTTTTCACCAGGAGTTAAGGGGTCTTGAAGTGGCCAGTCAGTTTTTGTATAGATGTGGAGTGGAAATCTCTGGTGCAACTGTCCCACAAGCAAAGGAGGCGGTGATATCTTGTATAATACCTGCTAGCCTAGTATCATGGTTAATATTTTAAGTCTCTATAAAATCATCCAGCAATATTCTCAATACTTCATTTTCTTGAGAATCGTTGCCAAATCGCAATAGTTTTTCTCCAAATGTGCCGAGGGTTCTATAGGAAGAGATACAAATTTGCTCCCTTTATACAGCAAGACTGATTTGAGGTTTGATTTATATGAATCAATTGAAAGGCAGCACTCGGATGAATCAATCTATTTTAAAAGACTTCATTAGCTTCACTGCTTTAATATCACTACAAAATAAATAAGATATCCTTTTCTGGAGAAAGATTTCATCTCTATACATGAATAATGTCATTCAGCCTCGTTATGTTTGATCCAAACACAAATTCAACTTGGGTAGTTTGTTTTGTATCACTTTTTTATTTGAGTTACCCAGAAGAAAAGAGTAGGAAGTGCCACATACTTGCAAAGTTTATATACATGGCCAACCTTTATGTGCCAACTTATTTAAACAATTTTGAGTTTAAATTGAGTGTTATGTTTGTCAGAAATTTAATAATACTATTTTTTATTTGTTTTTTGTCATTTTAAGGTATTTGAGTAACCTTCCATTAGACTGGCACAAGATTAAAAAAAATCAAATTTTAGCAAAACCTCATCCAAACTAACAACCCATTCAAATAATTTATAATTCCTATAACAAACTGTTAAAGGGTTGCTATAGCAATCTTATTGCAAACCGTAAACATTTAAGCTTGATGATACATTTAAGTGTCATTGAAACGTGTACATATTTAAGCTTGGCGACAACTGGTACCGGTCTAACAGAAGACTACAAGTGTTTGTGTTTAATGTAATAAATAATGATTGTTTGATAACTAACCAGTGATTATTACTATAAAACATTCTTTACATTGATCAAATATCATTGTTAATAAAACTATTAATGTGTGTAATTTCATGCACTTTATATCGCAAGACATTAAGATTACGCTAGAATTTGGGATTTTTATAAATTATGTTTTAAAAGTTAATCGCATTGACTAAACTTCATTAGAGATAATAACAACTGGTTAATGTAATTAATCTGCATTATTCACCACATGTTCCAAAAGACATGGTCAGAAATAAAAATAACTGGTAGGGGGTACTTACCCCATTGTTGTTCTTCCATCAGCACCAATCACCACACCCCCTTCAAACTCAACAGCCATTATGGTAGTCTATATACAACATGAATACAAATTTCATTGACATGACAAATTTGTCACCATAGAAGTGGCATTTTAAATTCATTAGAAAAATAATTATTATAATTCATCAAAAATTGAAAAAGTTAAAGAGTCCAATATATAGGATTCTGCATATTTTCAAAAGGAGCTTTTGTTGAATTAGAAAGAAATTAATATAGACAATTAATGCACAATTAAATACAAAACACATACAATTTTTACATACTCCAAAACACATTTTAATTATAAATCCAGGTAGAACTCACTATACAAGTTTTTTTCCTAGTCAACTTAATTTTAAAAAAATTAGATCAAACTGGCATAGAAACCAGTTTGTTTCAAAGTTATCCATTTCACATAAACATGTCTAGGAGTTTGGATTCTTATCCTGATATTCCGATCTTCTATCCTAACATAGTTCATATTCATTTTCAGAAAAAATATTCCCCGAATTTTTTCAGAGCCATGTTTTCCATCGTGGGCTTAATTATTTTTAGCCACATAAATATAGTCAAACATCGATTACAGAAATTCTTTTGATAACTCGAAAAAAAATCTTTTTTCCATAAGAATAACTTTCCACAAGTCTCTGTTATCAAATAAGTCTGTACCTTCAACTCCTCGAGTTAGGGTGAAATAAATAGCATTGAAGAGTATGATTTTTTTCCAGAGTAACAAACGACTTTTTCAAGGTATTAAGGGGAATTTTTTCTTCTCCGAGATTTTAAGGCTGATTTATTTTCCCTGAGGCGTATGAACCCTGTCCAATAAAATTTCAGTGCAGTTCGAATCTGTAATAGCCAACAAAAAGGAAAATCCATCGAGGTCTTTGTTCACAGAGCATAAATATTTACCAAATGCTTTGGATAGCCGGCAAAGGATTAGCAAACACATTTATGGTAAGTCTTAATTTTTTTATAAAATATTATTTCTGGCCTTTAAGTATCGTTAATTAACTGAAAAATAATAATAATAACAAATATTCAATTAGTAGTCAACTTGGCGAGATTCGAAATAAGTCGCCAAGAGGTGGGCCCATCTAAGATTTTACCCAGATATTTAAGGTTGACTTATGCTAACAGAGTATCCTCACCAAGTACATAAATACATTTCAGCAAATTGCCGGTTTACATTAGATAAACACAAATTTAAAACACATTTGCAATATCAAAGAAGCCATTTTCAAGTAAAACTTATAATTTTAAACATGTATTTTTGTGTTTAAATAACATTGACAAGTGAAATGCCAGTAGTTGACCAAAATGACACAAAAAGGAAGTAAACAAGAATTGTTGTGATGGTATTCTAATTTTTATTGGTTAAAATATATCCAATAACTAATGAAAGCCAATGCCAAAAGTTATAGGGGTAACCAAGCTTCCAATTGGATGATAAAAATTAACAAACACAAAGGTATGTCACAGGGTCTCATATGAGTGACTGACACTATTAGTGAAGGGTGGTTTAGCTTCTCTTTGATTTTTTAGCATCAACACGAATAATTCTTAAATGGTTTAATACAAATAATGTATGTAGATCATTTATGTTTGTTTTATATTAATATACAAGTAGTTTTTCTTTAAACTAATAAACAAATTATGAAAAACAGATGGTCAATTACTGATCAGGCTAAGTGTTATATTTTTAGTAATTGACCAAAATGGTCAACTACTAAATTTTTATTTACTTGCATATTTTCTGGGAAAAAACAAAGTGATAACAAAGGTTTATGCTTTTATTGCAATCTTCACTTACTATTTGTCCAGAAAAATTGATTTTTTCAGTAATTGACCATTGTAGTTAATTGGTGTCGATAAGGGTGTTAAGTATTAGTTTTTCAACTTTAGAATAGAAAAGTAAGTCATTTTTAAACTCTAAGATGGATTTTCTTATTACATGTGTACATTAGATCATTTTTAAATATACTAGGCTTACTTTCTTAACATAATTTTTTTTTAAAGTCAAGAAATGGTCAAAAGTCAATTTTAAGTATACTTCCACTTTACCCTACACAAATATTATGTAGGTTACTTACAATTTTTATTTAAACTAACACTCTGGTACATAAATGTCTGTCAGAATTTTATAAATTGTTTTATTTCTTGAAAAATTCAAAAAATCGGATCAAATGGTCTGTTGACAGAGAAAAGATATCAAAGATAAGCCGGAAAATTTACAGATCACTAACACCCTTGTAAATATCAAAATTACTTTTCACACCTTAATTGAATAAGATATATATTTAGTAATATTTTTTAATATGAGCAGGAAAAAATTAAAGCAGAGAATTAACTTAAATATTGATAAGAAATTGAGTTAAATAAATCATTAAGGAAGTTTTTTTTATAGGTTTAAGCATATACCTAGGCTATAAGAATTCTGAAATCATTAAAATTAAACACTCATGGAAGGGAAGAAATCCTTTCTCAAGTACACGGAAGAGGTCTTGAAATCTACGCTTTTTCAAGAGAAAATATTGGGAAAATAAGAGAAACTGCCAGAAAATACAACATTCCTCATTCTACGTCGATTAATAAGCTAAGAGGGAAAACCCCAGAATTTAGAAAAATAGGCCCTCAACAATTCTTACACCCTCAGAAGAAACTCTTTTATGTAATTGGATAAATGCCAATGCAAGAAAATGATTTCCATTAGAAAAACGGATGATTTTGAAACTATTCAAGAAATAATATCCTCTACATTCGATTCTTTTCATTTAAATTTATTCAGAATTGAAAGTATAGGATTAGATCATCTTTTCTATATTATTTTGATTTTCTTGTTTTAATTTTTTGAATAAAATATGCATAATTACCTACCAGTAAAACTAACTTTGATAACTAAAGTTTATAAAACCATCATACTATATTTTACACTGATGTTCCTGTATTTTCATGGATTAAAATTGATTATATTTATTTTTACTTTCTTTTTTTAATTCATTTAACAGTTAATTTATGAATATTAGAGCATTTTATAACAGAATTTAACAATTAACTTTTGGTTTTATTCTGGAAATGGAAGTGGTCAATTACTAGCATGGCTGTGGTCAATTACTAGCATGGCTGTGGTCAATTACTGGCAAAATTGCTTTTGGTAAGAAATTCTGATGATATTTTAAATTGTAAAAAGGACTGGAACACCATGTTAATTTATTATTGAGCTTCATTAATCAATTGATATTTTGGGAAATTTTCATAACATTCCGTTAATAATTTTTTAAGAAAAAAAATTAAATGTGTAGAAACTTGCACTAACTGGTCAATTACTGGTAGGTTCACCCTAGTTGAGTTTACTGTCATCAAAAGTATCAAATTATTAAATACGTCTCGAATATAAAAACATACCCCAGTCAACTCCTCTGCATTCATGAAATCTAAAGCTTTATCATCACACATATCCATGGTGGAGCTCATCTTTAAATTATTTAACGAAAACACTTTTTCTTCTGAAAATTACTTCACAACAAACTAATTTTTTTTTTCAGAATGAATACACAAAATTTGGACGTTGATGAGTGTTGCCAAATATTAAGTACAAAAGCGCAGAACTAAACAGCGCTTTCTTTTCTTCAGCTGATTCGTGAATTCCTCAATTTCCTTGAATTTAGGAAAGTAACACCTAATTCATGAAATAAAGAAGAATTATCTGTATTACAGTTAATTTTGATTGAATAGCTCCTAATAAAATTATGAAGGGCTAAGCTAAGTCCTCCAGCTCTACTAAAGTACTGGACTCTACTCTGCTCGTGGACTACAGTCAGTCGGGCTCCATCTCAAATTAATATCCAAATTCTACGGAAAGTGTAAAAAAAAAAAAAAAAAAAAAAAAAAAAAAAAAAAACAGCTAACTTCTTGCCTCAATACTCATATTCACGAGGGGAAAAATGTTTCCAATCAAGGTGATCTTTCTACGAACGGCAGCCATGTGTGTTCCTGAAACTCATTTCGGCTGCAAACGTCATGGTTCGAATGCATGTTGCCATGGTAACCAATAGAATCCAATAGAGCCTTCCATCCACGTAATGTGTAGCGAGGCAGCCAGATCAGCGATTTTCCGACTTCGGCCATCCTTGAGAATTTCTGCTTTAAAATAATATCAAAAAGGAATTTTCGTAAAATAATGGTATCATCTGAAGGCTAAAGAGTAATTTTATTAGTTTAAAGTACTGTTTTGTCCTGAAAATAAATTTGAATATTTTAAACTCAATATCTAAAAAATCGTGTTTTTAACACTTGAAACTAAAAGTGATAACTGAAGTTTGATATAATCTTTTGGGAAAGTGATTTGAGAATTCACATCTGCATTTCACTATTAGTTATTTTGAGCCTCAGTAAAATTGTTTGGAAAAGAAAATGAATTTTGCTAGATTTTTAAATTCAAAAGTTTTTAGAAAAATTTATATTTTTTCTATTTTCAATGTCAAAAAATTCTATTAAAAAAAAACTATATATTCTAGAAACTAGATGGCGGTTCACAACATTAAGAAGGATATTATGAACCATTTCCAATCATATCTTTCCTTGACCCCATAAAACTCGAGTAATCACTGTTCAAAAATATACTAACTTTAACGAGTTAAATGTTAATTAATTTTTGAATAAAAATGAAATTTTTTCATTTAACATATATTATTACTATTATAAAAATGTACTTTTAAGTGCAAACAAAAAAAATCTGATTTTTTAAAATGATAATTTTTAAAAAAAAAGTTCACTAATCATGTACTAGGAAAGTACACTAATCATGGTGCAAAAAAAAAAAAAAATACGATTTTTAAAAATGATAATTTAAAAATAAAAAAAAAATTCAAGTGCATTTGTAAACGATTATGGAAAGTGTGTATGGTTGGGAAGAGGGAGAGGGGGGGATGTCGCATGGTTTCCGGCTGCACTAACATTTTCGATCATGGGCCGCCAAGTTCATAGTTAAAAGGAACAATGCGAGAAACGATCCCGTGTCAAAGCATATGTGTTGGAGAGCGCTACTCCGTTTTGATAAACAACTTACCCTCCAACAAACATCAACAACAGTAGGTGAGGGTTCCAGTCAGGGGAGACTTCATTACAAATTTGTATTCTAAAAAAGGAAATTGTTATCCGTGGAAAGGAACATGATGGGCGCTCCCAGGAGCCTGCAAGGAGGTGCCCTTGCACCCCCTTAGCTCTTGAAAATTAATATATATATATATATATATATATATATATATATATATATATATATATATATATATATATATATATATATATATATATATATATATATATATATATATATGAGAGAAAAGGTGTAAGCTCCAAGATAAAAAGAAAAGCACATATGTCGTTTCTGTTTTTATGTTACAAAATAAGCATTTGTTTTTCTATTATTTTAGTCTTTTGTTTCTTTTCTTTGTCGTTTTTTAGCTACTGTCGCCTCTATTGTCTAGGATTATTGGAGGCTGAGTAAAAGTATTTATTTCTTTTATTGCATTATCATTTCCTACGTATTTCTCAAAATTCTAGGAAAAATATTTTGCTTTTTAAATCATCTGATATACTATCTTGAAATCTATTTTTAGAATTCAATTAAACATATCCAATATACTGCCTTTGTATTTCATTTTGAATTTTTTTTTTTTTTCTTTTTAATTATTTCCAAAACTAGGAAGAAATATAATGTTACTCCTTCTGTATTTTTGCATCTTCGTGTCCCTCTGTTCTAAACACTGTCGCTTGAATGCCGTGAGATCTAGTTGGATGATAAAAAATCATTAAAAATACATTTTTTAAATATTTTTACTATTTTTTCCCCTCTTCTTTTTAACTGGGTTGCGCTTTCAAAAATATATACCATGAATTTTTTTAAACTATTCTCAAAGAGTATAATTTAAAATACATAACTAGTAATTAAAATTTCTAAAAAAATAATGATTTTGATAAAAATCTAGTCTTGCACTCCCCTGCAAATATTTCTGCGGGCGCCCATGGAAAGGAATGATGATATTTTCAAATCATATTGTCAGGTAGGGTCAGTGAATAAGGGTCCCACGAAAATATGGATTGTAAATATGTATACCACATTTTATTAAATTCCCAGGTGCAGAAAAATAGCATTTTTACGAAAACATGTTGTTGACCGATAGAACTATTTGTGTCATTTACCGTTTTTATATTTCCACCATTCGTTTAGAAATAATAGTTTAAAAAACTAAAAAACACTCTTTAATAGAAAAGTGAACTAAAAAGTAGAAAATAATTTTAAATAAGAATAGAGTGATTAACAAGAAATAAATATCTTAAAAAGCACCCCACGCTTTTTTACGATATAAAATAAATATTTCTTGTTAAACACTATTCTTATTTCAAACTTATTTAAAATTGTTTTCCGCTTTTTAGTTTACTTTTCTGTTAAAGCGTGTTTTTTAGTTTTTTAAACTATTATTTATTTTCTACTTTTTAGTTCAGTTTTTTATTGCAACGTGTTTTTTAGTTTTTAAACTATTATTTTCTACTTTTTAGTTTGGTTTTCTATTAAAACGTGTTTTTTAATTTTTGAAACTATTAATTATTTTTGTTGTAAGCTAAATTTTTTTTAGTTAAGTGTACAAAACTCTCCTGTTGCTTATGCCAATAGTCACATGCTTGTCTCAAATTTAAGTCATGAGTATGTTTTAGTACACGCCGTATTACTTGGTACAAAATACTACCATGTCTCTGAATATAAAAAATCGCTGATCCTGGTAAGGATAATGCGACTAAAAAAACACGCTTTCTATTAAAGCATGTTTTTTAGTTTTTTAAACAATTAATTATTCAATTGTGAGACGTGAATGAAGCTCACTGTTAGTTGATCTGGCCAGTAGTCATACACTTGTCTCAATGATTAACGCATGCATGTCTCAGTAGTACACGTCATATTAAGGTGAAACCGCGAATAGCTCATTAATTCGGTTATAGCTCCTTAGATCGTGTCTACATTTACATGGAAAACTGTAGTATTTCTAGAGCTAATTCTTGCAATCCAAAGTTCCGACCAGATGAAAGGAACGCTTTAATATTAGATCAAAACCAATCGGGAGCCCGTCCATCATTATTATTATATGATAAATCTGAATAACTTTTTTACTAATAGTATAACAGTAGTGCCTACGACAGATCTTTCAAATGTCTGCCTTATCAACTGTCGATGGTAGGTTCTGTGACTACTGGGGTTGTAATGGGTAACGGGACACCAGGGTTCGATTGTGGAGAAGGTTGGTTGGTTAGAGTTTAACGGAGCAAGGGCAACACGAGCTAATCCTTGCGATAATGCGACAAACTTATTGAATTATTGTATTGTCATCGGTGCTTGGATAACTGTGCAAAATTTCAAATTAATCCCACGTTTTGAAGTGGTCGAAAGTCGAGTTCAAAGATTCCGTTACATAGATACATACGAAGCTAATAAAAGCGTGTTAAAAATGACCAGTTTAGAGATATTTTTTTGCGATAATTGTAAAATAGGTCTTTAAAAAAAAAAAAAAAACTTCGTTAAAAAGGGAATTTTAACGATATACTTTTCAATAATTCTTATATTGTCCTTTGTTATAAGTGAAACTTAGAAGAGGAGAAAACATTATTTTTAATGAGGTATGCTCATCAGGTAAATAGATGTCTGTGTTAAAGGCATTCGTTTTACAACTTTTTACGCCATTAAAGTAGTTTTACGGAAATTTTGGAGGTGCAAATGTTTAGAACACCTTAAGGGGAATTACCATAGCGATTTGGGACAAAATCGTTAGAGCCGTTTTTTAGCAATCACTGAAAAACATGATTTTTTCAATGGCAGCTACCTTATACGCATGCGCGATATTGACGAAAACCTTAATGGTATATCCCTGTGCCATCACCAACCCGCACACCAAATTGCGATCGTAGGTCAATTGAACATCGTAGGTCAATTTGTTCGGAAGTTATGCTGACCAAAGACACACAGACAGATATTTTTTCTATATCACTTTTTTGAAATCAGCATATGTTCCATAGCGTGGAAAAATGCAAAAAAAAAAGAAAGAAAAAAAGACCGAATACTATACTTTCATTACCCAATGTATACATATGGGTAATTGAAAATAAAAATTATCGCCCAAATGTTTATTATGGGTTTTGTAGATAAGAGATAAACTGGAATATTTCATGAGAATGACCCATATTTTCCCTCTAGACAGATGCACCGTCGGCCCACATTAAAATTAGAACCTGCCTGTATATTGGTGTAGGGGTGGAAAAGGGATAGCAAATCGACAATTTTAAAATAAATTATGTTACTACAAATTTATGAAAAAAAGAAGAAAAAAGGAATAAAACGAAAACAGTGACGATGAACCCTTTCGATCTATAAATCTGACATTGAACGCAATTTGACTGAGGGCGAAATGCATGCAATCATATTTACAGAAATGTCTTTCAAATGAGTTGTTGACAAACAGAGGCTATCTAAGTTTAAAATACCTTTTTGGCCCATTCATGCAATTTAAATTAAATAACAGCTTTTACTCTTAATTTTCGATAATTGAGAGTTTTAATAAACGTCATATACTCTTTTAGAACCTTGAAAAATTTTACCGAATTTCTTTTCATTATGTGTTGAGCATTGATCATTGAGCATTGATTTCTATTATATTTGTCTGTAACTGGTCGGGACACGCAACAATTCCAATCTCATTGGCACGAAAATTGTGTTTATGTTGTCATGGAAACAAAAACAAACGTTATTTGGAGTATTCTGCCCGATGAAAATATTTCTCAACTTAGACGAAAATTTTATAATGTGATTGGATAGACATAAATGAAAAATAAGAATGGAATGTGTAGCTTAAATTTCGTCTGGAGCAATCCTTCACACGTTTTTGAGCAATAACTCGTCAGCGTTGTCAAAATGTGTCCAATAATGTGTTATAGAAAATATAATTCTGTGATTAAGATCTTCGCATAGAATGTGTTTGACAAGTCCTTTCCTGTGTTTTTTAGCAGAGAAAAATATCTAGGACTGTATCTAACTTAAATCAACATGTGATATAATTATATACCTTTTCTACTGTAATGGAAATCATCAGAAAAGAATACCGATAAATATATACCCATAAAAAATTTGAAAATGTAAGAGAGAAATTGCAATATTGTTTTGAACACAAGGACATTTCTGGTTATTTGTAAATATTAAAGCCAACTACAGAAAGCTTTTCGAAATATTACAATTTCCGTTTGTGGAAGAGAACAACATGAAACAAAACTTCAATCATTTCCAAAATATACTGAAGAACAATGAAATGTTTTCGAATTTGTTCTTGTGACAAGAAAATACAAAAACAAAATGTTTATTCTTTTTTTTTTTTTTTTTTTTAAATCAACTTTCAAGAGAACTGCAAAGTCAATTTAATGTGTGATGCCTATTTATATAGTAGATTTTAGATAGTTTTTATTAAAAAAAATAATAATAATAATATTGCACTAATGTTCTATTTTGACAAGATAATAGGTTTCATCAATATAATAACTAACTTGTTTAATTATTGACTAATAAGTTATTAAGAAACGTAACAAGACACAACAAGTTTAGGAACGATTATCCTCCATTTGAAACTGTCATTTGGAACTATGTCAAGTCGTTCCAGCCTACGCCCAACACGCTCCCTGGGGGACTTAATGGGTGACAAACGGGCCTTCGACATCAGAGTGGGGTACCACAAAAAGAAGATTCCTCCACTGCCCACTTCAGACAAGGCACCCAAGGCTCTCGTGGTAACTGTCTTCCGAAATGGCGACCCTTACTTTCCAGGCTTCAAAGCCAGCCTGAGACCGGGCAAGCACTTCCTCAACCTAGCCGGGTTCTGCGACTATCTCAGCCAGCGCTTGAAGATTCCACAAGGCGTGAGACACATCTTTGATTTGAATGGTCGGGAGATCAACGAGTTGATGGAATTGGAGGATGGGGGCACGTATGTGGCTTCAGGCGTGAAGACTTTCAAGGATGAAAGCTATGGGAAACTGGCGAGAATACATACCAGTCTGAAACCAAATGCAGCGCCTATGCGCCCCGATGACATGCTCTTGTTCAGGTGAATTTTATATTACATATGTTATGTTATAAGTTAAATTGCGTGCGGATTAAAAGTAACATGTAAAATTTACCAAACTATACTAATCAAAGTAAAACTTAATCCCTGCTGATGATCCTCATTGATAATCAAAACTCTTTCTGTTCTTATTTCTTCTTCTTCATTGGCACGACAGCCCCGGGTGGGCACTGACCTTCCTCAAAAGTCTTTACCATGCTGTCCTGTTCTTGGTAATCGACTTCCAGTTCTTAGCAAGGAAGATCTTTTTTTGTAGTCATGTTGCCTTCCATTCGGAATACATGTCCTTCCCACTTTATTCGTTGGATTCCTATGAATTTTATTACATCTGATTTTTGTAAAGCATTTGTAAGTTACTGAATTCGTTATTTTTCTCAGAAAATTTCCTTCTTTTATTCCAATGAATATATTCACAAAATTCTTTTTTTTTTTTTTTTTTCTTTTCTTTTTTTTCAAAATTGCTAGTGTTTGCTTTTTCAGACAGTAACCAAGTTTCGGCAGACTATGTCAGACTGATTAGGCTTTGGTAGCTAAGTACTTCAATTTCTCCTTTAATAAAATTTGATTTAAGGTAATTTTTAAGTCTAAAAAAAAAATTATCTCTTACCACCAGTAACTCTAATACGAATCTCTGGTGTTATGTTATTCAAGTTGTTGATTTCAGAACCCTGGCTTTTAAAGTAAATTACAGTTTCAAACTTGTATTGCCCTATTTACGATCAAAAAGTGTGGGATATTTTTTCAACTAAATAATATGTTTAAGAATTTTCAGGAGGAATAATTTCAGTTTATTATTAATATATTTTTAAAGCCAAAGGCCTCACTGACTCATCACTGTTATACCCATTTTCCTTATTATGGCCACAATTCTAACGTAAGGTACAATTCTCAGCAAGAATAAGAATAGAATCCGATCTCGATAAACCAGTAAGGGGAAAAAAAGATCAAACGTTCCAGATAAGGCATATCCCAATATCCTTCTTTTTAAGACGCTGCAAATTACAGTAAACATATTCCTAAAGCTTAACATAGAAAAAGAGAGCTATCATGATTTAGATTTACCGCAGATATATATATAAGAGACTGAAAAGATTCTCTCAATATCTTACTTCCCATAAAGGCTGGAATCTGAAAATTGAAATACATTTTATCAAAGACGTACAGATGTATATTAAACCAAAGCCAACCTTAATGGTCTAAAAAACATAAAACGTTCCAAAAATGTGGAATATTAAAATTTCCTTTAAACTTGAAGCTGAACACATGTTCCCGAAGCTTCACAGTAAAACAAAGCTATCATGATTTCGACTAACAATCATTAATAGACTGAGAGGCGACTGCAATTTTTGGACCCCATCGAACATCATTCTGAATTTTTTATAGAAATTGGAGAAAAGTGAGTAGATTACGAATCCACTGGTTTGCCGTGGCAAAATTAGCCGAAACTGGTCAAAAATCGACTTTTAATAAGTTGAACTAAATCCAATAGCCAAATGTGCCATAACTTGCCAAATAATGAGCATTTTTTTATTATTTCGTAACCCACTCTTTAATTTTCAATTAAGAAGGTTGCAGACGATTCTGATGTGTGGCTATGACTTACTTGCATCTTTCACAAATGAGCCATTTTGGCAATAAACATTACGTCATTGATGAAGTAACTGATGTCGCCAATTTGGCTTACTTTTAAAAAATACAAGTTTTCCGAGCCAGAGATCAGAAATCGTTTGCGCTTTTTCTCATTGAAAATCAAAATGCAGTGGGTTGCCAGACGAAAAAGTTTGTTCTCTTTTTGGCAAGTTATGACATATTTGGCCATCGGAATTTAGTTCAACTCATTCCAAGTCGATTTTTGATCAGTTTCGGCCATTTTGGCCACGGCAGACCAGTGGATTCACAATGAACTCACTTTTCTCCAATTTCTATAAAAAATTCAGAATGATGTTCGATGAGGTCCAAAAATTCCAGTCGCCTCTTGGATTATAAGTGATAAAAAGAAAAGGGAGAAGGAAGTACCGTAAAATGGGGTGAATCGGAACACTTTTCAACTTTCAAAGTAATAATCGGTTGTAATAAGATCGTTAAGGAACATATTTTTGACATAGAAACTTGAGTCTTACCTTCTTCTTTGAGAATCAACCCACAAATTTTTGTAAAAACTAGGACTTTAATTTATTTTGAATTTTTTCATGGTGTTCCGATTCACCCCGCAGAAAGGGGTGAATCGGAACACTCGTTACAATTTATGTCTGATCTTATTTAAATGTTTACAGGGTGACAAAAAGCAAATAATAATGCATTGCAATGAATAGGAACACAAAATTATCATAAAAAAGTCATTTAATATGACGTCAATTATTGTCAATTATTGTCAAAACAAATCATATGTTTGAAAGCGTATCAACTCTTATATAACTCTCCTATAACTCATCCAAATAGTCTTTAAAATTAAAAATACTTTTTAATCTACTTTATGTTTGCGTGTCGTATGACTGCACATTATCAGACGAAACGGTCGTTTCGCCGCCAACCTTAAAAAAGGCAGAAACGACAGTAAGTATATATTCTCTGCACAACTTCCAGCGAAAAAGCCGAAATTGACTATTTTCTAGCGCGCTTACGAAATTTCACATAATTATACAAAAAATACCATAGATTCGTCTCGGTGATATCTTTCAAAGAAAAAAAAATTGAGTACCTAGGACAAAAAACAACGAAGAAAAAAAATATTGAAAATTCCAAAACGAAATAAAAAAACGAGTTCTAGCCCGATTTTGATGTAAAAATTTAGACAAACGTACAGCCTTAACTAATCTATAGATCTTCAAACGGATTGAATTATAGGATGCGAAATGTTTCAACTTAAAATCCTACGCTGGTTTGAACTTCATTAAATAATTCTTTCTATTTTTAATTAATTTAAAACCACTTTTTTTCATTTCATAATTTGGCGACAGATAAAGGCGATCAGCTTGTAATTGAGGTTCAGATATATATGCCAAAAGTTGCCAAACAGGTTTGCTATCATTTGGAAGTTAGTTTTTCCGACATGTTAGGCTTAAGTGAGTTTTAACGTAATGTTAAAGTATAGGAGAACGAATTGGACTATAATTATATGGTTTATAACATCTTTCAAATTTAAATAATTTAATTTTTGAAGAGACAGAATTAAAGAGAAATATTTGTTCTTTAAGTTGCATGTGTTATTTGAACTGTATGACAATTTAGAGAGAGTTAACTTTCAAAAACATTTTAATTTCGGGAAATCTCCATTGAAAAATGAAAACAATCACATTTTGTTGCAAGATACTATGGGCAAAGTATAAATGTGGAGGTTATACGAGCTGACGTCACAGTCAACTCATTATAGAGGACTAAATGAACCACGCATTGCGATTGGCTAATGGAATTTGCAAAAATGTCATTCGTTTTTAAACATGTGTTGATTTTTACTTTCCATTGTAAAATGAAATTATAGAATCATATATCATCAAAATTGTAATTTCATAGTGAATTTTAAAATTGTTGTTAAGAAAATATTTTAAATTTTGTCAAATATCAATGGGTTATTATGTGAACCAAAATAATGCTTGGTATAATAAAAATAATTTATACTGCAATATTTATTAGACTGTAAAAAACTTGTAATATTTATTTGTAACAATTTATTAGTATAAACTTTCAATGGGATGCACGCTCCGGCCTTGTAAGTTAAAGGTGCCGGATTTGATTCCTGTGTTAGGTGTGGATGTTCGTTGTGATTCGGAATCCACGTTAAGCTGTGGGTCCTGGACTGATTAGTCGTTATTATGCACAAAAATAGGTCGTTGTGCGTACAAACTAACCAATCGAGCTGAAACTTGGCAGACAGGCTCTTTGTCAATGGCAACGTATTTCTTTAAGTTTTGGGAGTTGAGTTGCCATACACAAGTTTCTAGTACTCGTTCGTGGTAGAGTTTGATGGTTTACTGTCTTCCGCATTCGACCAATTTGTCAATTTTCAAGTAGATTTTGGCATGTAAGATATCATTGAACTCATCTTGAAGAATTATGAATATTCATGGTACCAGGTGTACCATAGGTGGTACTACTTATGGTTTATCAATTTTGAAGATAAATATGGCATGTTGGGTGTCGTTAGGCTTGTCTTGAAAAATTATGAATGTTTAAGGGTACCAGGTATAGCATAGGTAGTACCACTTTCAGTTTATCAATTTCCAAGATAAATATGGCATGTTGGACTTTTGTTTTGATGAATTATGAATGTTTAAAGTACCAGGTATGCTATTGGTACCACTTTCGGTTTATCAATTTTAAAGATAATTATTGCATGTAAGGTATCGTTGAACTCAGTTTGAAGAATTATGAATATTCCTGGTACCAGGTTTACCATAGGGGATAAATAGAAAAACGATGAAACGGACAAATTCAAAAAAGAGAAGTCGTCAGTGTTTAAAAAAAAATTATGATATCTCCCAAAAAAACACTTTTGAAAAGTAGAAGAACCACCAACCTCAAAAACACAAAAAACTTTCTTACAATAAAAAAATCATAAACATGATGAAAATTTTCAGCCACAAACACAGTGATATAAAAAAATGGCCAACCTCTGATTAGAACTCTCGGTTGTGACTCGCTTACGAATGTATGCTTACTTAATTTATTTTTAACATTTAAGTTCCGCTCCCATAAAAATTTACGCTGCTTGAGGTTGGCGCCCGTCTTAATTACTAACCTTTAACCCCCCCCCACACACACACACATAAAAACTTTCCAAAATGTATGTATCAACCAAATAAAAGCTTACCAGAAACACTTTAGTTTCCTACTTAAAAAATTCTTAATAACGATTCAAATGCAAGCGTTTGAGCACAGTTTCTCTATACTATTTTGAAAATTACACGAGCATGAATATTTACACCACTTTGTATTTCCTACCCATCCAAATGAAATCATAAACTCGAATATTCGTGCAAACATCCATAAATTAGTTTAAACGCAAGCATTGTTAATATTCCTATGACGGGCGCCAACCTCAAGCAGCGTAAATTTTTATGGGAGCGGAACTTAAATGTTAAAAATAAATTAAGTAAGCATACATTCGTAAGCGAGTCACAACCGAGAGTTCTAATCAGAGGTTGGCCATTTTTTTATATCACTGTGTTTGTGGCTGAAAATTTTCATCATGTTTATGATTTTTTTATTGTAAGAAAGTTTTTTGTGTTTTTGAGGTTGGTGGTTCTTCTACTTTTCAAAAGTGTTTTTTTGGGGGATTTAAAATATCTTGAGAAAGGAGAAAAGCATCCTCATTTGTTTCAGAAAATCTCTTCGTTCATAAGCGCTTTTTGTAAAACACACATAGCAATAATCTTGTGGGTGTAAAACTTTGCTCACATACATTTTTCATACATTTTTTCATATAATTTAGAGATAATGAAGTCATTTAGAGAAAAAAAAAATACTGGAACAATCGGGTTTTCTGCCATTCGGAAACTAGGCTCCTCTTCTGACATTTATTCAAGCCTGCAATCTTGATTACTGTCTTGAAGAAGTAATTAGACTCTTATTCAGTCGTTGAATCTTGTGTGGAACATAATCTTGCCAAAAACCGCTTTTTAATATCACTTTTCAAGTGCTCCGATTCACCCCGCAAATCTCAAAATCGAGACGAGGCAAAACATAAAAAATCGTAAAATAAAAAGTTTTTAAAACCAAGTTAAATTAAGTATGGCATGTTGTTGTGGATGTTTATACTTATCTAAGAATATATTAGTTAAGTCTATAACTGGTACATGTTATTAATTACGGGATAAGTTTTGGAGAGGTTAAAACTCATTGGATTGTATTCACGCCGTTTCAGAATATTTTTTTTTTTAAGTACGGTGTTGAAAACCCCACAAAACATGTTCCAAGATTAAAAACAAGTTAACCAAATGTAATTTCTTTGTAATTTCATGAAGTTTCGTTCCGATTCACCCCACTGTTCCTATTTAACCCATTTTACGGTATATACGTATATTCCAAATTTGAAAGATTCTATAATTTACTTTCTGAAAACTTACGACCCTGACAATTGGTACTAATGTTTTAAAGCTACACTAAAACTAAGTTATAATGATTTTAACTAATAACTATCCTCGGATGTAAAAAGATATAACATTCCAAAGGCGGAATATTTGATTTTTTAAAACATCCAAACGTTTCTACTACCTTTCGGTAGAACTTGGATTTCCATGTATGATGCATTTCTCATGATCATGAGAAGGTTTATCCGCATGAATAATGATTTTAAAAGTGCTTGTAAAAGCTTTTGCTATTTAGTGTTAAATATGTTAAATAGGAGGTAACACTTCAAGGTTTAAAGGTTTATATTAACAACTAATTTCACCTATTTGGCATTACATGAAATTTCCTAGTAAAAATCCGACAAAATTAGAAAGTTTGTAAACCAAATTCATCCCCAAGCTTACAACTTTCTTCCCGATTTCTCAATTCAAAGCTAAGGTACCAATGAGGAATTTTCTCTTTTTTATTTTTTTTATTATTTTATTTTTAAATAAAAGTAGAGAAAAAATCATGAAAAACAATACCATTCTTTCAAAAATTTGAGTTCGGATAGATAGTTAAAAAATATTTAGTTTTTCACTTTTCCATTTGGCGGGGAAAAGCTTTGCGCAGATGGTGGACCAGTCTAATAACCTGTTTTAGACGAGGAGGGAGTGAGGTTCCTCCTCGGAATTTTGACGGTATCTTTGCGTAACTACGTCACGGTTTTTTAAGAGATTTGGGTCACGTGACTTGTCCTTTGATTTCATTTAAATTTCAAACATGATTTTTAATTAATTGAAAGCATAAAGATAAAAAATAATTGCACTGCTCAAATATATTCATTTGATAACACTAGAAAATACAAAAAAAAAATCTTCATTTTCCTCACTTGTGCAAGTTCCTCATAGTTGAAAGCCCTGAAAAAGCAATAAAAATTATAAACCCATTCTGTGGGATTTCAGCATGAACATTTGTTTCATCAAACCATTAATTCAACACATAGCACGAATGTGTTGCATTTGTTTTTTTGGTTCGTAATGTTGACTTATGTCACAATGTAAATGCTGGCTGTGTCACACGTAACGTAGTGTGGAAATCGAAGCTCGTAAATATCTTAACTTGTGTGTCCTCCTTATAGGCAGCCCCACCACGAGAGCACTGAGGGACTGTCCCTTCCCGGGTCCCGTGAGAGCTGCGTGGTGACTGTGGTGAATCGTAAGGAGCCCTCGAAGCGCAGCAGGGTGCTGCTCAACCTCAAAACGAGGCAAGGGTGGGAGGATGTGCTGAAGGACATGGGACAGGCTATAGGGATCAAGAAGGCGGCACGCATGCTTACGCCTTGGGGAGAAGAGGTAATTGCATTAATAATCATGTTGTTAATACTGTCGTTGTCTTAATTATCACTACATTTCACCAACACCACCTCGAAAAAAATGCCATTAATCAACACTAGTATTCATGTTATTGTTATTCACATTATAATTATTCCTGTTGTTATTTTTATTTATATTAGTGCTATTATTATCATTACTGAAGGTTATTAAGTTACTATTGCTGATATTATTTAAATCAATTTTTTATTATTCACTTTTTTTTTTTAAATTCTAACTCGTATTGCCGTTTTCATATTCATTATTTTTACGTTTATAATTTTTAGATGTGGCCCACAGTTGGCTGTAGTTTGGTAAGTTTCAAAAATTTCTCTCAACTCGTAGAGAATGATTTTTAAGTTTTTGGTGTAGGAATAAATTAAAATCCCCATTTTTATTTAATGTTTAGAATTTCGAATTACATAATTAATTTCGTTTAATACAGCTATATTCTGCGAAATACAGAGAAATCTTCAAGCTATCGCTATACAGAAGTGTCCCTCTTATGAACCAAGCTCTCAATTATAGACCACTGATGAAATTTCAACGTAGTAGTGCTGCTATAAAAACTGTGATTGTTAATATTTTTAGCTCTAGTAACTTTCAGAAGGGATTACGCCAATTTTAAAATACCATTTCAAATGTTGGTTATTTTAGCTTTTTTATTCAAGTGTTTTGTAAGTATGTTAAATAGAAGCGAAGATAACCCTCCAAGGTTTAGTGAGGAAACTAGCTACAAGTTCTTGTCTCCTAAGATAAGTTATCAACTTTTCACTATTAATGGATTCGGCATATTTTTTTTTTTATTAATATTTTGGAAAGTACCATGTTTAAGGAAGTGTGTTCTAGAAAAATTTGTGTGTGTCTGTGCTCAGTATCGAACTTCAGTCAGTTCTACGATGTTCAACTTTTGCATATGGCTTAGTGATGGCCATGAGACCTGTGATTAAGGTTTTAGTCAAAATTGAGCACGAGCGTAAGGTTGTTGCTAATGAAAAAAATTAGTTTTTTCAGCTATTGCCCCAAAAGGATCTAAACGATTTTGATTAAAATAGCTGTGGTAATGCCTTTTAAGGTGTTCTAAACATTCCCACCATTGAAATTCCCAAAGATATCCGATGAAGACGTAACATAAGGACTTTAAAGTAGAGGTCTCTTTCCTTGAGTGTTGCCCATCAACGACTTTTCCTCTTCTATTTCACTTACCTAAATTGTTAATATTATTGAAAATTTTAATATATTCGATGTTATAATTAACTATCGAAATTCATATAGAAAATTCGGCCTTTTTTGGCTAGTTTAAAAATATCGCTAAGTTAGCTATTTTTTCCTTACTAACCAGGTAATCAAAATGACACATGTCTTTAACATTTAAAGTGTAGTTTTAACGAATCGAAAATGAATTTCCAGTTACCATTCCCGGTACTTTTAGTTTAATTTTGGTATACGAACTCGTCTTTATGAGACATTTCATTTGACATATAAAACATTCTAGTTTTGTTCATAGAAAATTTGATGTGAAATTTTGAATTCACAGGCTCAAGTTTCTTATTAATGCTCATAGATTGCTATTAAGGGTTAAAAAGGTTGGACAGCAGAGAACAAATTAACTCGTGTTATGTCTAGAAAAGTTTGTGCTGCGCTTTGGTAAAGGAAAGTCTAATTTAATGTTTTGTAATAAATATATTTCGGATAATGGCAACAGACAAAATGGACGTCCCTTGGTTATCTCTCAATTAATCCCAATGGAATTTATGCGAGGCATTATCATGGGTAACTACTCTTTGAAATTGAAATACTCACTTACGATTAGCTAATGGAATATGAAAATCCCATTTTAGTTTTAAAGATGTTATTGAGATAGGTCACAAGTTTTGACTGACGGAAGGGGGAAAAAAGACACTCGAATAACGTCGTGAATAATAGATTGTTGAGTATTTTAAGATTTCGCCACTTTATTACTGTAGAATAGGAGGCAACGTAAATGGTAAGTGAAGGCATTTATTGAGAAATCAAATTTGATATTCCAAAAATGAGACTTGCCGCTCAAGAGCTGAACTAGTTATCATGTATTCTAATTTATTTTCAGGTAAGGAGTTTCTCTCATTTGAAGAATGATTTCGGAGATGTAGAAACGTTCTATTTAGATACGAACAAAGGCAAAACTATTCCTCGCAGATCAAATAGTGATTCGAATATAAAAGGTAAAGTATGGTTTATCTGCCTGGAGTATGGGCTCTTCTTTCTTTTCAGTAAATTTCATTTAAGGCGTTAAGTGACAGAACGGACCATTCCACAATGCAATTTTACTGTTTGTACCCCGTTTTTTTTTTTCCCCCTTCTTTTTTTTTTCAAAATAATTTATTCCAAAATGGACCAACTGTTATTTATTTAATGGCCAACTAAGCTGATAGTTAGATAAACCACGTTTTGTTCACTGGTTTAGAATAAATGAAGTGGAAACAGCAAAAATCAAATTGTTGGATGGTCCGTTCTGGCACTCAACGTTTCATTTTATCCCCTGTTTTCCTTCTCCAAGAAGCAATTTGAATTCTTTGTTGGTACTACTTTGTCTGATGTCGTCAGACTTTTATCCAACTGAAAAAGAGGATACATTTCTTGGATATGTATGTATAAAAAAGTAACCAATGGGAAACGAAATTGTGTTACTAACTACTTAATCCAGGCATTTAAGAATCATTTTTAGAAAACAAAACAAACAATTATTAATTGATTAAACGTTCTAGTAACTTATTTTTAGGTAACAATTCGCAAATTCCTTTTGACAGCATTCCCCCCCCCCCTCCCCGAAACTGTAACAACTATTGTCATTTATTTGCAAATCCTTTGATAACATTAGATTTGTAATTATGCTGTTGCTATTACTATTTAAAGAGTAATATTAGTAATAATTATGTATTTAATTATGCTGTTATTATTATTATTTAATTAGTAATATTGGTAATTAGTATAGTGGAGAGGGGGGAGTATTCAATTGGCTTCATCTGCTTGTAGAATAGAACACTATCCAGAAATAGTAGTTAAAGATCCGGGTACTTTATCATCAAGGGGAAAAGTATCATTAAATGTGATTAGTATTTAAAGGATAGAAAGAATATATAAATTTATCAGTGTGTTTAAAATTTTATCTTGAATGCTATTTAATATTGAAATCTTCCCAGAGAAAAAGTGTACATTGATTATACAAGTGATCTATTTTTTTTTCCTAGAGACGGCTCTCGGCGATTCCTTGAGAATAAAGATTCCTGATGACAATCGACAGATATTTCCACCTGGATGATGAATTGAAATCACATGAATGGTATCCACCGTGGATCTCGCGCATGTTCGTCAAGTGTAAAATAATGAAGTTGCTTGAGTTGGTGATTCTAGGCAGTTCGAGTTCGCGGCTTTGACAGATATGAGTCAGTGCCATGTTTTTGAATTCTGAGACACAGAAGCCAAAGGTGTCTATTTTTGGTTGGAAATCCTCATTATGTGAACATTTAATTGCTAAATTTACTGGGAGAAAAGATTGTGGTAGGTTTACACATGGCAATGCATTCAAAATTGTTGTTGCGAAAGATAGGAGAAGAGGGGAAAAAAAGAAAGACAAAATTTCGGTTCATACTTCCTTTTCTCTTCTGAAAAATGATTAAGTTGTTAACCTGGACTTTCAGCTTCTTTAACACTGATTATTGAAGATGAATTTGAACGATTTATGAAAGTGTGTCCTTAAGAATAAGGGATGTATTGTGCTTAGTGACAAGGTTGTAATAAGCTTAATAAAAATGTATTTTATATGCTGTATTTTTTTATATATCTCTTATTTTTCCCCCTGCTGACTCATTATGATTTCTTTGTATAGGAAACAGGTTAACAACTTAAAAAACAAGCATTTCATTTTCCTGTTATTTGCATACTTAATAATCGTGTTTTTATTTATAAAAACACAATCCAGACTCATAAATGATCACTCTTGATTGATCATAATAAAACCAATGTTTAAAGATCCCATTCAGAAAAATTGCATTACTTCCATCCAAAATCATACATGTAACTGCCAATACTATATACTTTTAAGACAGTCTTGGTTATAGTTAATTAGTTCATAATTTGCTTAACATGGAGTATGTAATATAAAACCAATATAATAATTAATGCAATACAAATTAAAACTGTAATAAACCCAATAATTGTGAGCCTGAGTACAATAATAAAGACAAATCGTAACCAAGATTACCGTTGAGATTTTTAAACTAACCGGGAATGTTAACAACACTTTTTGATTTCGGAAGAATCAGAATAGATACTCAAACACACATAATTCTTAATTTTAAGAAATGTTCAAGAATAAAAACCACATCCCACATAGAAAACGTATGATTCAATGTCCCTGATGTACCTTGAGACAGCAGTGGTAAGCGGGGTAGAATTTGCGATACATTTAAGAATTATACTAATTAGTAGTTAAGTTAACCTCTAAAGTTTTTATAGTTATTTTATTTTGTAATTCGATTCTTTCTGTTTAATACAAGAGTTTTTAATTTAAATTATACAACAATAATTACGAGGTAATTTTCTCACTTTCTCATTAAGATCCTTATTACTTTCAATTACCCATATGTATACATAGAGTAATAAAAGTATAGCATTCGGCCAAAAAACATTTTTTCTTTTTCTTTTTTTTCTTCTTCTTCTTTGCTCTACGTTTTGGAACATTCGGATTTCCAAACCGACCAAACAGTATAGTGGTTAGCGTGTTAGCTTCTAGACCGCGAGGTTGAGGGTTCGAGTCCCATGTAAGGCATGGATGTTTGTAAATGTATGTTGGCTTGTCAAATGACGAATGTTTAGGCTCATTATAGCCCTCGTGTTGCTGACGGCGCCAGATAATCTGAAAACAACAGACCAACCAACCTGATTTCCAAAAAGTGAATCTAGAAAAAATTTCTGTCTGTGTGTACGTGGTGAGCATAACTCCCGAACAAATTTACCTACTATATTCAAATTTGGTGTTCAGGTTGGTGGTGCAACAAAGACAAACCATTAGGTTTTTCGTCAAAATAGGGCATGCTCATAGGTAGCTGCTAATGAAAAAATTATTATTTTCAGTAATAGCTAAAAAGCGGCTCAAATGATTTTTTTCCCCCCTTCCAAAATCGCTGTGGTAATGCTTCTGAAGGTGTTTTAAACAATCGAAATTCCCATAAAAATGCGATAAAAGCGTGAAAAGTTGAAAAACAATTGCCTTTAACACAGAGCTCCTGCCCTTGAGCATCGGCCATCAGCGATGGATTTTTTTCACGTTTCACGCATTAGCAAGGACGACGTACTGTCTTATCGAATAAAGTAACCATTTTTGATATCTTGGTCTTTTTTCTTTTTTTTTTTGCTCGTGAAAAAATTCTTGTTAAAAATATCGCCTAATGGGCAATTTTTATTCAAATGAGAGAAAAATATGAAAATGGCAAGTAACACAATGTCAAATTTTACTGCAATGACCAATGTTATATAGTGTAATTTAAAGTTGTGCGATGTTCCGGAACCATAGTTTTTTCTGTTATTGGAAAATGTGGAGAATAGTTAATTGAAACATATGAAAGAAGTTTTTCATCACAAATGAAAGTTGAATTTTTTAATTGTTAATTTTGAAATTAAAAATTATATCCCATTTTAACTCACCTGACCCTATTCAATACAAGCAAAGATTGATTTCGGGCCATTTTCGGAATCTGCTCCTGTGGATAGTAGTAGGTGACTAAATGTTATATTATAAGTCTTCTAATAATATGCACTAGAACGTCTTTAAATATGTTACAGCATTTTCTAATCTGTTTAAAAGATTAAAAAAAACTAGGTGGCATATGCTATTATGTCAATTTATTGTTAATCTAAGGCAGCGTTTGCCACTAACTTTTAGATGCGGGCCGTAGGATTTATGTTGGAGCTTTTCACGGGCCGGATACATCAAAATATGTATCTTTAATTATTATCGATTTAATAATATATAGCATTTCTGAAAACTAGAAAAAAAAAATTATTATTTTATTATAATAAAATTATAATTGTTATTTAATTTTTTTTTCTTTCTTTTTTTTTCTTTTTCAAACAATTAAAATAATAATAGTAAATCAAATCAATTGTTAGTAAATCAAAGTCTGAAGTAAATCAAAGAATTGAATCTTTAGTTTCAACGTGACAATGCCACTTGACCTAACTTTTAATAAAAGTATTTAAACTGTACTTCCAGAATACTCCGTTTTAATTGATATCAATGGATAATTCCCGCATTTTTTTAATTTTTTTTATTCAATTCTAAATTTTTCGAAAAGGCCATAAACAGAAAGATTTCCGCACAATGCGCTTTTTCTTATTTTAATTATCAATCAAAATTCCCCTGTTACGCGTTGGCGAGAAAACAATTCATTCGGATCGAATTGAATGTGACGTCAAAGCTTCCCAAACATCTTGACTTGAAACGCTGCAGCGGAAACCACTTTTGTAAGTTTCTCGCAAATCGTTCCAATCTGTACGGGATATGACAATGGTCTACCAACGCCAACTATTTGGCAGAAACCTCACGATAACCATATAGAAACGGAAGAAAGCTTTGACGTCACATATTTTGTTGAATGTTTTGATCGGACTGGTTTTGGCTCGGTTTTGGAGCATTTTCTTTTCTTAATATTTAAATAACTAATTTCTTTAAAGAACTTTTGTTTAAATATTTGAAATCAGAAAGAAATTTTTCATAAATATATACTGATTTCACTCGTTTTTAAAAAGTGCGGGAATCGTCCATTGTGAGACGATGGCGGTCGAAATCGTTGAGTTTATTTATGATAGAGGCTATGTTTTTCGGAGTATTTATTGCAGTCAATTTGAATGAATTGTCCAAATGAGATTCAGTTATTATACCTGTATTCAATCTTGATGAAAAACCACTTTGCTGAAAACTTCTTCTTATGCTTTCTTCGGTTATGTTGTGGAGAACTCTGTTCTACATAGTTAACGCATTTATTATTTAGGGTAAATTACAATAATGTAAAAAAAAAAAAAAATCCACACTGTGAATTTTACCCCCCTCCCCCTTTCTGTAGTGCCGGCGGGCAGCAGAAAAATCTGTCGCGGGCCAAGTAGTGGCTAGCGCTGATCTAAGATATTGGACAAAAAGTATATCGATTTAACTTTCTGGCTTTTACAGGTTTTCAAAACGGTCAAATTAAAAAAAAAAAAAAAAAAAAAAAAAAACCTTTAAGTTCTAATGCTTTCTTCGAACGAAATAGATGGGTATCATATTTCTTCAAGTTTTTTAATAAAATGTTGCTTAAATAGCATCACTGCATGAAAATAAATCGACAGTCATACTTACTTGACATGAAACTTTGGAATTGTCTTTCACTTATGCGACTTTTCGTTAATTTTTTTTTATCCACATTTTTCTAGATTACCAATACTTACAAAACTGAGTTCATTCAATTCGTATTTAGTGGTTTAGATAGACGCAGCGTCAGCCACAACGCGGCCTGCGGCAGATTTTTCTGCGGCCTCGCCGACGACACAGAAGATTAAAAAGACAAATTTTACGATATGGACTTTTTTTTTTACATAATTGTAATTTGTCCGAAATATTAAGTGTTAACTGTGTAGAACAGAGTTCACCACTATGTGTCCGAAAAAACTATATGAAGAAGCTTTCAGCAAGATGGTTTTCATCAAGAATAAATACAAGAATAACTTAATAAATTGTCCAAATAAGATTCAGTTTAGACTTGCTGTAACTTGCTTAATTTAGATGCTGCCCGGCTGAACCCCACGAGCCACCATTTTTTAAAGTTGTAAATAGAACCCATAATGTCCATTGTCCATGTCAAAAAGAACTTATTCTGAGGGAAAAAACACTCAACGACTGATTTTCTACTCGTCTTTGACGAATTGTACAATTATAAAAGGAACTCGTGCTTTCAACTAATACAAACAATGCAAACATTGCATTATTTTTCTTGACCTCTGGTTCAGTTGGATTTCTTCTTTTAGTTTAAGTGAAAGTGCATTAAATTGCCCTCCCCCCTCCTCTAGAGAGCCTATATATCTAGTCTCTCTACCCTCCCCAACTCCAATAGTTTGGTGGAAATGATTACTCATTTCTATAATTCCTATTTATTTCCCTCGATAAATGTTAGTGCAACAAGAAGTGAATCTCTTGATGAAAACTTTTCACTAATCATTTTAGCTATTTATTCAATAAAATAATTAATCATTTTGGGAGAAGTCTTGATGGTGTAGGATTTTTATAATTTTTCAGAAGGAAGAGAGGGACGGCCAGTCGTAAGTTGCCATATGCCCATGACTGGGTCAAATAAAAGAAATGACAGTTAAGTTGCCTCTATTTCATGACAGAAGAGAGGAAACTTACTACAAAATCTGCTACAAAACTTAAAAGCTGTAAACCAGATCCTTTATTCATATTGATTAATTTATTTATTTTACTGTTGTCTATTAATAGCATTGTTTAAGTGAATTACTTTAAATATGAAGGAAATTAAAAGCTATGATATGAATGAATTTTTCATTCACACTTAAATTGAGGAGCTTTTCTATTTTATATTTCATAGCATTGAAGATTGATCATTGAAAATATTAATATATTGTGCTTTTAAAAGCATACAAATTCACTATAAATGAATTTTTTCAGTAAACATTTAAGCATATGATATTCGCTATACTCCGTTTCGATGAACAGTGTTTCCTTGGCCTAAATAATTATTCTATTCAAATAGTGGAGTGACCTCCATTACTATTCTATTTTTTTCGTTGAGGTGGTTCACAACAAGATTCAAGTGTTTGTTGTGTCAGTTTTTGTAATTCTCAAATCTGCCTAATGGTACGTTCTTCAGTGAAATCACTGCAATTTGCTGGGTACATTTTTTTGCTTGTTGCCTTAGAAACCACTCATAATATCTTCGTGCAATATAAACATAAGTTCAGTCACGGAATGCTTTTAAGATCAATGTTTATTTTGAAAAGGTTCTCCAAAAGAAATCTACAAATAAACCCTAAAGCGCAAAGATAAAACGGTAGCAAAGTAATTCCTCAGGTAAGAGAATGTTTTATATTTAAAAAAATTGCAATGTAATGTTTTTTATAAGGTATAATTTTCAGTTTGCTAGCTTCACTTATTTACCTAATGAAATAGAGAGAGAAGAGAAAAGAAAAGAAAGAAGAAAGGGGGGGAAAAAAAAGGGAAGAACAAAAAAAAGAGAAAAAAAAATTATTAGTAAGGATTTTCCCTGCAATCCCACCATCCTTGTATGTGCTAGCATGCAAATTTCACAGATACGAAAACAAAGTGTTAAATTATAAGCTAAAGAGACAAAATATATTTATAGCTGTTTTAGTGAGGTTTTCTTCTTACAGATATTTATTGGGATATCCGATTTTTTTCTAAACTTTCTTTACTTTGTAAATTACCTTGTATAGAGAATCTTGTTGTAACCCTTTAAAGATCATTTTTCCAAACCTTTATTTACTTCACAAGAATAATGAGGTTAAGAATTTTTACACTTAAAAGTGTGCAAAAAAAAAAAAAAAAAAAAAAAAAAAAAAGGCTACTTAGTATATAAAGTATATAAAACATTTGCAGCAATAGTCGTCTAACTTCAGCTATACTAAAAATTTCAGTTCTTAGTGTCAAGAAATGTTTCTTATGTTTTACTGGCTTTAATTTCTTTGACTTTCCTGACACATTGAAGATCACTCACATAGGTGCTAAACTTCTCTAATGATCGCCCCTCACATTTTAGATTCTTGCACGGCGGTAAAAGCTGTTTAGAATCTCTAAAATAAATCCTATTTTTCAACTCTTCGCCATGTCAACAAGCAGACGGAGATTGAGGCTCCTTGAAAAGGCCAAACGATGCACCTTCTACCGCAACGGTGACTACTTCGACTCAGGAGTCAAGGTGGTCTTCAGAGGTCAGAGGCCCTTCCCAACCATGCCCCATCTTCTCGACTATCTTAGCCACAAGTCGCGCATCCCAGCTAAGAAACTCTTCAATGCTGAAGACGGAGGAGTGGTCAACTCCCTGGATCAGTTCGAGAATGGTGGATCTTATGTTGTGTCTTCGGATGGCAAGTTTGAGAGGCTGGCCTATGGATCTGTGCCGAGAATACAGACGTCGCATGTGGCAGATGCGCTGCCCGCGAAACCTGAAGATTTGATGATATACCGGCCATCGGAGGATCCCGTGTATGGAAAAAAGAAGAGAAAGAAGAAGAAGGATTTGGAGCCGCTAGTGAGTGTATTTCTTTTGTCCTGTTGGGTGTTAGTATATTGAAAAAATAAGGACCAATGGTTGAAATAAAGGTGAATGGTTGCGAGCAATTTGTTTTCTAGCTTGCTCATAATAATGAAAACTACAGCAGTAAACCTACAGTCCTGACAATATTTAATTAGTAATTAATATTTTACAGAAACTTTGGATCCGTTTTAACTAGAATTTTGTTAAGTTTATATTGAGAAGTATTGGGTGAACATTTATTGGGCTTTTGTATATCCCGTCACACAGTCGAAATAAAAATGCGAATTAAAAGATACAAAAAGAGTTAAATTTTTTAAATGAGGTAAACAACCAAATTTTTTACATCTTTTCTAAGCCGTATACTACGAAATTCGACTTGCTCAAGTTTGGTAGTAAATAAACGTAGAATCGTCAGTGAATATTACACCTACTTTATAGAAAAAGTATGAGTAATAAATATTAAAAAAATTATTAATGTTATCAAATAAAAAAAAAACCTCTCAATCTAGGTTGTTAAAGTTTTTTGAGAAAAGATTTTATTGGACGTGGTATAAATGCATGTCATAGACTATAGTGGTATACTACTTACAGACATTTGGTAAAGTACAGTAAGTTTTTCATACTAAGTAAAAGCTGAGTTAGGAAGAAATATGCAATCGATACAATCAACAAACATCTCAAAACCTTTATGAATCTCATGATTGATAACTCATCACAAAATTACATTCTACTGATAAACTTAAATCAGTGAATTACATAACTAATGCTAAGGTCTTAGAAAAGTAACCAACCCTAAAGATTATTAATATCGGTAGTTTAAAATTGAATAATAAATTACCACATTATATTAAACTTAATCTAGAGAATCTCTTCGTAATTTGTCTTTTTAGATTGATCCTTCCCTAGGGCGTCGCGAGGGGCGTGTTCTCACAGTTGCGGCCAGAGAAGGAGGTGCCAGAGCAACTCTTCTTTTTAATGACAGGAGTCCGCCACCATTCGAAGAGGTACTGAGAGATTTCAGCCATGCTTTAGGACTAGAGAGTGTCCACCATTTGTCCACACCTTCGGGAAGACAGGTATAAGACACTTTTTTATACAATAAAACTCTAAGTACAGTCCGCGTGTAACTCTTACGTAAAATCTATCTTTTACAACCACTAGTATAGTTCTCAATCTGTTGTCCATAAATCACTGATAGTAAGTAGTGGATAAGTATTACCAGGATCAGTGAAAAAACTGTAATGCATTACTGTGTATATATTAATATAAAATGTTCTTCTTAAAATACATAATAAAATAACCGAGTTTAAAATTAAACAGTGAATAAGCCATAGAACCGTAAAACTTCCAAGCATAAGCCACCGCAATGAGATTACGATATTGACCAACTAATAAAATTACACACAATCACACGAATTTATGTTTTTAAATCCTTTATATATTCTTAATATTAACTTCAGTTTTGTGTGTTGGTTTGAAAATATACTGAGGGCTAATTCATTAACTTTGCATTATCCAATCGAGCAGAATCTTGGCAAACAAGACTTTTGTTGTCGATGATAATGCATTCTATCAAGTTTTAGGGAGAAAAAAAGTTAGTCAATGGCATGTAATCGATCTTTTCTTCGTAGCGAACAAACACTACGAAAACTCGATCTTTTGAATTGAAACTTTGTTTTTATAAGTTAATTTTTTTAATTACTTTTCTCATAGGTTCGCAGCATATCTCAATTGAAGAATGAATTTAAAGATGTAGACACTTTTTTTCTTGATGAACCTCCTGTAGAAACACCTCAAGTTGGTAAGAAAATATTTATAAAGGAATTTCATTTTATTGGAACTTCGAAGAATATGTTTCTATTGTAGTGGCGGCTCGTGCACTACAGCCAGTATATACAGCCGAGCGCATCTAAATTTATTAGCTCAAAACTAAAATTATTTATTTTACAATTTTCTAAAATGAAGAACCATTTCTACAGCCAGTATATATAGCCGAGCGCATCTAAATTTATTAGCTCAAAACTAAAATTATTTATTTTACAATTTTCTAAAATGAAGAACCATTTCTACAGCCAGTATATACAGCCGAGCGCATCTAAATTTATTAGCTCAAAACTAAAATTATTTATTTTACAATTTTCTAAAATGAAGAACCATTTCTACAGCCAGTATATACAGCCGAGCGCATCTAAATTTATTAGCTCAAAACTAAAATTATTTATTTTACAATTTTCTAAAATGAAGAACCATTTCTACGGTAAGTGAAAAAATCCGATAATCGGCAATCTTCTTGCCTGAATAATTCACGAGAAAAAAACCCGCTTCAAAAAAATATTCCTCCGAATACAGCAGTCGTGTTTCCTGAAACGTGTTTCGGGCAGCCATGTTGCCATGGTAACCAATGGAAAGCAATAGAAGCCTTCCCTCTAGGCAATGTAATAGCGGTGCTACCGATCAATTATTATTTCTAACTTCGGCTGCCCTTGAGAATTCGAGGAGCTGGTTGGCTCAGCATATGAGAATCTTCGTGATGGGGTGAGTGTGTAACCAAAACAACGCCATTTTATGACGACATCATTGACTGATTCGCAAGTTTAAAAGAAAGGAGAATTGATTTTGTTTTCAAGAAATACGTGTTTTCTTTCTCATCTTATTCATTTTATAAAAATTGAAAGCAAACTTTGATTTGAGTGTGAGTATTAAAGATTATTAAGATTAAAGACTTAGCGTTCATGAATAATTGGGAAAAGTGTGTGGTGTGGGGATGGGGAGAGGGGGGGGGGGGGACGCATGTTTCCACTTTCCGGTTGCACTAGCATTTTCGATCACGGGCCGCCACTGTTCTATTGTGCATATTACTTTCAGTAAATAGCGAATAGCAAAGGAGCATTTCAACTAGCACAATCTCATTAGCAATTTTCAATACATTATTCTTTTCAAATATTATGGTTTATATTAAGAGTTCTTAATAATGACACAATAATCCACTTATTTATTTCGAATGTTAAAAAGTTACAGATTTCTTATAGTTTTGAGATAATTATAAGGTTTAATGACAGTGTTTTGTTTGTGAACAATGTGACAAATAACATAAATTGAAAAGGTGCATAGTTTGACATAAGACCCATGAATGATTTCGAATTTCAGCTAAAAAGAAATCAGCATATTCACTTAAGAACACAAAGTCTCAAGAAAGTAGATCTGGAGTTTCGAAAAGAGTCGAAACTTCATATAAAACATCACCATTAATCGTCGACTGGATGTATCCTTTATTATTTAACTATTAATATTTATTTTTATGTAATCAGTTAATTATTAGTATTTTTTATTATCAAATTAAAAATATATATGGTTAATAAATCATTATAATTGAATTAACCATACATGCATTCAAATGTTTTGTGCATCGATAACTGGGAATCGTACTACAACTACACTGGAAAATTATTCCATGAAATAGTATGGAAATTTTAGTGGTCAATAAAATGTTCACAAAAATTTAATTTTTTTTTTACCATTTCTGTTTTGAAAGAGTACCACATTTCTCTTCTTTTTTTTTCTACATAAAAATCTAATTTGAGTTTACGAAAAAAAAGTCGACCGATGAAGTATCTTTTGACTTGAACCATTGATCTCTGCCTGTAAATTCTGGATAGTGCATGTTTGGTTATTGACTTGAAGCCGAAGAGGGCTTAACAATCACCATAGAGATCTATGTTAGAAACTCTTCCCCAAACTAATTATCGTCTGCTGGTAACCAAGGACAACCTATTACATTAGGCGGTAATTTAAATTGGCTTCATCTGCTTCTGTTCTTTCTTTCGCATATTTGGCGAGTAAAATTTTCATCACGAAGATTACGTTGCAACTTTGACGTAAATGAAAGTGTACTTTGCATACAAACATGTGCTCATTGAAAATATCCCTCAAACAGAATTACTCTTATTTGCAAGTTCTGTTAGTTAAATATTACTGGAAATTGCATAAAATTATAAATATTTTTAACCTAGTCCTTGATTGATTTCTGAAAAAATTATAGTTGAGATTTTAAAAATAATTAACTAAATTTTATCATGATATAAGCCATTTGTTGAAATTTTGAAACCAAATTTCGTTGATTTCATTACAATTTTAATTATTCTCCTGTTAACGAATAGAATGCTAAATTCATGTGATTGTCAGTTCTATCAAAACACATCTTTTCAAAGAAATAAAAAGTCACTACTTGTAATCCAATAAGAGCATTTCACGCAATTAATAATACAAAAAAATTATATTCAGGAGCATTTTTTCCTACAAAAAAAATATATTATTTTGAAATTTAATTTTACATTTTTTTTATGGCTTAATGGACAACATCTATATCCTGCCTTGGTATTAACCTTAAATCCTTCAGACACGGTTATGACGGCGGTAATATATTGGTTTTGGACAGTGGGGAGTTAGTGTATGCAGTTGGAGCGGCGATTATCGTTTACAAAAGAATTGGAGATACACAAAGGCACTACCTCAATCACACAGAAGATGTCTGTAGGTAAGCTCCTTTTTGAAAAAGAATAAAATATAATTTTTAGTAAAATATGGAAAATTAATGGCAACATAGTTTTACTTACATCAACTAGAAGTGTGCAATAGAAGTGTGCAATATATGAATTGATAAATTTTGTAAAGATCTTTTCAGTATTTCTTGGCATTGGAATAGTTTTTGATGTATTCCGAAATCGTTCCTCAATTTTCCAAGATATACAAGGTGTTCTTAAGGGAAATGCATTTGAATATGGTATGCCAGGAAATATCTTGGGTGGCATTTCTCAACTGTAATTATGCCTACGCATATCATTGCAAGCAGAGTTGTAACTATACTTTTTTTTTTGGGGGGGGGGAGAGATTTTTGAAAAAAATATATTTATCCATCTACTCAAAAGCAAAAAGGAAAAGAGTCGTGAAAAGTCAACCATTAAATTTCCATTGTTTTTTTTAGTAAGAAGCTCGATATGATTTACCAGAGTAGTTTAACGTAGAATACATAATAGACTGAGAGGTGACTGCAATTTTTGGACCCCATCGAACATCATTCTGAATTTTTTATAGAAATTAGAGAAAAGTGAGTAGATTACGTATCCACTGGTGTGCCGTGGCAAAAATGGCCGAAACTGGTCAAAAAATCGACTTTTAATAAGTTGAACTAAATCCAATTGCCAAATGCGCCATAACTTGACAAATAATGAGCATTTTTTTTTTTTTATTTAGTAACCCTCGCTCTTTAATTTTCAATTAAGAAGGTTGCAGACGATTCAGATATCTGGCGACGGTCTACTTGCATCTATTAAAAGGGAGAGAAGTTGGCAAAAAATATTACGTCACTTATGACGTAACTGATGTCGCCAATTTGGTTTACTTTTAAAAGATATAAGTTTTCCGAGCCAAAGATCAGAAATCGTTTGTGCTTTTTCTCATTGAAAATCAAAATGAAGTGGGTTGCCAGATGAATAAGTTTGTTCTCTTTTCGGCAAGTTATGACATATTTGGTAATCGGATTTTATTTCAACTTATTAAAAGTCGATTTTTGACCAGTTTCGGCCATTTTTGCCACGGCAGACCAGTGAATTCGTAATCTACTCACTTTTCTCTAATTTCTATAAAAAATTCAGAATGATGTTCGATGGGGTCCAAAAATTGCAGTCGCCTCTCGGACTATAATGGGATAAAAAATTTCGGGGGAGGTTTCCAGAGGCGTGGGGTTGAACCCTAAAAACCCCTCACTGGATACGGCCCCGATCGTAAGAAGAGTTTACAATCAGGGCCGACGTATTTGTACCTGATATTTTCTCCAAATTTTAATCAAACACTCACCTCAAAACTTTTCTCTAAAATAACGTGAGTTGATTTCTAAGTTTAAATTGTGAAACTTTTATTTCAGTGTGAGTTGCTTGATTAAAATTCGTACAAAGTTAAATATCTTTGAGAAATAGAGTATTTTCTTTAACAAGAATAATTTTAAAAGATTTCATGATAGAAAAACAGTACGTTGATGAATAAAACTGGCCATTACTTTTAGAAAATACTCAACATTGATTAAGAATTAAGAAGAAAAAAAAAAGAAGAAAAAAATTGAAATCGGGGCATATCTCATGAATACATTTTGTTCTTTTACAGTGTTTCAGCCCATCCTTCTGGAAAGATGATAGCATCTGGTCAAGTGTCTTCGGAACACCAGGTAAAACAAAATAAATCTCTTACATATAAATACACTTTACTTATTTCCATCATACTCCTTTTTGCTTATTTTAACTGTTTTTGTTTGCCCTTAAATTCATTTAACACTGACAAAAATCTAACTTGTTCAATTTCATACCATTCGTGAGTCATGCTTTTATGATGGGACCCCACAGTGAACGTTCAGTAACTTTATTTAAAATATGCTTGACAATTAATTATGTGTTAGACATAACATCGTGTAGCTGTAGGTGAATGTGAAGCATTTCGATAAACATTGAGAATTGATGAGTGCCAGAAGTTATCGTTTAGCTGTAGGGGGATGTGATGCGTTTCGATAAACTTCACATTAATGAGCAGAGTTTGCCAAAATGCATGAAATCTGCGTGAACACGCATTGAAAATCAATTTCACGCCATAGAATTAGCCTCATATGTGAATTCACGTATCGGCCCATCATGGTTAATTTTTTTGAAAATAATCCTCCATTTTATAAAACCAGAGAACATCCTAGCCGTTTTTCAAAGAGTGGCGCAACCTCCCTGACTTTTTTCTTTGAAAATAGCGTCCTTTTCTGAAGAAAGGCAAAATTTTTGTTTATTTTCCAACGGAATGCAATATACGGATCACCCCTCCGAAATCGCCAGTTACGCATGCGTATTCATGTTCAAACGTGCCTCGTATAGACCAGTGACACACTGAAGTCATTGACAGGCTGCTGATACCACGTTGCTGCATTAGTAGGTGGATTGTGGGGGGGGGGGGGCGTCCCACAATTTCCAAATATAATTTCGTACGTTCCTTAATTAAGTGTATTTCGCCGGCTTTCTACCACGCTTTCTTGCACAAAATAGATAAATTTTTTGCTTTTTGTTGTTGCTCCGGTTGGACTGCTTCAGAAGTTCAGATCATTTCACCTATGTCCGTTGCCAATGTTTTTTCCCCCGAGAAAGTTTTTCCCCCAAGTTTTACTTCTCCGTCATTTGTCCAATCGTTTTCGGGGTGTCGCCGGCGTTTGTTTCACTGGACACCAAAGGTGGTGTCACAGAACGGCATAGTGTTAAAGAGCTAGTTTAAAGTTTATAACCATCAAGTGTTTTAGTAAGCATTTATAAAGCATATTTCCGCTCTGACACGCGAAATCGCGATCGTGCATCATTGATATTGTTGTAGCTATTAGTTTTGTCAAAAAACTTAATTTGCTAGTTGCAAAAAAAATTAATTTAAAAAATACCATTTGGATTTTAAAAATACCCCTTAAAATCTAGAGAGGAGGTGAAAATACCCTTTGAAAATATTAACGCTAATTATTACTAATTCTCATTGCTTATTCAGTTAAATGTTTTTTGGACTTTTTTTTAACTTGACTTTTTTAAAAATTTTACTTTTCTAAAATAGGGAGCTTCAGTGCATATCTGGCTGGTTGAATCACTACAGACAATCATAACTGTGGATCGCCTATCGGGAAATCCAGTTTCAATTGCCTTTTCAGCGCATGTAAGTTCATATAAGTTTGAAAAGTTATGCACTATCACGAATATTGTTCTTATTTAATCAATAAATTAAAAAATTTCGAAGTTTGATGTTGAAGATATTATAATACTATGGCAATCGAACTAAAAGCTCGAGTGCAATGCACATGTAGATCATTCTCTCAGATTTAGAGTAAAGCCCGAACAAACTGAACATAACTACACCTTATAGCTTTTGAAATAAGTTATTTGCAAGCTCAGAAAACAACTAATAAATTAATTTATTAAATTTAACTTTTGCTTTAACGAGAAACTGAAATTACAAAATGAGTTTTGAAAACTTTATTCATTAATGTCTCAATGCAATCTAGCTGTAAGCCATTACTAGTTTTATTCAAATAAGCTATACAATTTTGAAACAGGAAAAACACTCAGCTAGTGCCTAGAAAATAGAGTAAACTACAAGCATAAAATTTTTACAATTTTAAAAATTATAAAGGTTGTTAAATTAATATTGACATCTAGTGTTTTTTAGTTTAGATTTTATGGTTTCTTCGGGAGAAATCCTTTTCACGCAATTACTTCTATTTATAGTTTGAGTTTCTTTAATTGTAAATAAATAAGTTGATACAATGAATACAAAGATATGTCAAAAAACAAAAAGGGGTAGGAAATATTTTGTATTCATAATACTTTTCTACCATCCTCCAATTTCGAGCAAAGATGCAACCTCTACTCCTTATGCTTCAACTAACTTTTATTTTAGTTTACTAGTTTACAGGATTCATTAACAGGCATTACAAATTACAGGATTTTGTTCTCCTCAGCGTCGAAGTGGGAACAAAAGAGGACTGCATTTCTTTCTGGGATTGGGAATCTGACACTCTTCTTGGTCGAGTACAGGTAAGGTAATTTTTTTAATCAAACAATTTTAACATATAAACTTGCAATCAATTTTATGAGGTACTTTTTAAATGTAAAACTGTGTTAGCTTCGCAGCGAGCGGTTGACAGGAGGTGCCTTCCATCCTCAAGAGCCTGATCTAGCCGTGACATTCGGAGTGCACCACATGGCTTTCTGGAGAAGAAAGAAGAACGGTTTCTTGAGCAGGACAGATGCCTTGGCACCGGTAAGGTCTTTGAAAGATGATTTTAATGTAATATTTGAACATTATCAACAAGGTGAATATATTTGGGGGGAAAAAGGCCTGCATCTAAAGCAAGGTTCATAGTTATTCACTGTTTGAATGTACAAAGACAGCTGAAGTGCCAAAGTAGTTACTACAGTTGCTCAGAAACGCTCATTATGGTTCAATAAAAAAGAGGGCGTAAGCCAACATGGGCACCTATGAAAAGTGGTGGGGGGTGTCAGAGTGGGTACTGGCCTTTTTCTATAGACTTCCAGTGCTAGAAGTGTGGGTAGACGCGGGGTGACGCGTCCCCTTACTTTTCAAGAAAATACCCATGCGTCCCCCTATTTCTAAAAGCACTGAAATCCATCCCCCCACTTTTAAAAGCACTCAATTCACCTAAAAACTAATAATGAAAAATGACATTAACATTTAAATGTAGTGACACTGCGAAAAATTGATTTATTTTTACATTTGAAAACTTTAGAACTATTTATGGTGTACATATCATATTATAAATTTGTATTGTACTACTTTGTATAAAAATATAAGTATTTTTACTAATGAATGCAGTTACATTTGATCAACTTTTAACTTTGGAGGAACTTTCTTTTAAGTTACATTTCCATTCTTTTTTCATAAAAAGACAAGCTATTTTTAAAAAAAATAAACTTTTTAGAATTCTCTATTAATTTAATTTCATAAAAGTTTGCCCATTTATAAGTATTATTTAAACCTAAATAAACAGTTATGTATATAACATTGCATTATTACTTAACTTTATTTCTTCCAAGTAAAACAACTAAGTCTCCGAATATTCATTAAAATAACAATGAATTTTGAACCCTCGTTTAATGTTAATGTTAGGAAGTATAAATTATTCTTTTTTACTAGTTAATATTTTTATTATAAGTTACGAAATTATAAAATTTACCGTTGTGGCGAAGGGGAGGAGGGCACTTGTCACCAAATTTTGGGCGTCCCCCCACTTTTTTTTCACCACTTCTACCACTGTAGACTTCGAATTAAAGGGGAAAAAGTTTCTGCCTAAGAGTGGACTTAAAGTGGTCTCTATAGAAAAACTAAGAGCTAATTTTGTGTTGATATAAATTGGAAGAGAAAGAAGGACAGTATCTTGTAATGTAAAAGCTTTACAACAAAAGAAGCTTTAAAACATTATTGTATTATTGGAAGGGTGAAACTTATTTTAATTTGAAGGAAAATAAGATACATGTAAATATCAATATCTCTAATGAGTATTACAGCCAAATTCCCAAATCGTAGGAGCCGATTAATGTTTCAATATTAACGATAGATTTTTAATTAATATTTAATCAGAATTTATACTAAAATCACAAGTATTAAATTCGGATATTAGCTATCTTTGAGCTTTATTATTCATTATTCTGTATGTTTTAAGGTAGCAAAGTAAGACAACAATTTCCGGAATTGACGATTACATTCTACTCTCGCTTAAAAAAATCCAATTGTATGGAGGCACTTCACAATTTTGCGCAAGCTCTGCATCTTTTAGTTTTAGTCCACGCTTTTATTTAAATCAATCGGAATACACTACTTCAGAAAATGTTGCTTTCGGAAAACATTGATCAAAATACTTGTATTTAAGATTATAAAAGATTATTCGATATCTAATTGCTCTTCCTCCTAAACTTAAAAAAGTATGATTTCTATCAAGTAAGAAGTAAAATTATAAAACATACTGCAAAAAAAAAAATTCATCCAATTTTTATCATATTTTTTTTTAAATTTAGGGTCATTCTGGCAGAACCATTTTGTCGTGGGCTTTCGTTGGCGAGACAGGATTGGCGATGGGAGACTCCAGTGGATATGTCACACTTTGGGCAATACTCCCTGGGGACGCATTCCGGATAATTAAAGAAGTACGAGCACACCAGGTACGTTAACAAGTGGCAGGACAAGTACATGGATTTATCATAGTCATTTGTGAAGTAAATAAAGTCATAGTGTGCTTATTTATGCAATATAGTTCAATTAATGAAGTTGAGTGCTTTTAGAACGACATGCTTTGCAAGTAAGATATAATAAGTTAGTAACATAATGGAAAACAACACTAATTAATCCATCAATAAAAGAGTAAGATTACTTTTTAGCAAACAACGACTGTTTAAATTATTTTTTAATTTGTTAATCAAGCAAGCTTATGTTTCTATGATAAGTCTAATGTAGTATGTCAAAGTCACAGTAAACTACAAAATATGTACAAAATATGAAATACCTGTTGGTAATTGGCTAAACAAATATTTGTTTAGTAATAACCAACACCAATTTCATATTTTCTACACATAGCAGTTGACTCATAAAAAAAGAAATTGTTTTAAAAATTCATTTAATGATGCATAATATATCTTTCAATAATTTCATTTCAGGGTGAGGTGCGCTCGTTGCTGTCGATGCGCGAGGGTACATTAATTTCAGGAGGAGGAGATCAACTGAAGGCTTGGGACACGCATCAAAGACTGCTGCATTTGGAAACGACCAGCGTAAGTTGGGATCATGAGAGGAGGAATTCTGGTACTTTCGAGCTTAAAGCAAATTCTTTAAGAAAAACATTGTAACTTTTATTTAACTTAGCCGAGATCTACCAGAACGGTGCGCCTACACCATTAACTTTTTGTATAGCTCAAATTAATTGACTTGTCAAGCGCTATACAAGTTTTAACAAATTGCTGGATATTTTAATGGACTGCGAGGGCCATCTGGATCTGGCGAGTGTGTAAATGGTATTTATGTGGTAGTAGATGTCACATTACACTTTGTTTTAGGTGACAGAAGGTAGTGATGTTAAGGCTTTGTGCTTACAAGGACCGGGAGATGCCGCCTTATATGTTGGAACAAATAACACAATTTTAGAAGGATCAATGCAAAGTTCATTTCGTACGCTTGTTCAGGTGAGTGTTTGCTTTTCATTTATTTGGTTCTGTATTCATATTCAGTGGAAGGAATGAAATGTTTTCTAGTTTATTTTAATTTTATGATTGTTTATAGGTTTATATATATATCCTAAAATAAAACGTTAGAATTCTTTAACTTTTACAATATATTTCTCGATTCACTAGCCAAAATCAAAGAATTAAAAACTATTGACATCCATATAATTAATCAAACATCCAGTATTTCCGGAAGAAGCACTCGTTTATTAAATTGAAATAAAAAATAAAAATTCAATTAATGCTTATTTGTGCTCACCATAGTAAATAGAATGGCCTTTCCTAGGGTATAGAAGCCTGGATTTCCGACATGGCGGTAGATTCCGAAGGTCAAAGTTTTGTGACAGTAGATAGACTTCGAAACATTAGTAGATGGGCCCCTCATCACTTAATGTGGAAAATAAAGACTCAGGTAAAGTACCAAAACAACTTTCCTGCGTTAAATGTAGAACGGCAAACGTAATTTCAACTGGTTATATCCAAATGCTCATTTACACTCTACCAATCGGCGTCCAATTAGGAATGCCAGTCGTGTAACTACGTCACCTGGTTGCTGGCTCGAGTAGATAAACACTTTCTATTGACTGGCACCGACAACTCACATCATCCAATCATCTGCATTCCCCCGTGACCGCCGATAGATACAAGGTTTCTGCCAAAATAAAATGTAGCAAATCCATGACTTTTCCAAGACTGAAGGAAATAATTTTTCATGACTCAAAAAAATTAAATCACAAAATAATAATAACCTAAATGAATTTTACTAAGACGAACATAGTACGTAAATCAATGTACCATAAAATTATTTTTATAAAGTTCTATTTTAAATTAAAGTCCTTGTTTCAGTAACTTCCAAATTAGAAGTAAAAAGGAAAAATAATTTTCCATTCTTTGATATTTCAGTGTTAAAAAAGCTAATCAATCTTTAATAATAAAGAAATATTTGAAGAAAGAATAAGTTAATAGTAATAAATTATATCATCAAAAATCAAACGTTTTGGTATCAACAATGCAAAACAGAAGAAAGAAAACGGGGGAAAAATTAAAAAATGTGAACACAAGCTTATCAAAACTGTTCATTTCAGTTATCATATTATGACATTTTTTTCGCCAAAGAGACTTTACTTGTGTGATGTTACAAATTTGGAGTTCAGAAATGTTTTCATTGGTCGCGGTTTTTAACTGTGACCGTTGTTTCCGTCAAAATGTAAATACAGTCAACTCTCCATAACCGAAGTCTCATAAGTCAAATATTCGTTTATCTCGAAGTTTTCATTAGGTCCCAAGAATATGCATTCAAATAGAAAATGACTTCCGATAACTCGAACTTCGGACAGCTCGAAGAATTTGGCCAGTCCCTTGAACTTCGAGTTATCGCGAGTTGACTATAAAAACATAGGCCAATTTTCGATGAGTTGAAAAGTCATCATGGCGTTTATGTCACAGGAACGTGATTTTTCTTAAAATGTTGAGAAATCCATGAAATTCACTGTATTTCCATGACTTATTTCCCCCCGCAAAAACATGACTTTCCATGACAAAATTTACCCAATGTCCAAATTCATGACTTTATATGACATTTCCTGACTTTCCGTATGCGCGGAAACCCTGTTGATAACGCAGCGGTTGCTCCATTGACGCCACGACTGGTGACCTCAATTTTCAGCCGGTGATAGAGTGTAAATGAGCCTTAAGTGAAGCATGAACATAAGCTTCGTAATAATCATTTGTTAATATTTGCTGCAGAAGAGAAAATACCCCCCCCCCTCTTTTTTTTTAGATGGACTGCGCTTGTATTGGTTTTCATCCGGACGGCAGTGCCGTAACAGCGGGTGGGGACAATGGAAAACTGTTGGTGTTGCATGCTGAGGGAGGGACTCTTGTGGCTACCATTTTCGTGGCAGATGCAGCACTCAAGGCATTAGCCTACAACACAGGTAACTCTTATTTTTAATACGAGGTACTTTGGGAATGAAATAAGTGAAACATTTGTAATCCTTCAATCAGATTTTAGGTGAAAAATCACTGGCATTTCCTTATTTTTTGCCAATAAATTACCCCCATTTTAAAATAATAGCAAATTAATAGAAAACTTAGATAAATGTAAATAGATATTTTATATCTGTAGATGGGTCAGTTCTAGCCATAGGATGTGAAGATGGAAACGTTTACATTTGCAGTGCGAAAAACCATGGGTACCTCTATAAGATGCATACAGTTCTGAAGGTAAATATTTATATATTATTAACAAACAATTGTAAAAAAATTGAACAAAAAACACAATTTTACATTGATCACCAATGTATTTAAAATCATATAGACGGAATATAGCCATAACTTTTTAATAACACATCACAAGTACAGCTGTTGTTTTTAAATCTATGGTGTACATAACACAATGCATGCGCTTTATTTAATGTCCTCCAAGGTTCTTATTCGGTCGGTTGAGCCATTTAGTACTGTCGGCCGTGCTCTTGAAGATTGATTTCAGAACAGGGTACTCCCGATGATGATTGTGACCAAATGTGCTACTTTATTTGTTAATCTACCAGACAGAAGTTTTTTGGCATTTCTTCTATGATATGACGTACAAATGAAAAGCAATCATACTGAAAGTCCTACAGAAAATTTTACTTCCACGGCTGTGTTTCCATTTATGTAAAGAATCATATTGGATGGTGGTTAAGTTAGATAAACCATTACAAATAGACGAATCCGCAGATGCTTATGCATCATAACAAATCCATGATCATTAGTTGGTCAGAACGCCATCCTTACACACTATTGGTAAGTTTCAAATTAAAGGCTTCAATGTACGATTTAAATTCAGATGTTAGATAAAGGTCATTAGGTTTTTAAAGTCTCCCATATAATACTAAGATTCCATTTCTTTAGCTTTTTTAGTGAATTCTGTCTGTCTATCACAAGAATAGCTCCCGTCAGGTTGTTAAGAGTTGACTGTAGCCATAGAAACATGACTAGCCCCATTTTCTATGGGGATTTCAGAAGAAAGACATCTACTTTATAAGCTTTGGATGCCAATTTCCTTCCTAGATAACCACTTTTCTAAATCGACTAGTTTTATTCCTATAGCAACTATCATCAACTAGACTAACTGGCAGGAGCTATTATTCGGATAGACAGGCATTAATAACATTTTTATGTTTATTTTTAGAATGAATGGCCCATTATGCAAGTGGATTGGTCCAAAGATGGAGAATGTCTTCAGTCTTGTTACAGAAAGGCAGATTTCTGTGAAGTAGCTCTTTGTAAGGTTTTTATTTCAATTTAAATAACTTTTTTTAGAAAAGTCTACCTATTATTTTATTTTAGTATTAAGAATTTATTGAGCAACTAAAATTTTGACATTTAAAATTTATGCCTAACGTCGGATGGTAACCAGATGATCCACAGTATAATTTTTTTTTTTTTCGCAAAACATATGTTCAGATTTTTAAAAATAAAATCTTTATGGATAAAACTTAGATCCTTTCTGAAGTAAATTTCTTTGAAGATATTCAAAATAAAATGAATTTAGTAATGTTTGGCTACAGAATGACATAATTGCCCACTGAAAGCTTGGTGACTCTTATCTTTGTTTTTAGGGAAAGTGGCAGATTCAAAACGAGTTAGTTCAGCTCTATCAGAAAGTATGGACTGGCCACAGCACACATGTACTCTTTCTCACAACATTCTTGGTAAGAAACAACTTATGAAAAGAGTAAATTTAAAAATTGTAAACACTTAACTACACGACACAAGGAAATATGGTAAGGGATCATGTTCCAAAGTTCAGTATATATCGAGTTTGTTCCTTCACTGTTAACAAAATCTATAAAAATTTCCAAAAATGTAAGAATGCCAGCATTCGTTCTAGTAGAACTATATGTAGATAAAGATTTTGAGGCGGTTCGGTTACCATGACAACGGCTCGAGCTGGGAACCCCGTGGTAAAAAGTAACTTCAAGGGATAGAACAGTTGTGCTAAATGTATTCGTATTGACTAAATCCTCTCTGAAATTATTTGGAGTTAAAAATAAATTGAGTGCATTAAATAATAACATATTTTATTTGCATACACCCAAAATCCCATCATGTATAGTTAAAATACATACAGACTTACAAGAATTTTACATTATTTCTTACGTCCATTCTAACAAAGATAATCTTACAAGTTTATTTTGTTACTGAATTTGAATATACACAGTTTTGAGATATCATTTACTTTAACTAAATCAAATGTAAAAATACAAAAAAAAAAAAAAAAAAAAAATGCAAATGTTAGAGTAATATATGTTGAATTTTTGTTCTACAAGAAACAAATTACAATGTGAAAATCGGCAAAGCTTTCAACATTGAAAAAAAGAATATTTCTTTCACTAGATCTGGCAACATTCCTGGTGGACAGAATTCGAAAGTAAATGACAGATTTTCTACCAGGATGAACAGTAAACTTGCTTAAATTGTTTTACACTGTGTAATCTAAAGTAAACTAGATTACATTAACTTAACAGTGGGAGAAAGTGTGAAATTTAGGAGGGAAGGGGGGAGAGATTGGTGAAATATGTTCACCCACAGCCAGATTCTAGCTACCTAAAAAAAATCACATGGTCGCAACAGCTCCATTGAAGAAGTTTAGACAAAATAATTGAGTGAATTCTCAAAAGCTGTAATTTTGAATGTGTTGAGAAGTTAGAAGCAGAACTCATTGGAAACGTCAAAATGAAGTTATTGTGAGTAGAAACTTCAAAGAAAAAACATAGAAAAAGAGCCATGACTGAAAAAAACATGCAATTAGGACCTTGTAGAATTACTTCAGAACTCTGTTCTCCAGTTTTTATCAGTTGAGACACAAAGAAGTTTTTTTAGTGTACAATCCATCTGAGATTAAGCAGATATCAATATTTTTTAATGGTTTTCTACTTACAATAAGTTCTTTTTGGAAAAGGACTATGAGATATGTTTGCCAATTTAAAAAGCATTTGTAATCACTGTTTTAAAGATCATAGTCAGCTATTTTGTCTAATCCAATTTTTCCTAAAGTTAAACGGATACCTAAAATAATTTCTTTCATAATGTTGAAAGGTCTGTTTTCCTCATTCTGCTTTGTTTCTTGTAAAATAAGAAATCTCCTTATATTATGCCAAAATTTTGATTACATGCCACTCAAGACATACTAGAATTTTGCTTAACTACAACACTTTTTATCAATATTTGCATAATAATTTAATGATTTCTAATTAATTGGCCAAAGCAAGTAACTTCTTTATGTACCACACAAATATATATATATATATATATATATATATATATATATATATATATATATATATATATATATATTTAATTATTTATACAACAAAATTATTTTAAATTATAATTTAGTTTCATAGAATTTTACTCAAACAGACCCAGTACTTTCTTTATTATTCCATAAATGCAAACGCAAGATTTGAAATATTTTCAAATATAATTCCAACACATTGTCTAATCTTCTAGTGAAATAATATAAAATAATGAAGTAATTTTGTACTGTACTACTATATACTTGATTCCATCAAAATTAGGTATTTGGAAAAGAATCAATGGAGTTTTCTATTTAAGCTGCCACAGAATGAAATCAAAACTAGCAGCTGGTTCCCAAGATGGATATATTAGGATATTCCCTTATCCTTATAGAGAAGCTAATCAAGTATGTATTTCAAATTCACAAATTAGTTATGTGAATTGTTAATAAGATAAACATATAACCTTATGACAATGTTAATATCAAACAGATGGATGAACAGATCACTTGTAAAAGCTTTTCACTATATAAGTGTAGCATAGAATCTAAGGGCGAATTTACTTACTTAAACATCTGCTATTAAAATCCAGTTAAAATATTTATGAATATATTTTATATGAGTGTATCATACAATTACATCAATAATTCAAGTTAATCAGATATTTTATTTTTAATGAACATTGTTTTGAAACTTAAATGTGAGTTAATGTAATAATAATTTCGTCCATAAGCAGAAGTGCAGAGGGAAATTAGTTAGAATTCTCCTGGCAACACCAGGCCGTCCTTATTTTTTAAACAATGCAGATAAATTTACCGAAATTTATCACACACAAAAATTTAATCATTAAAACCTAGAAAAATGTTGTTTCTTACACTCTTTGAATTTCTTTATATTGTTTTTTAACTTAGGAACAAAGAGATTTTTTAACTCCCAGTTCAAAATAATAACTATTTTTTTTTTTTTTAATTCCATGATATTTTCCTGTTTGTATGTTGTTAAACACCCTACTTAAACAGTTAAACAAGCTTAACATAATAATTAATTCAGAGCTTAAGTTGGTATTAAAAACGATACTACTTTAAGACCGTCTGTTGTTGAAACACAATACATGATGTTTAAAACATACTAGTTTAAGATATTATTGAGTTAAATTATTACATTTCAGGTTGATTATTATGAAAAGAAGCAAAGTCCTCAACCAGTCAACATGGTCAGATTTCTCAACACAAAATGTCTTGCATCTAGCTCATCAACAGCAATCTTTATATGGAACTTTAAGAAATGAATTGTTGGACATGTTCATGTATTTAAAAATATAATTTTGTAAATGCAATTGTGTTATTACATAAACATTTATAGATATTCAATGAGCATGCAATCAACAACTAATACATAAACAGATCTTTAACTTTGGTCATGAAAAATGAACATCAAACACCTGTCAACAAACTATCTACATACATTTTTCATTTTATACTACATACATACATACATATTCATCTTATTCTCATGAAATATCTTTCCAATTAGATGAGATACAAGAACATGTTAAATAATAGTACATACACAACAATGATGCTAGTTTCTTGTTATACAAGTAGTGCAATTATGAACTTTTCTTAAAAGGAAATTTTAGAATAGACAACTTCCAGACAACTATTCTTGCTACAACTCTCTCTCTCTCTATATATATATATATAAAAACACCTAAGATCCAAAGAACGAGGTACAACAACGCAAATCAACATAAAACATCCAATTTTCAAAAATTATACTTCATTGTGAAACAATCAACTTTAATTTTGTATATTAAAATCAATATTCAAGTGATTGTAAACAATCATTACATTGGTTTTAAGCAATAATATTTCAACAACTTAAACTGAAATACAAAATTGTTGTGGTAACGGGCAAATAAAAAAATATTTAAGCAAAAAAAAAATTCCATGAGAAAAACTACAATTTTAAACAAGGATATATTATCTACAAACAAAATTGGACAATTATGACCTAATTTCCTAGTCAAAACTAGCTTGATCCATTGAAAAGATAAAACTAGTGGGGAAAATGTTATCATTGTTTAATACCACACAAGAATCCAACCAAAAATTGAATTAAATATTTAACTTTTATGGAAGCGGTTTATATCGAATTTATTTTTTAAGAAACAACCAATGCCTACTTTCAGAGAAATGCAATCTGTAAGCAGGATGTAAAATAAGCTGATAAGATGTTCTAGGTTAGTGACTATCGCAATAACAAAAAGTCCTACTGTAGCCTGGTGCAGCCATAATGACAACAGTGAAAGTTTCGATATAGAAGCTAACACAATGGCAGAAAGTCATTAAAAATACAGATTATTACAAATAAGAATTGTCCCATGTGTAGAGTTTTCCATGATTATGACATTCACTATGATGAACTGCCGTTAGATGGAGTCTAGATGTTTGCCAACGAATCCCGATGCTTTTACTTTTTTTTTAACATAGTGAATAAGCAACCCTCATAAAATTTTATTGTGGACTTACATCGATAACAGGAAAGCAAAAAAATTCATGTCAAAAAAGAGGAAATCAGCCCTTCCACAGAAAAAGTAGCTTATATGTACTCCCTTATACTTACTGCTGAATTCACACACAATAGGATATAGGAAACGTAAAGAATGAAGATGTCAGTCAAAAAGTTCAAACCAAGTGCAGTTTATTTATAAAGCATTTCACTGTGAGAGAAAAAGATAACTTGCTGTAAATGCATTTATACTGAACACATATGGCTTTAATCATAGTTTATTAAGGATGATGGCTCAGTAAAAAAAAACAAAAAACATTTAAATGGATTAGGTTGTTCTTTTTGAAAGTTAAAAAAAAAAAAAAAAAAAAAAAAAAAAATGAATATATTACCTACTATTAAAAAAATTAATCTTTGTGACAGATCTAGTTAGAAAATAAAATAAAACTTCAAGCATACAGTGAATTTTACGGAGTTTAAAAAGATGGCAAATATTACATACTAACGTAATAAATAGTCATATTTGATAAGTTATTATATATATATACTACAGCACATTGTAGACAATGTCAAGCCAAATTTTTATGAACTGAATTTTTAGCTAGTTTAACAGAAAAAAAACCCCAGTTAATAAGATATTAAATGCAAAAACACATAATTTAATTTGTTACATAACTACAAAATAAAACCACAATCAAGATTAAAAAAAAAAATATAGTAAATAAAAATATAATAAAAGAATATATATATATATATATATACAAACACTTTTTTCAATTTTATTATTTTTTTAGTAATTATACTTGACATAACACTTTTAGCAACAATGAAAAGTCAAAAATTGGAATTCTTTAAAATCTGCATTAAAAAGTATTAGTTTCGATTTCATAACAGGTCATCCCAAACACAAATTGAACACAATTTTAAGTAGTTGTATCTTCACCTGTTTTTAAGCTACAAATGTTCTTCTTTGCACCATTATATTTTTATGCGATAAATATAAAAGTTTCAATATAAAGTTATAATTAGAAAAAAAAAAAAAAAAAAATTCTACATCCCATCAAATGTTTTTGTACAGAGAATACAATATGTCGGTTTTTTTCTCATGATATATATGTTTAGGTATTTCTATCATGTGGTTCTTTGTAAGGATAGTTAATGTAATCGAACAAATCTTTTTCAGAAGTCACTGGTAGAGGTTCACCAGGAGTCCCTAGAGCACATATAATTTTTTAATTATTAATCTTTTTGAATATTGTAGATGATTTCTTGAACTTAATTTAAAACTGACAATTTATTAAAATTAAGTATCACACTTTTAAAAAAAATTTGCCATTGAAACACATCAATGACTAAAGGCAATATTTCTAATGACCTCAACTTTAAAATTTCAAATACATAGTCACATGAAAATGTTGACATTATTTATTAATTTATGTAGAAAAGATAGGAGACAAACCAAAAAATAATCACAGCATTTATTTCAAAACTGTTTAAAATTAGATTTAAAGCAAACATCTTTTTGTTGTATTTTTTTTTTAACTCAGAACTTTTTAACAAAAGATTGTTGGTAGATACTCCTGCTTTAACTAATATATCTAAAGAATTACAACTAATAATTTTAGAGAATTATCTTTATTTTAGAGTTTTTGGTGGATAAAAGACAAAAATGTTTTTCTGACATTGGCTTCCTTTCTTTCAAAGTGTATTTTAAAATTTCAGTATAACTTAGATTGTAGTCAAAATTTTATTTTAAATTTCATATTCACAGGAACAATAAGCCAAAGTCGCTGTTTAATTTTTTAAAAGTCGTTGTTTCATTAGCATTAGAAAGTAAATAGAAGTTAATAAAATAAAAAGGTATTCAGAAAAGTCTTGTAGCCTAAAAATAAAGCAAATACAAATATTTAAATTATAGTCGCTAAATAAAAATATATTAAAAATTACCTCTTGAACCAATCGGTCTAATACAGTATTCATTAAGAGTAAATCCTTCTTCTATGGCTTTTGCTCTCATTTTTTTATTGAACAAATCACTCCCAGTGAAATATAAAGTTGCACAAAAGTATTGGTCATTTGGGAAAAGCCTGAAAAGACATGATTCAAAAAACAATTTAGAAAAGCTACAAAATAATGTACACTTCAACAGCAAACTTTAAAATGTCACTGAATTAAAAACAAAGCAAGAGTTTTAATTTGACATTGTAAAATTAATTGCAATTTCCTCATTCATTAATTACAATTTACATAAGCTTCTCACTACAGAAGATGCTGCTATTAAAAAAATGAAAATATTTGGATAAAAATAAACAAAAGATAAGGAACATGGACATGATAAATTAAAAGATTATTGATTGTCAAAGCTATTGCATACCATACTCAAAGTAGCAACAAACGGAAAATTACCCTAAATTGAAAGAAATAGCATTTCTGTTTGCTTTCTTTGAAATGAACAAAGCTAAAAAAAAAAACCTGTGAATGAGCTTTGAGAGACTTGGTGTTGAACTTTATATATCTTTTTAGTAACAAACTAATCAAGTTCTAGTTGCCACTAATAAGCAAGATAAACACTTCAATCTCTTGATAGTACATATTATAACTTTACAGAATAGATAGTATATATTATAACTTTTGCAAAGTGAATAGCGCTATTGGACACAACACAAATGATTTATTTTCCTCAAAAGAGAATAAGTGAGTTAACATTTAAAGTAAAATATTTTTTTAATGTAATCTTTTATTAGCTATTTTTATGGATGACTTTATAAACTAAGTAAAAGTCAAATTATAACTGATGTCCAAGATTTTCAATTTATCCTAATTTGGACAAATGGACCGATAAGTAATTACATTATCAGTGACTACTTTTCTTTGTGCACTGTAAAAACACAAAAACACTAAAAACAGGCGGTTTATAGAGTACCTCTGAGTTGTTGATATATTCCTATATACAAATAAAACACAGAATATGAGTATTTTATTTGAAGTCCAAAACTCTTATTACCTGATGTCGATTCTTCTAAATGGATAAGTTTTATTGAGACGGCAAACACCCTGAAATGACATAAAACATAATTAAAAGTTGTTGCTAAGCTTCAACGATCATATACAAATAAGATTAAAACAGAGCGGCAGTCATACTGGCTCAACAACAGAGAAAACACAAGCTTCTTATTAATCAAAAAATAAAAAACACCTTGGTGTTGGCAGCTCAATCCTAAAATATCTGACAACAAGTTTTTATATATTGGTGATGTTCTACAAACTTCTAGAAGAATCAAAATAAACATAACTGCTGCCCTTACTTTAAAGGTTGTATATCCACTACTATTTATAATAAAAGGTTATAACAAACTTTTATTGAAGAATAAAGAAAAATAAAATTTACATAATATTCACATTATACACAATAATTTTCAAAATCTAGTTCATAACAATACTCTTTTATTAACTTAAATTGAAACCAAATTGGATGAGTAATTTGAATGTTACTAACATTTTTAATTATATTCAATATATCCAAAATGATCTTACCATATATTTGGCATCTCCATGAGATAAAGTGTCTGTTATTAATCCATCAGTTTCAAGTTTTGAAACAACTTGTTTCAATAAATGAGGCTGAAAAGTTCAAACATTATGTATATTTAAACATGAAACATTAAAAATTCAATTTTAAATACTAGTTGAAATTTCCAGCTGTTGTAAAAATTTCTTATTTTTCACAATTAGAATAATATATTGGTATTAATATGTAGCCTGTAAGTATTTGTAGTATTACATTAAACTATGAAATTTTAAAAACTAATAAACAAAAGTATATAATTTTAATAGCACAACTTTCTACATAATTGTAACTACTAACTTGCTTTTTATCAGTTGAAGAATAATTAGGATGTGTTAATAGAATGTCAATGTCTCCACTAGCTGAAGCTCCTAAAAAATCAAATTATCTTTTAAAAACATAAATTGCTATTTTAAATATGTTTAACACTAAAATTGGAATTATCTAAATTATTCTATTTTATATTTACTTTGTATTACTTATTTACATTTATTGTTATCTAAATTATTCTATTTTATATTATTTGTTTATATTTATTATTATCTAAATTATTTCTATTTTATAGACTTATTTTATTTCTTGAAAGCGAATTCTGAAAATTACAACAAAGTATAATTTTTTTTTAGTTTTCTTCAGCTGTTAGTTATTTTTTAAAGTTTGAAAAGTAACTCCCACCAGAAAAACTGCCTTGATGACATCACATGATAGAAAACACAATTTTGGTGAGAGCACAGATGCATTTCCTCTTGACCTGTGGAGTTTTCAAGTTTAATTTTTTTATAAACTATCTAACTTTATAAATTAACTAATATTCAGATCAAACAAAAATTGCTGAAAGGATGCAAATTTTTTTTTTATAGAGAAATGAAGCTTAATTTATATTGTTTTATGATTATGATATGCTTAATAGAAAATGAATATATTAAAAAAAATTGGTTTGGAAGCAAAGAATTCATGGAGATTATAAGAAACACATCAAGGAACATTTTTTCTGTAATTCTTCTAAAACAAATGGTAAGTAATCTATTTTAATTTTATTCACTACTAATTTTAAAAAGCTGAATAGCAAAATTAAACTAGTTTAAAATAAAAATTATGAGAGCACAATGTAGTGTTGAAATTATAATAAAAAATCAATACAATAATACTTATCAAATAATCCAAAATAATAACAAATACCTCGTCTGTAGCTTCCACATATTGTTACCAGATACTTTTCATCTAGTTTATTGCAAGTATTCACGATTTTTTTCTGGAATGAAGACACTTTTGTAATATACTCTAAATGATTTATGTTATTGAAAATTTAATTGAAAGTTGTTAATTTACCTCCAGCTCTACCATCTCTTCTCGTGGAATTTTTGTTTCAAAGTCTTCAAAATACCTAAAAAACAAATCAAAATTAAATAGAGAACTAACCAAGATAATCTACTAATAAAATAATATGTTTATTTTTATACCAAGAAATAAGCTTGTCTCAACCATGGGACAGAATGTGACGTCATATACTTTTTATACTTAGGCAATTTCCAATGCTGCATTTTTATTGGATGACCTCATAATTAAATGACTCAAGATTAACAAAAGCATTGCTTGTAAATTAAACAAAACTAATTACATAACTCTGTAGAAATTATTTAAAAACAAGAAAACCAACTTCAATCCTATCTTCTGGTGGTGATTCAGTTTGTCCTCATTTTTCTTCAGATCTATAAAATATAATTTTAAGTAGAACACATTATATTCTAGTAGGAATAAGAAAATACTATAAAATATATTTAAAGAAAATAATACAAATTTAGTCAAAGTTACATTCAAACTAAAGTAATAGTCAGATAGTGTATTGCTTATTGCTGAGTGAACTTTTTTAGTTAATAAGTAACAGTTTAGACTAAATTGGCTATTTTACTACAATTGTGGCTATGATACACTTTACAGAACAATGCAATTAATATAATGCAATATATATACTTGGGAATATACTTGTACAATATATATACTTGAAAATAATGCAATTAATATACTTGTGTAAATCAACATTGCTTTTAATGAAGAGCTAAAGTGAGATGATTGGAAGGTGGTCATGGTGGGTTTGGTCTTATCTTGCCATTTTAATCTTAAGCATGCCAATTTTTTTTTTTGTGTGTAAAACTATGCAAAATTACAAAGATATTATTCGTTAATTTATCTCACTGATGACATAATACTCATTGCCGACTCGGCTCAGTTTGAAAAGAAATGCTTTGACAGGGGGAAAAATAAAGTTGAGTGCTTCTCAACTAATCAATGGTAGGTTATCAGGCAAAAAAGGATGCTCATGTTTGATAAGTTAGGATACATTTGGCTATCAGTTTCAGTTCAACTAATTCAAAATCAATTTTCAAATAGTTTTTACCATTTTTTTTACCAGCAGACCATTATTACTTACGTAAAGTACTTGTATTTTTCATTATTCCATAAAAAAATTTATAATTATGTTTGATGATGTATCGACATTTGCAAACACCCCTTGGTCTATTAGTTTTTAGGATAGTTAGAGAAAATTACATATATATATATATATATATATATATATATATATATATATATATATATATATATATATATATATAAAAACGTGTGATAATTTACAAGGTGGTCAAAAGAGATCTATTCAGTAAAAGCATGTGGTTCATTTAAGACTTTGTGTAAGACATGAAATAAAATGGATTTCACAGAAAAAATTGCTTTGAATACAAAAATCGAAACAAATATTACCTTCAATAGTCATTATTCCTTCTTTTACAAACTTTTGAGCAGCAGCTGGACTAGAATATTAAAGCTTACAGTTAAATTTAGAAAAAATTAGCACTATAATTAAAGAATCGATCTAAAAAAAGTTTTCTCTTTACATAATTAGATAGTATTTTTTTAAAATTTAGGTTAAATTTTCTTTTAAAACTATGGCACTCGTATCATTGTACTTAAACATTGGCACTCGTATTGGAAATGAATAAGCGTGTATATATATGGCATACATATTCCCTTTTATATAATTGTTAAGTCAACATGACTAAAATATAGACCAAGAAGATTTAGCTATCAAATGGATCTAGCAACAAAGAAAAAAAAACTCCAGTTAGTTCTCACACATGGTTTTTATACGACAGTAAAAATAACATAAAATACTGCTTTTAGTGACTTGGATAAGAGAGTTGTTATTTTTGTATTCGATATTTAGTATTTCATTAAAATTTACAAACATATTTAGATTCATCATCAAATGAATTCTTCGAAATTAAGGTACTATCTAGAAAAAAACATACTAAACATCGAAGTCTTTTGCTATTAGTAAATCATTAGCATAATATGCATGTTTTTGAGCAACCTGAACAGTTTGGAAAAAGCAATACATTGGCAAAAATCCTAAACAGGACTACCCTAGTGTTTGGTAAAATAATATATGTAACATAAAATACATTCATTGACACTCACCCTATCCCAGAAATTTTAGTTAGCAAATTAATTGCTTGACTGGTATCATCCTTTCTTATCTGCAATAAATTAAGAATTCATTAACTTAAGTTTAAAGAACAATATACATCAAAAGAAATTCTTTACTTACATTTTCCAATTTTTGAAGTTTCCCGGTACTCATGAATTCATCAATTTTATCTGCTATTTTCTTACCAACACCTTTCTACAAAATAAAGAGTAGAATTGATTAGAATGATGGAACTAAAATTGAATGTTTGAACACTTTTCATTATACTATAAAACATGATTAGTTGTTTTACCAATTCTTGAGCATCTTTCCCGCTGCTTATCTTCTTAGGGTGTTGAGCTAGAGAGCTTGCAGCTGTACGATAGGCATTATACTTATGAATATTTCGATTGACATTCTTTTCATAATCTGCAAGTTCTATAAAGAAAAAAAAAATCAAGGATAAGAAGGTAACATGTATGCAATATCAAGGTTTCAAGCACAGCATTTCATGGTGCTCGTGCAGCTCCTAAACAAATTTAAGAAACTAATTTCAGAAAAAATTGCTTTATCTTCTGGAAATTCGATGAGTGGCCAATTTTTTTTAGTGTCGAAGTGTTCTGCTTTAAGAGTAGCATTTTATGTAACACTTCAAAATCCAATTTGTATTGCATCAAGGAAAGCTTTTAAGTAAATGCATATATTTTTTCAAAAAACAATTGGAAATTGTACAGTTTCTATCCAATTTTTTTTACAGATTTGAATTTGAGATTTTGCAATCAGAAAATGAGGGTTATTCGTAGCATTGAACAAAATCAAATATTGACACCAGAGATTCTGTAACTGTAGCTGAAAATGATTACAAGCAGAATTTAATTTGGATGTACTGGTAATTCTAAATCACTAGAACTTTACTCTTGTTCCATATTTTATGATAATTTTCAAAACAATCTGAGAATGAATGAAACAAGTTCACAATAATAATAGTATAATCAAAATTAAGCTGAATGAGAGGGTGATAAGAATAACTTTATATACTTGCATATCACAGGGATGAGTTTGGTAAAAAATCAAAAAGCTGAAAACAAAACTCCAAACGTTTTATGCGTAAAACACATTTTAAGATATACTTAAAAAAATGGTGGTTTTCCATGTGCGTTTATAACACTGCACCTTCTCTGTCTGTCCGTAAGAAAAATGGTTCAAAATAGAAGCACCTAGATGTAGGGATACACTTTGTGCTGTCATCAGGCATGGTATAGCTTCAAAAAAAAAAAAACCACATTTAAAAGCGATGGAATCCGGCAAAAACTTCAAATTTTCAGCAAGTCAAACAACTTTAAGCAACTATACCATATTGACAAACAGGCCAAATATAATTAAACCTAGTTTTCTAAATTTTTAAGCTACATTTTAAGTACTAAAATCTTTACATTTAAATTTTTATTCCTACCGTTCAGCTTGTTCAATAAAATAAAAAGCAACAAACAATATTACATACAATTGCAGTTAAAATAACAACTTTAAACACAGCTTCTTTAGAAATTTTTTAATTGGGACTAATTTTCAGAATATTTTTATACAAAATGATATAAAAATGTTAGTATAGATTCACATGAAACGGCGAAATCGATCCTTAAACAGGCACTAATCTCGGATATAGCGTCTATCGCATTTAAGGAAGTCTAGGTGAATGGCTACAAAACGGTGTTGAAAATCTCGGTAATAGCCGGTATTGCATCAGAGTAAACCTTGGCGAAAATGACCAACATTCTAACGAAAGCAATAGCATTTGCAATACAGGCGAAAATCTAAATATCAGCCAAAATGAAAATCGCAACAACGTGCGTATCGACGATAGCGACCACGATATCTGCACACATTTCGGTAATATCGACATTTTCTTTGTAATACTAGAGCAAATATCGGATGTTATCAAAGTACGGCATTCCAAGTAAAAACAACTCTCACGCCAACTGAAATATGAAAGTTAGAACCTAATATACCGGAGCAACTCTCAACAATAACGCTATTGTATGGGCGTAACACTCGACGAAAATTACCATCACAAAATCTCGGAGATAGCGCAATTCCTCACGGTAATATTAACATTCTTTCGGTAACATCGGTGCAAATCTCAGATTTTACAACAGGGTAGCACACTCAACGAAAATGCCCATCCCATAAACGTAAATATCAGCGTTAGCGCCGAAGATAAAGGAACAATTCTCAGCAATAACGCTGTTATATCAGAGTCAATACTCCGGGGAAATGGTCACCACAGCAACTTAAATCACAGCGATAACGCACGTCCTAGCCACACAAATCTCGGCAGTGGTGGACATTACATCAGCGTAACGCTTAACGAAAACAAGCAACACATACTATCGTAAATAAATGATAGTTCTGTGGATGTCAGACTTGGATGCAAGAGCATTATTAGTATACGTTAATCGCGTGAAATCGTAAGAAGCAATTTACATTTTGAGCAGAGAAAAAAATGACACAAAAGGTTTAAATTTCGGCGCAGTTGGAAGTATACAAAATGCGAATTTGAGAGCCAATCTGACTAAAAAAATGCATTTCAGTGGATTTTTGTACTTGCGAGCAGGAATGTGATGCGACCCCTGAGCGATAGGTTTCCCAATCTTTCAGAAGTGAAGCTGTTTCGCGGTTCAGCCTTAGAAAAAAAGTTAGTTTTCCGTGGGATAGAAAAAGAGGGAAAACGCGGATTTTTTTCAGTAATTAGAAAAGCGGAACTTTCTTTGAAAAAGAGGAATTCTTTTTTTTCTAAAAAATTAAAAAAGCGGATTAAAAAAGCGGCCACATGGCGGAAGAAACTCATCTCTGATATCAGCATTCCATTTTGTCCAATGTCAAAAACCAGGAACTTTGTGAAGTGCTTCATAACATATTGTATGATTTGTTACCTTATGCTAACATTGCGATGATACTTTTTTGACAATAACAATGGCTAACTGTTGGCGGAAAAATTGCTCACCAAGATTTACAACGTTCAAAGAATGCGCAAGAGATGTGGCAATTCTGAACATTGAATTTCTGTTTAAACAAAGATTTATGTTAATATTTTACATTGTCCAGATAATACAGGAAGTTCTTTATGGGGTCACAAGGATGTCAAAATTCTAAATATTGCCTTACTTATAACAATTTATACTAAAAAAAAAAAAAAAAAACGGTCAATCCTAACAGGGTCATACTGAAAGAGCAATTAACGAGTTTCAAACAGAAAATAAATCAAAATACTAATCATTCTTAAATAACTTTTGTTGTCAGTGTTTAGATCATGTTAGGCTATTAGTAAATAATTAAAAGGTAGGGTTTTAAACTTAAGGTTAATTTAAACTTTCTGTTAATCGCATATTTTCAAGCAGAAAATGTTAAAAGTAAAATAATTAAAAAAAATATTCTTAAACTCGACTAAAATGTATTGCATACCAAGTAAGAATTCACAATATTCACTGTTTGGGCCTTGAGAGCCTGGAGCTTTTCGTTTGCTAGTCATATTTAAAAATTTATAAATTAAATTTTAATAGAATTTTTACTCAAACTAAGCCGCCGTGATGTGAAACTCAAAATGTAAATAAATAAACACTTCGATGCCAACTTTCATTCCTAAAGAAATAGTAGAAATATATTTTTAGAACGAAACTTATTTTCTAAATTAGCAACTAAATATTGTTAACGTAACTTAAATTGAGAAAATGTCAAAGTATTAATTTTCAAAAGACTTTAATTTACTGCATACTGTGTTATTTTATTTATCACTCCTTCCAAAACTATTACCGGAAGTGCTAAAAAATATGCCGGAAGATCATTTAAGGCCACGCATCAACCATTGGCACTTTCGGTTTGTTGTTTGTTTAGAAAATGGAGTATTTCAAGAGTGGATTAAAATCTGTCTTGGGTACACCTCAAGATGCTCAACAGCCTACAGCTGCCGAAACTGTACGTAAAAATAATCTTTATACCAAGTACATAATATGAAAAAACATATATATTATTTACTCTTACTTGCGATATGGAACTAACGTTCTGAAAATGCTACACATGCCGAAATTCTAATTATCATCTGATATTATACTCTATATATTCTCATAAATATTAAATTTAATATTTTCTTTCTTTCGTATGATGCAACTATTTTTACAAAACCATTGCATCTGAATTCAGCATAACTGTCATTATTGAAGCAAAAGCAGTTGCCGGTTACTGCTGTTATTTCAATAATGACGTGTTCTTTTATTACAAAAACGTGCATGCAAACTCTTATTTTCCACTTAATTCTGGAACAAAAATAAGATATGTGTATGTTTCTTCAAAACTGTTGCAATCTAAGCATAAAAAAAAAACTTCAGTTCGGTATTGCTGGTGGGATCTTGGGTAACTGACTTGGTCCTACCGCAATGCAGGAGGGACCCACGGCTAAGCTGATCCGACGATGCGAGAATATAATTGAACTACTATTAGGTATGACAATAACTCCAAACAACAGTCAAATTATATTTCACATTTTGTTATTTGAAGGAAAATCGTAAAAATACCTTAAAATTTGATAAATCAAATTTTGTTGTGCCTTCACAGCCATTGCTTTTAGAAACAGGTTGAATCAATGAAACATCTCTTTAATTACAATCCTATCAAAACTCTGCTAACAGCATATTAACAAAAATGCAATTTTTATCAATGGTTGTTTTATTGGATGAAAGAAATTCACAAGTTTATTTTGCAAAGAAGTTCAGGATTTTAGATATCTATAAAAAGTGTATAATGTGTGATACACTAAATATTTCTGTTTATTAGTTTTTACTAGCTGTGGTTTTGTTGTTGAGACATGTCAGTGTGTATAAATCCTAGCTTTTGATGCTTTGCTTGCTAAAAGGTTAATTTCTGTACAAACCTGGTTTGCTGAAAGTTTCATTGCTATGTAAGCATAGGCTTGGTAAAAGATTCTACACTAAATGCCAGGTAGCTTTGCTTGCTAAAGAGTTCACTGCTGCATAAATCCGTATTTTTACACCTCCCATCGAAGAAAAAAAAATCTCCATTAATAAAATAAACACCCACCCACCTCTAAGAATTACTTTTGATAAACTTTTCTCTGGGAAGACAATTGTACAATTCTTCCATCTTCAAGAAAGAATTTTTCCTTTCTTTCATTAGTACAAATCTCCCCCTACGAGAAAAGTAATTGAAATAATACATTTTTCCCCTTATCCCCCCCCCCCCTCTGAGAAAGGATATATTATGTATTTATACTGTACCCCTCAATGCAAAAAGCAAAGCAAAAAAAAAGTTTATAAACATACAATCTTCCTCTCCCAACCCCCCTGATATTTTTTTCTAAAAAAGTGCACAAAAACCTAGTAGTCCCCATGAATACACTATATACATATTGTAAAAATAAAACTCCCTCTAAGCATTCATCCTTTCATAAAACAATAAAAAAAAATTAAAAAAATATAAAACAAACAATATTTTAAGAAAGGATAAAAAGACCCATACCCTAGATTGTAGGGCTGCCATCTTGTGAAAATTTCAAAAACTGATGGCAGGAATAGTTTTTTCCTGCATTAAAATTTAAAAAAATTAATTAAAATATTAACATTCTGGATGTCAAATTGGAAATTAAAGTTAAGAAACTACTTATATTTAAAATTTCAGAGTTCTCCCTATGCTAGAAGTTATTTTCTATAGACTGAGTCACACACTCTTAGTTTTACTAGTGTAGATTAACCCAGTGATAGGAAGGAAAAGGTAGTTCACATAAATTTTTGGGGGATTTATTTGTTAGGTGTTAAATTTTTTTTTTTTGCCAAGGATTCATTTCTGGGAGATTGTAAGATCTAGTGATTCAAATTTTTAGAATATTGTTTACATTTTGTTCATGCACACAGTTCCATGGAACCTTGTTACTATTTGTGTCACCTCAAAATGTGTTGATTTTTTGGGGATAATGGAAAATATGAATACTGTTTGAATTGACAAATATTTTTAGACAACCTATTCAATACGAGGTGTATTATAAGAGTTCATAGCAGTATGGAATTTGTATTTGTGCTCTCAATGGATCTAGTAAACTGAAAAACTATATTTGCTATAAACCAATGTTTGCTAACCAAACTAAACCTATATTTGCAAACTATTAACAGTGATAATTTTTTCACATTTTCACCACATTATTAAAAAACAATTTTCAATTTCGAGAATTATAATAAGGAAGGATGGCCAGAATCTTATTTTACGTTGAGAGTCCAACAAACAGTTTTGCATGGCTGAAAATAGAAGATAAGAGCTTTATAAAAATGAACAGTTCGTTGTTTTAATGTTAAATAACACTATCTAAATTGCTATATCTATGAACAGTTCGTTGTTTTAATGTTAAATAACACTATCTAAATTGCTATATCTATGCATGGTATATTATTGTTGTACAGTGTTATTTATAATTTTAACGTTATTACAAAATTTAAGTGCAGTGCCTTTCCTAGTTTCTATATGAAGAAAAAAAAAAAATCATAGAATTTGGACCTAAAACACTTATGACCTACTTTTGTGTTCAACACTTTTTTGGTGTTTTTCTCCCATTTAAGATGCTCCACTCATGGTCAGGCGGAAGAATGCCTTGCTGGCATGCATTAGGTCCAGCAATCAAGCCTCGCCAACACTTTGCAGTCTTTAGAGTAGACACAATAGTGATCGTGTCATATCTCATGCAGAGTGGGAGTTATCTCATTTGAGATACAAATGCAGTGCAGTTTCCCTTTATCTAACAACATTTTTATACAGTATAGCCCTCATGTAATTTTTTAGTTGGACATTTTTCACAACAATCAATTATTCAGTGCATTCCAATGAAAAAATAATTTTTATCCCTTCCTAGTATAACTTGGAAATTGTCAGCAACATGATTAACTTATTATAAGTGTTTTATTTTATTTGTAGTTATCTTTATCAAATTTCTACCTATTATCTTAAGATCTCAATTGTTTAGCATTGTTTCTAATAAATAATTTGAACTCTTGTTGTGTCTATAGTGATTGACAAATTATAAGTTGATTTATACCTAATTGATGTATGCTTCTCAATTGCAGATTGAAAAACTGGTTGATAGGGTGCAAACATCCACTCTCCTGGATGATAGAAGAGATGCTTGCCGTGCACTTAAAGCTCTTTCCACGGTAAATGTATCTCAGTATAATTTTAATGTGTCATAAAATTCTAAAATGGATATATTTTTTCCACATTGTGATTAATATGAAATAAGGTAAAAAAAATATATGTATAGGTGTATTTTCTCTGCAACAATGTTTTTTAATTATATAATATATAGGAGAACTTGAATTATCTGTATTTTTTGGAAAAATACATCAAAAATAACATTTTAAAGGTTTTTTTTTATCGATGAATAATAAAAAGTTTGCTAGTGTAGCAATAGGGAATACACAGATGTTTAGTCACCAGACTTGTTAGTGTGATCTCAGTTACCGGAAAATATTTCCATAACATGTCAACTAAATAATTTTCATGGTCATTAAATTATTTACTATACATTACATACCGAAGCAAATTATGTTTTTTTTTTTTTTTTTATTATCAAGAAGCAACATGTTTTTATGAATTATCCAGTTTTATCTGGATGGTTCCAATTAATCTGGATAACTGAAGGCATTTGTTTGTACTTTCATGCAAATGGATTAACAAATAATGTAAAATTATCAAAATAATTAAATATAGAACCATTTGTAAGTGTCTTATTATTTGTCTCCCTACAATTTTAAATATTGTTAGTTTTTGATTGAAACTAACACATATTCGATATATTATTGTTCTGTAAAGTTTAATCTGTTGTATAAAGAATTGAAATACATAATGCCAAACTATCTATATTTAATATTAATAAGTTAAGGGTTTTATCCCTCTCCACCCCCTGAAGAAAAAATGTCTAGTCTTCAGTTTGTTACAAATTTCCTTCGTTATCTTTCGTAGAAAACCTACCATGCAATAACAATTTGAGGTTAGGCAATAAAACTTCTGCTCAATTTTAATAAAAATGCAATTTTAGATTATGTGCTTTTTTTCCTGCAATATGAGTGAATTCTTTTATAACCATATATGTGTTTTTCTCATTCAGTATATGCACATGAAGTGTATCTTGTTTTACTATTAAATACGCTTAAAATATTTTTCTAATGTTAAATATCACTCAAAATGTAAAATTCTTTACAGAAATTTCGTTTGGAAATTGGCAGCCATGCTATGGATGCTCTCATAAGAGTTCTAGAATGTGACAGATCTGATAACGAAATCTTAGGCTATGCCCTTGAATCGATTTGTAATGTTATAAATGGACCTCGAGATGATGAAAGTAAGTTTATTTTTCTATAATTTTTCAATTAATAAATTTTTCAATCATTTGTTTTAAAATTGTGCTTTTTTTATCTTTTAGGTCCTGATTATGTTTATGGAGCAGGTGATGACAATGGATTGCAGTTCACTGAAATTTTCATAAAAAAATCTGAAAATGTTGCCCTATTGCTTGAACTCATAGAAGTAATATTTTAGTTATTGACATAAATTACGTTATCAAAAATTATTTAGATGCTTTATATTTCAGTGTTTTTCAGTATAACAAATAAACTAATAAATAAAGAACTTTATTTCAAAAATGGGCCAGTTTTCCATCTTTGAAATACCAGTCAAAATTAACACTAGTATTTTATTTATAAAATATGAAACAAATTCTGGAACATTAGATATTGTATTTAAGTTAAATTTGTATACAAATGTATACTTATATTTTTAATATATTGTTGGTATATAAAAATAATTGATGTTTGTTGACAGTAAAATGTCTTTTTAAATTATAAAAAATAAAAGGAGTTTAACACTAAAATTTTTTTAATGAACTCTAATACTGGAATACTTTATCTTACTTAAAATAACTTTTAACTTTTTATTAGTTGGGAATGAACTCCACCTAAAATAATGATGGGAAAGAAGCTTTTTTTATGTGAAGTACTTTTCTGAGATATGTTTTATATATTTCTGATTTGTGGAATATTTTTGTAATAAGTGTTTTATATAATACTTTATAATTCAATGGTCTTGCAATTTTCAGGAATTTGATTTTAAAGTGCGGTGGCCAATTGTCAGACTTCTAAGTGGTCTTTTAAGTCACAAACCAAAAGAACTCCAAGAATGCATTTTATTATGTCCAATGGGTGTATCAAGACTTATGGATCTGCTTTCTGATAGCAGAGAGATTATTAGAAATGATGTAAGTTTTTCTCTTCTCTATTTCTAAAAAGATTTTTTTTTTCACTTTTAAATAACATATCATCTTTAAGATTCACTTGGACTTTAGTTTTAAATTTTTTTTACTGAAATATGATAAACATCCACTTGTTTTAATATTAGTATTGTATCAAGAATGAGCTGTTGTCATATTGAAAAGATAATAATTGTACATAAAAACAATCTACTGAAAGAAATAGTATTTCCGTTTCATATATTATAGTAACCTAAAAGCTGATTTATAATCCTGAAATCTTTTACTCAAATATTTCGAACAAAAGTTATATTCTCAGAATCATAAGAATCGAGAGTATACAACACTTGTTCCAATTATATTGAAGGATAACCAGTGTTATCTCCTTTTAACAACCCCAATGTAGATCCATCTGTCTTTTATAACTACTACTCCACGATAATTTAAATTGCTGTCTGTCAGATAGTTCCATTTTTATATCACTCTATTGTAACTGTTTTCTGATATTTAAGTTAAAATATGATTTATATAATTTGCATGTCCGGTCACCTGTATTATACTCGATCTACATCCTTGAAATCATTATCTCTGATAAATTTAAACAACTTTATCAAATTGTTTCTGGATTTTATTTCTTTCAATTAAATACATGTTTAGTTCCTCTATCTAACACCATAATCCAAACTTGAGTTCCCCTGCAGAATTTTCGTTGTCCTCTGAACCTTTTTAAATTAATATCTATGTATATAAAACTGAGTTGTCTGAACCCTTATACAAATCCACAGTTGTGCACCTAGAGATACAAAATTTGGTACATAGAAGCTTTAATGGAGAACATCTTTTAAATTCGACTAAAAGTTGCTTTCATGAAAATTTAATGACATTAAAAAAAATTCTTGGAATGGCAACGATATTTTTTTATTAATCAGAATGAAACCAAAAGTTATTTTAATGAGTCCTTATTTTTATGTATTACAATCATCTGCCCGAAAAGCGGTTCGAATACTATTATAATTTTCCCATATATTTACTGTTAATCTGCACTCTGCGAATGCGCCGTTTGAAAGCGTAACTTAATATTCATATAATATTCTTAATAACATAATATTCTGAATGTAAACATAACAGCTATCATTATTGAAATTCACCGAAAATTTTAAAATCATTTTGACATTTGTTAATATTTCTTCTTATTCCCAAGTAAATATTTATTCATTTTCTCTAGTATTTAACCCAGAATATCAAAATTCATTGTTTTGATTATTTTCATTTGTATAGCGTTTTTTTTCCCTTGTGTATCAAGTTCCATATTATTCAATCTAGATTTGAATAAATTTTTTTTGTATTATACATGTTTTACTATTTACACCAAACTGTTTTGCAATTTACACCAGAAGCGTAGTATTTTATATTCGATTTTTTTTTTTGTGCTTTATTTTGGTTGTTATTAGGAAGTTGGTAAGGGGGTTCTATTTTTTTTTTTTTTTTTTGTGTACTAAAAATATTTGAAGAATACAAAATTTTTTTGGTACAGATGTAGTATAAGGTATTTCTTTGGCACGATTTTATTTGGTGTTTTTCTACAGATAAATGCTGTTTCTCGCAACTGTTTTTATTTTCAGTTATATTTTAATTTTATTGTATTATTTATAATTTGAACTTTAATTTGGTACTATTCTGTTAGCTTCGTAGCAGTTAAAAAAAATGCCAAATTGCAGATCTAACAACCTTCAAATAATTTATACTTGCTATATTTAGAATTGGTGATACATTTTTAACGTCATTTAAACAGGTAAACATTTAGACTTTGCACCAACTGGTAACCACCTGATGGAAGAGCATCCTTCATAATTTATATTTCAACTTAATTTTATGATTATTAATGTTTTTTTTTTTAGTTGCTGTGTTTTTGATTTTTGTGATCGTTAAATGAAAACAAATCGCCAAATGCCTTATTCTACAACTGTTCCACTTTTTCTTAAATGTAAACTTCTATGTCTTTCAACGGGTCGTCAGCAGTGCGGAGCCACCCTGCTAATCCTTCCTAATACGAAGTAACCGGCAATTCCCTGCACACTTAATGTGATCTAACTGGTCCTTTATATAGTTACAAAGTAATATTCTTAGGTATAAATAAGGTAGTCTTCCTAATGAATCCAGACAAACTGTTAGTTTTTTACTTTTTACCCGTAATGTGCTGAAACTTAAAAACTCCATCAATCGACACCTGTCAGTCATTAATAACTTCATCTTCATTAATTTGAGACTCTTAGCAATAATAGGTAGCATTCATATTCCTGAACATGAAGTGTGTGATTTGATATTTGTCATTGTAAGATATACTCCATTTGACAGCCCAGTCTGATAATTTGTTTAAATTACTTTACAGCTGTTCAGTTTGTTTCTTACAATTTACAATCTTCATTCCCACTTTGTTTATTGCATCGGCTCAAATATTAAGTATGAGGCTTTTTAAAAAACGTAAACTTAAGTACTAGAATCTACAATATAAGTTCTGCTTATTATCAAATACTCAATTTCAATAGTCCTGTTTATCAATGCTAGATATTTTCCATTTTTATTTAGACTCTACTCCTACTGGAACACTTAACAAAGAGCAATGCGAATATTCAAAAAATAGTGGCGTTTGAGAATGGTTTTGATAAGTTACTCCATGTTATCTCTGACGAAGGCTACAGTGATGGAGGCAAGTGAACTCTTTTATTATTTTCCTAACTTACATTATTTGTTAAGTGTAAAGATTACTTAAGTTTTTGTATGCATTTGTATCATAGTATTCTTAGATTAATTGCCTACTCACAGGATTGACAAGCTAGGAGATATTTCATTCAATAAGCAAATTAGTCTTACTCTTCCCACTATTAATACATGTAAAGAAACATAGTTTTGATAACATACTCATTTCTCTACTACTTAATTTAACTAGTAAAGGAAAAATATGCATTTTTTATTTCGTCCACTGCATTAATTATTTGTGTAGTTCTATATACTTATGTGTACTTTTTATTATTATTATTATATTGCAGTTTGTAACTAGATGATATATTTTTATTGTTTGAAAATTAATTAAATGTCATTATATATTTTGTAGGTGTAATAGTAGGAGACTGCCTACGAGTGATGTTAAGTTTATTGAAGGGTAACGTATCCAATCAGACATTCTTTAAGGAAGGTTCATACATTAAACATTTGGCGCCATTCTTTGATTTGCAGGATTCTTCCGAAAGAGGGTGGACACAGCAAAAAGCTATGAACACTCTAATCATGTTGCAGGTTAGTTTTATTTTACAATTGATTTTTTGATATAATAAAAGGCAAAGTACACAAAAGAGTTTTTGTGGAAGAACTAGTTGCACATTGCACTTTTCCTCTTTATTTTGTTATCTTAATTTTTTTTATTAACAGAAATCTTTTGTATGTCAAAATCTTCTTTTATTTTTTCAACTTGTATGATTTCTAAGGAGAAAAAATGTATTTTCTGTTTTTTTCTCTTTCTCCTTTCATTGATCTTTTGCAAAGGAAAATACTCTGAAATGTCTGGGTTCAATTACCACTTGAAAGAAAAATAATCTGATTTGGTTTTGGAGAAATAAGAACTTGAAATAGCTAGTTTCGCAAGGCAATTTTTCACATCACCCTTCTTCTGTAGGAATTTATTGAAAACTCCTAAGGAATGCTGCACATATTTTGAGAAAAACTTAAAGATTTTTTTTCCTTCAGATTGTTAGAGTTTTGGTGTCTCCAAATAATCCTCAGCAAGTCACAGTATCTGCCCAGAAAGCTATGTATCAATGTGGTAAGTGTTTAAATATGTGAAATAGGAAATACTATAATTTTGGCAAATGCCACAAATCAATATAAAAAAATTTACCTAGTATATAAATACCAACCAATACTACTAAAGTATAGTACAAACTATAATCTGATTTATAATTTATTTCACAAATTTATTTTGAATTGAAAATAAATATTATTTTTAAGGCTTATTGGAACAGCTATGCTCTATATTAATGGCTTCTGGTGTCCCAGCTGATGTATTAACAGAGGTAAATACCAACACCGTGTTTCCTATTTAAATTTTATTTAATATTTCTTAATCTGTTATCACATTTTTACTTGCATGTATTCCATACAGTAATTTATACATTATCATAATTTTTAATCTTATTTTTTCAGACGATAAATACTGTTGCAGAATTAATTCGAGGTAACCATAGTAATCAAGAATATTTTTCTACTGTATGTGCTCCAACTACTCCTCCCAAGTAAGTTACATAATAAATTAACTTACTGAATTTTTTTTAAACTCACAAAGATTTAAAAATATTTGTTAATATTCAAAGATATTATGATTCTGTATTTTGTCTGTAAATGGTAGAATTAAAGATACTGTGTAATGCAAAGTTCAAAAGCAGATTTTTTTTATTTGGAAATAAAATCCTTTTACATTGTATTCTTAATTTCATACCATACTGAGTATTCATGCAAATAATTCTTAATATGTGACTAAATTATATTGTGTATAAGATAATAAATTTTGATCAATATTTTTATTTAAAAAAAAATGAAATTTTTGATCGGGCTAGAATTTAATGTACTTAAACATCAGCTCATAAGCATGATCTAAATTTTCTCAGCAAGCTCCTTTGTGCACTTTGCAATAGTCTCGTAAATTATATAATTGACAAAACAATATATATTTTAAAGACTTGCATTACAAAATCATTTTGATTAGTATTTGATGTCATCGAAACCATACTTCTATGTAAATAAAAAGATGTGATTAACAATTTGACAGAGTCCAGCAACTGTTATACTCCAATCTTGTAGAAAGATTAGAAGAACCAGAATACCACCATATGCTCATAACTTTGTCATTATTTAAAAGCCAAGGAAAAAATTATTAAAAAAAATAAAAAAATACAGTGTTGAATTTTCCTAACTTCTTTGTAAGCTAAGTTTCATAAAACATACCTTTGACACATTTAGTTTTGTGTTTAATGAAAATAGTGATATTTGTAATGTAAGAGTATTTTTTTTTTTAATATAGGCCAGCCATTGTTGTTCTTCTGATGTCTATGGTAAATGACAAACAACCATTTAGCTTGAGATGCTCTGTTCTTTATTGCTTCCAGTGTTTTCTCTTTAGAAATGAATTGGGCCAGGCACAAATTGTACAGACTCTTTTACCTTCCACTGCTGATGGTATGTTTCTTTAATTTCAGTCTGTTTATTTGTATATTCACATTCAAACCAATGTGACATTTCACATATTTGTAAAAAGTATTATTTGTAATGCAAATTGTATATTTTGGATGCTCTATAAAACATTCAGCAACATCATAAATATGTAACTATCCTGTTTAGTTTTCACTGTGTAAACGCAGTTCAACAATGACATAATGATTATTAACACAGAGGATGTTGTACCAAACATTAAGCTGCTTGAATAGAGTTTTCTCCTCAAAATTATTAATGTGGTGCAGCTTTCCCTCATCTGGGAGTCTAATTTTTGGACTAATTAGTCCAAATATTGTGGTTTCAGATCGCTATTTTTGTAGCATTTTTAATTCTTACCTTATGTCCGGTTAAGCTTGGGAGTGATTAAAAATTTAGTTTGTATATCTTAAAAAAATAGGAATGAATTTCTTGATACAAGCTTTTCTGGAAAGAAAAAAAAAGAAGGGGGGGGGGGGATGCACCTCTGCATATCACCGCTAGAGGTTGGGAAATAGTTTAATAAACTATTGCCTGTGTATTTGGATAAATTAAAATTGTAAAGTTATAAACTATATTTGATAGAATATATATATATATATTTTTTTATAGTGAACACAGTAACAGTTGGCCAACTGCTCTGTGGTGGCCTTTTTAGTATGGACACAGTATCCAATTGGTTTGCTGCTGTCGCTCTGTCTCATTCACTTGTGGACAATCCAACACAGAAGGAGCAACTGCTGAGAGTTCAGCTTGCGACTAGCGTTGGAAATCCAGCCATATCCCTTATTAATCAGTGTGCTATGATGTTGCAACAAGTAAAAAAGTTTTCACTTTTTTGTTTATTATTTCTTTTTAATATTGTGAATATTAATTTTTTTTTGAGTTGCAAGAGTGCACAATTAGCAAATTTTTTTAAATAGATATGAACTTAATATTTTTGATGAATGAATCTGTATAATATGTATTTTATATAATTATTTTTTATGTTAACAACTTTCAGTACTGACTTAAAATTTTATTCTTGTGTAAAAAGAAAGTTCACAAAAATATATTTTTTGGTGTCTCAAAACACTTAATGTGGAAGTGGAGCCAACTGTTTGATTGAGGGAAAACTCATTAAAATGTATTTCCAGAGTAGCCACAGAACCTGGAAATCTAGGAAATGTCAGGGAGCTTTCTGATTCTGGAAAAAATCAGAAAAATGGCAGGGAATTTTATAAAATTTCAAGAAAATCAGCAAATTTTTCTATGTTCTGAAGGTACTTTTCCTCGTTCATCTGTATTTTGGCGCCATTTACACAGAGAATCGTGGCGGTAATCATTAGTTTACCGCCACGTTTAATGTAATGAAATAAGTTCAACTTTTTATTGCCGCAAAAACTATTTTTAAAAAATGGACATATTATCTCTTTAGCATACACGTTCTATTTGGTCAAGGTGTCTACGCTTCTGGAAAAGCTGGGGAAAATTGAAAAAAATTTGCCGTAAAATCAGGGAATTTTTTAGAAATCTGTCGGGGAATTATCGGGGAACTTCTTTTCCTGAATTTTGTGGCCACTCTGATTTCAGACATGCATTGTGTCAGCCTCAGATTGAAAAGGTGAAATGAAAAAATTTATTAAAAAAATTGAAGTGGTAAATATAAGAGACTTGTCAAGTTTGGCTTGGTGTTTGGAATAATTTTGCTATTTCTACTTCCTCCGCTTTTCTTCAAACTGCTATTACACTATAGTAAAGAAGAACTGTAAAATGAACGATTAGGTAAAAAAGACAACACATAATTGAAAGGGATCAAAGTAAAAGAGCTTGGTGAAAGAAACGGAAAACATATTAAATTTGGTCTTGCTGCATGAAAGGCCTCAAATGTAGTTTGAAATATATATATTTCATTATGTATTAGTATGTTTTATGAAATTTTTAAAACATATTAAATTGCTCACATATAATGTGTAATGTTGCATCCTTAACAAATTTCTTTTTGTTTCAATAGGGTGGAAAGCTACAAACCAGATTAGGTCTCTTAATGTTAATGAGCACTTGGCTTGCTAACTGCACTATAGCAGTCATGCAGTTCCTCAGTATACCTACTAACATTCCATTTGTATCCTTTTTCTATTGCTTTTTTAAAGATATGCGATTGTAAATATTTTAACTGTGTCCGTTCTTTTTTATCTTTCATTGTCAATTTGTCATATGTTTGAAAGATTTTAGATGTTTCACTTGGCATACTTGTCACTTAATTTCTTTAGTAAAATGTAACAGTTGTTTTAATTCAGAAGCATATTAAAAGCATTCTTTGAAAGAATTTCCAATTGATTTTAGATATAACCTATTAACATAAACTTATAGATTTCATCTTTTTGTATTGAATGTGGAAAGTATTTGAATTGTTTACTTAAAAAGCTCTTGTCCTTTTTTCAAAATACTTAACCATTCTATAAGAACATGGTACAATTTTCTTGGCTATAACATTTATTCAGATTTCCAAATAGTAAATTAAATTTAAGAACTATTTGAAAATACGAGTAAGTGTTATGAATTGTTGATATTTACGTAGCTTTTGTTGCATTGTAAACAGTTTTAGAAAACAGACATGAGCCTTTTCCCCATATTGAACGATTCAATTGAGTTTAGATAAAGTTGTATGAAATGGAGTAATATTATATAACTGTTAACTTTTCTATTTTTTAAAATAATATTATTAAGCTCTAATTATTTCATTTACTTAATTTTTCCTTGACAATAATGCAGTTAACTTCACAAGTAAATCTCGCTGAAGGAGATGAACATGAAGATCTAGTTCAAGGAATATGTGCTTTTCTATTGGGCATATGCATTGAATTCAATGATAATTCACAGCCCAGTTTCACTAAGTAAGAGAGTAAATCTAATTTTTTTTTTTATGAATTCTATAAAAGACTTGGCTGAAAATATGTTACATATATATCATAAATATTGTTTATTTTTAGGGATGATCTTTGTCAACTCATTGTAAAGCGCATAGGTCTTGAGACTTTCTTAGATAAACTGGTTGCTGTGACTAAGAATGAAAACTACAGTAGGGCTGCTCAAAATCCACATTTGAGATTCAAGCAACCATCAGAAGTTTTGTTTGATTTTGAATTTTGTCGATTATTCAAATCATTAGAAGGTAACTTTATTTTTATGTTGTGCTTTATATATTTTCATCTAGCTATTAGTGCAGTCGAAGAATTTAAGCCGTTAACGTTAAGTCGATAGGGCCGCTGAAATTATTTGCGTTAACCGAATTTCATGTTAAACTATAAACAACAAATTTAATTTTAAACGAATAAATTAACCCTAAGTTTTAAGTACAGAGAATTGCTTTTATGTCGTGTTAAACAGGATTTCATTTTAAGCAATTTTGCATTAACGGGGTTTGACTGTACTTTATAATTTAATAGCCCAATTACAGAAACAGTCATGTTAACTTCAAATGCATTCTCAATTTTTTTTTTAAATGTTTACGAATTCCCTAGTGACGTTATATTAAATCTTATCTTGCACAAATAATCAAGATAATTATGGAAACCTCAAAAAAAATTTCCCAATTTAAAAGCACAGTGATAAGATAGTATAAACAGTATTTTTACAATTTCAGATAGAGTTGATGTGTATTTTTATTTTAATCATGACATCTCCCTTTTTGGTACAGGGGCTTCAGTTTTAAGGAACTGTTTTTCAGAATTATATCTGTGTTTCTCTGTACTTTTCCATTTCGTAGGCACAGGTGATAAAGTCGCCAAAAATTATACAACCAACTCCAAACAGAATATCCTTGCTGGTAACCTTTTACCCCCACATTTTCAAAACAAGTCATGGTTTGTCAAATAAAGTCTGCTTGCCAAGAGTTGCGACTTTATTAACCTTTTTTTATGTGTATGCTATGCCAATAAAGTCTGCTTGGCAAGATGTACGACAGCGAAATGGAAAAATACCTGCTTCTCTTTCAAAAGTTTTCTTTTAGAAGTACTGATATGGTTGAACCTCCTGAAAAGATGCCTGTTAAAGGTTCCTACCACCTTTCACTATTGGTTTTAAATTCTTTCGTAATACAGTTTGGGGTTAATAGTTAATCTAGATTATTGTTATATAATATACACTGAGTGGGCAAATTGTTATGCACGCCTTAGTGCTTCGTTAGGCTACTCTCCTATATTTGATACTGTTTTGGTTCTTGTCATGGTCTTCATTGAGTTAACAATGATCCTTGTGATGTTCTGTAATTTTCTGTACTGTTGTCTTTTGTAATACTAGATGCTATACGTTTTATCTAACCATTCACTTAATGACAACCACAATTTGCATTCAGACCTAGTGTTTTAGCTAACATTCCACTTTTAACAAAATGCAGCTCTTGAACATTTTACAAATGTAACTTTCTATGATCGTTCCCTTGCCACCAAGGTTTACAAAATCATGCTTACAAAGTTCTTTAAATAAGAGTTGTTTACCCATCATATCTTCATTAACAAATCACTTTTATTTTTGTTGTAAGCACTTTTTTTTATGCTAGGCTCTTTTCCTAATATCAATGTTATTCATAACAAGCTTGTCTTCTGATGATAGTAATGTGACACCATAGCTAATTTGCTTAAAACTGTTGAGGGTGTTTAGTAAATTATTCACTTAGTGTATATTTTAATTAACTTATAGAAGAGATTTGCATTTAAATGCTATTTAACAATTATTTACCAAACTTTATTAAGATAAAATAAATCTTGATAGGATTATTTCTCATTTATACTAGGCGGACTTTGTTTAAACAAACTCTGGGGGATCTATAAAATTAATTCGTTTTAATTGTTGTTCGAATTATCCACAAAACAATAAAATAATTTTTCCTAAACGAAATTTTGAGCAATTTTTTTAAACAAAATGTTTGATTTAAGTTGGTAATGTATATTGAAATTAAGTAATAAATTTAAAATTTGTCATAGATAAAATGCAATTACTAGATCTCTTTTAAAAAGTTTTAAAAGTAAAACTTCAAAAGCTACAAAAATGTATTAATTGAAATTACATTGCATATGAAATTCTTTGAAAATTTTAGTTAAAAAAAAAAAATTAAAGTTAATAGGATGAGGTAAATACCTTATCCTATTTCTGGATGAGGTATATACCTCATTTGATTGACTTAACTAAATAAAGTATCCTATTATTTCTTAAAATTTCTTTTCATAGTATTTCTTATTTTCTGAACAATTACTGCAGAAGTCTTCAATTACATTTAAATTATTCGGGCATTCTGAGGAATTATCTTTTCTTCAGAAAAACCAATGAAAATGTACATTTGACTTGTTCATTTCCTATGAGTAATTTAATATGAAATAATAATTATGAATAATGTAACATCTAATAATCTATGCCTTTGCTGGGGTATTGTGATTAAGTGGCACATGCAATACCAATAACCCATATCATGGCAGTGGTGACCCAGACATGATTTGAACACGCAACCTTCTGATCTGAAATGGAATTTCTTCCGAGAAAAGAAACTCAAGAAAACATTATATGCTGATGATTAAGATTTCCCATTGCTATTGCTTTTCTGCACCAGAACATGTCCGCCACACCTTTATATAATGTATGTTGGTATAATTTATGTATTTTCTCATTTGTGTATTTTTTGTTTCAGGGACAGTCATTAAAGCTGTTCAACCCAAACCAAAATTATTGAATGAATCAGAATCATCAATGACTCCTGAGCAACAGGGTTTACTTAGACAATACAAAGACCTAATTCGAGACCAAGTATGACTCATATTATACAGAAAATTTTACTGCAGAAATAGAAACTTATTATTGCAGAAGTATTTAATAAGCATAAAAAAACTCTTTTGTGCTCATACAATATTAATTAAGAATAAAAAGTAATTTAAAAAGAAGAAAAAAAGAAAGAAAAACCATAAACGTTTTTCTTAGCCTAGGTTTTGTTAATTATTCTAAGTAACATCATATTTATGTTACTCAATAATTTTTATCTTGTAAGCTTCATTCTTAACAGTTTTGTGATTACTGATAGGTATTGCAGAGACTTAAAAAATAACAACCTATATATATAAAATATGCAAGGTCATTTATTTTCTATAACTTATAATCTGTTAATACTCTATGGTTTCCAAATTTACATGCCAACAGCACAGCTATTTTTAATAACAAAACTTATATAACGTTAATTCAGTTAGTATATTTAAGAATTTAATATTTATAATTTGAAAAAATTGAGAAAAGGAATTAAAAAATAATAAACAGTTAGCATAAAGGTTTTCATAAATACAAAGAAAAATATTTGTATTACTTAGTAAAATTTTTATTTTGTAAGCTTCTTTATAAAATTGCTAATTGATTTTGAGGGTACTACAAAGATTTTTGTGTGTTTTTAAAACATGCAAGGTCATTTACTTTGTGTAACCCATATAATTATTACTTTTTCTATGTATTTACTTGCATAAAGATTTTCACTAATTGCATACCAATATCCCAGCTGTATTACAGTGATTTAATTAATGTTCTTGTTTATAATTGTATAAATTCTGTCAGTATACATTTTTTAGTTATAAATTTCAAATTTTGTTTCTGTAGGATCAGCAGCTTCATGAATTGAAAAGTGAAATAACTGAATTAAAATCCCAATATGAATTATCCAAAACCCAAGTAGATGACATGACAAGCACAATTCAGCAGCTTAAAGATCAAAATTCTCTTCTTAAAGCTCAAAGATGTATGCTTATCTTGTAATATTTTTTAATTTTAAGATTAGTGTATCAAATGTGTATTTTTTTTTATATTATTGTGTAAATATTGATTTGAAAATTTCTTCAAAACTTAAACTTTTAAAGATTTTATTTTTATAGAATTGTGATTCGTTCATTGTATTGTTATGCTTTTAAGTTTGCTTATTCTGATTGCATGTAGATTTCTTGTAATAAAAAACATTCATTGTTATTTTATTCAAATGTCGTATTTTGTTTCAGCTGTTTCTGGAAATAATTCTAGTCTAGAAGTTCAGCAGCTACGGCAAGAAATTGAACAGCTTAAGATTGAACTTAACCAGAAACAACTTGAAATAAATGCCAAAAATGAAGAAATTAACCAAATAGTAAATAGTTGTCATTCTTTCCCAATTACACTTAATTTGTTTGTAGTTAAAATAAACTTTCCTTGTAATTTCTAGTCTTATATAATGCTATTGTAAATAAGTTATGTAGGGCACATTTGTTAATTTTTACATTTCTTATACATTTCAATAGCTTAATTTGCATGATTGTGTAAATGGCTATTTATCAGTACCTTTTTAAAACTAATTGAAAAAACCATTTGAAGAAAGATCCATGTTAACTAATGTTTTTCTTGTTAACCTCATAATTATATGAACTTTAATTATTTTTATCAAGTTCTGTTATCTATGGTATTATTGTTGCAGTAAGTTAATATCAAACTAATATACAGCCAAACCCCTTTAACCTGAAATCGATTGGGCCACTGAAATTCTTCGCGTTAACCAAATTTCGCGTTTGACGAACAAATTAACATTAAATTTTAAGTATGGGGAACTGCTTTTACTTTTCGTTAAGTTGGATTTCACGTTAACAGGGTTTGACTGTACTGCATAAAATTATCACACATATCAAATAAATAGTCAACTAATAAAAATGTTTAATTATTATTTGTTTTGTAGAGTTCTGCAGGACTGTTAACACCGAATAAAATCAATCTTGAAAACCATGAAAGTGATGTAGAGAAACAAAATCAAATAGATAATAATGAATATTTTAATAAAAAGATTCGCTGTTTAACGGAAGAACTGAACGAGAAGAGACAAACAATAGACTCATTAATGGTAAGTTTTAAAATTAATTTGCATTGAGTTATTAAACTTAAAAATAATTTTTTTGCAAAATATTAATTTTAATGTTGGCTCAATTTAGCGCCCTCCTTATTTCCTTTTTCTTTGCTCTCTAAAAAAGTATCGACAGCAAGAACCTTAAGATTTTGACTAAAGTCTTAACAACTTTTTAATTGTCTTAATAATATATTGGTGATAATTTCAATAACATGAAATAAATATCTGGAACATTGATTAGTACTGATTGAAAGAGAGGATAAATATCATCCTTAGTAAGCTGATTTAGCATTCTATTTCCTTATTATTAAATTTTGTTCTATTAATAATTACACTTAAATTTTTTAAGAGAATAGCTCAAACTTTGGCACCTTCTAGGGAAGAGATGCTTACTATTTTTTTTTTTTTTTAATTGTGTACTTTTAGACAGGGTTTCCACAGTCATTAAAAGTGCTTAATATTTTTGTAATGCTTTTCCAGGCCTTAAAAGTACTTGAAAATGCTTATAGGTCCCTATTTTTTATTATTATCTGCATCGCACCAAAATTTTTTGGTGTATTTGCATTAAGTATGCATTATCTTGTACTTTATTTGGTTTGTATTTGATGATTGGTGAAGTAGAAATCAAATGGTTTTAGTTACTGTACTCTGCGAGAAGAACATGTGAGATTAGTGTTTACGTTTTGCAAGCCAAAAAATCATATACCATCATCAAAGTCTGTTTATAAGGTAAAATGCAAATTGTGTATGAAGATTGTGATATTAATGCTCTGGGAAAAGCAGCTGTAAAGTCACTCATTAAAGACCTGATGCACGAAAAAAATTTTCAAAGGTCTGTAGAGATGTGCGCTAACGGGAGTCGAACCAGGGACTCCTATATCAGTGGACAGGCGTGCTTACCACTAGAAAAAAGTTACCACTAGTGTCTAGGCATTGTATCCATCATTTGTACACAAGACCACAACATAGCCTCTTCCAAGTGAGTCGCGAAGGGGTGAATGATTGAGTTGCTTGCATGTGAGTTGAGTGCGTTGCATGTGGTTGTTTGCTTAGTTGCTAGTGTGGAGGTTGTGCAGTATTTTTCAGAAGGCTCTGATAGATGGCATCATGATTCAGTTGTTCAGCAGTCACCAATGTAGCAATGTGCACTAACGGGAGTCAAACCAGGGACTTCTAAATCAGTGGACAGGTGTGCTAACCACTAGACAAAAGTAAGGTGTATTTGTCAAATATGTACACGAGACCACCACAGGTCCTTAAAAATATTATTCAGTTCCTTAAAAGTCATTGCTTTTTACTCTATGATTTCAGTGGGAACCCTGTTAGAGTATATAATTAACAACAGAAGCTACATTTATTTCCAGTTGAAAGAAATTATACATTACTCTAAGTAAGCAAGAATGCTTATTAGACACTCTCTATGTTTTCTCAAAAAGACATCTTATACTTCCAAACTGATTTAATTGCTTAAAGCAAACAACTTGTCAAATGCATACACTCCTCCTAATGCATGATAATGAGGCTTCGATGATTTTCGGCCTGTAATACACAGGGTTTGGTAATATCAGACAGGTACAGCTCGGAAATGCACATTTCTGCAGAATTATATTAATTGTTATTAAGCTAAGATTAAATTCAGAAGGCAAGTTTGTATTATCTCCTAATAACCATACATTTATGCATTTAATTTAAAAAATAAGTTCATTTATATACATTCTTATCTAGATTAATTTTCATTGCACAGCTTGATTGAACTTCAAATAACATCTCATTTTAATGTTCCTCATAAACAAAAATCATGTATTTTCTTTTTATATACAAGCAACAGTATTTCAACAAAATATACTATGGAAATTTCATAAACGTACATCAAAAATGATTTTTTCCTAAGTCATAAAAAAAGAAGAAATATACTAAGCTTATTCTAAAGTAGCAGTGGTATTGCTTTGTCTAACATAGTGTTCAGGGTATTCAATTAGTCAGCAAGATGTTCTCAGTTCGAACCATGCAGGTTTTCTCTTTAAAAAGTAGTATTTAAATGTATTGTATGTTAAGATCAATGTAGATTAAAAAGTATCTTATTGGTCAACTGTTTTAAAGTGCTTTTTATTTTTGCCAAATACTTCTTTGACATTTAAAGAATGATATGGTAAAATAATTTAGTTTTAAATCATCACACCCTTTTTTTCCTGGCGGGACTTGTTGTTCTCGCCCTTTTTCCCATGGTACTGTATTTATTTATACACCTTGAGATAAATTGGGACTTTGGAATCCACTTCTATAAACTTCATTCTTCAATTGCTGGATGGCACCACATTCTTATTTCTCTATGGAAGCTTGTTCGAGACAAGTACATTAGACGATGTAAGGTTCAAACAATTGCCTAGAAGATTTAAAATCGTCCAAGTGTTTGCGTAAGAGAAATAAGTGCTGCCATACAATAATTAAAGAATGAATTTCTTTGAATTGAATTTCAAAGTCCCAATGTACCTCAAAGTGTTTAAATTAATACAGTTCTATGACTTACTCACATGACTGACAGGACTTATAAGTCCTGCCAGTAAATAAAGGTTTTACCTGAAATTTCCATTTTAAATTTAAAACCTGTTCCTAATGTACTTACATTAAAAAAAATTTTAATTGAATAAATACTTAAAAATATCCTCCACTTTCAATTTGTTTTCTCACAATTATAAGAAAAATATGATTCCCCTTTTCCCAGTTTGAGAGTTATAAATCATGAATGCGACTAGTAAAACATTTTGTGTGCATTATTAACATTTTAAAAATGCCTATTTTCTTTACCCAGCAAAAATTTCCATGTTCATTTACTAAATAACATAATGTGTTTGAAAAATTGCTAAAATCCTTAATTTAAGTTCATAGAAATAATGAACTTCTACCATGTTTACTCAGTTTCAATTTACTGTATATAACACATAGTTTCCTAAATAGCCATGTTTTTTTTAAATTATTCATTTAGATATTATTTAAAATCTATATATTTAATAGGCAATACGTTTTTTGGGGTTAGTCCGTCCGCCTAAACTGCTCAACCGATTTCAATGATCATGGTGTCATTTTAAAGGAAATAAGCTGTAGATTTGCCAAAACGTGCCAAAATAATTTATTAACACTTTATTAATTAGTTAAATTTCAATATTTTTCATCATTAAGCTACTACAAAGCCTCAATGATTTTGAATATATGAATGGCAACATCCTTACGTATGTAAACAACAAACCCGTTTTCAATGATCAAGGTGTCATTTTAAAGGAAATAAGCTGTAGATTTGCCAAAACATGCCAAAATAATTTATTAACACTTTATTAATTAGTTAAATATCAATATTTTTCATCATTAAGCTACTACACAGCCTCAATGATTTTGAATATATGAATGGCAACATCCTTACGTATGTAAACAACAAACCCGTTGCTAATTTTAAAGCTCTTTTTAAACTCTTCGTTTCAAAGTTAATTTTTTCTGTTTTTCTGAAGCATTTTTGTATTAGAGTAATTATTATTTTGAAGTATTTCTATCCAGAAAAACCAACCCAAGCGAGGCATTCAGGGGTTGGTGAGTGTAGCTTGAGTTGTTTTTTATCAGAATAAATAAAAGATATTGGGACTTCAATGTAAGGGCATAGCTAATGAAGTTTTAAGTCAAAATGTTGGCGGATAGTATATTTAACTTTCTATTATGAAACTTGCAATTTGGGTGTTTTCTCTATTAGGCCTTACTTTAAATTTATAAAAATTTGGTTAAATTTTTTATGGCTGGCAAACCTATTCGAGCGAAGCAAGATGTTTTAACCACAAATTCGAGCGGCAAAGCCGCTCAATCCGAGCGTAGCGAGGCGTTTGGGGGTTGGCGAGCGTTAGCGAGCTGGGGGCGAAGCCCCCTAGTAGTATTAATTACGTCACAGTTATTATTTCTGGGAAAGTTTTTAAAAATCTTCAAGTGTTCTTAAGATTTGCAGAACATATATAAAAAAAAAAACACATTTAATTTTCATTAATCTGTTTCAAAGTGATAATTTCTGTAATAAAAATTGGCAAGTGAATTTAGTGTAAGAATGTTTTCTCATTCACAAAATAATACTATTACACATATTTAATATTATTTTTAGCTCTTCTACATTATAGAAGTTCATAATAAATGTGTTTCCATTGTTTAAGCACATATCTACAGAAAGCTTCAAATTTACGATAGGAAATCTGAGTTTGAATTACTGTCAATTCATACATGTTTTAACAAAATTATCATTCCCATATTCAGAATCAGGAAAACACTTTTTTGTTAATATAACTTGGTTAAATAAAAATTAATTTGTTGTGGTTCTCTATTTCCAATTTTTCTGTTTATTCCTTGTTTAAAATTGTTAATTTTAATTGCAATTTTAACATTGTTTTTATTTTAGTTTGACAAAGAACTTTACACATTAGCTAAATATATAAATAATAGTTTAAATTTAAAGTATTATCAGTATTTTGAATGTAGCTTAAAACTTAGAAAACAGGGATTAATTTGATTTGCCTGCTTGTCATAATTGTTTGATTTGTGAAATTTTTTGTGAGATTGCGTTTTGCAGAAAGTTTAGCTTTTTTGCTGGTAACTGTACCATGTCTGTAATATGCACGACCTTATGTACATGAAAATTAATTTCTATTTTCATATGAATATGCTTTCAAAGCAGTGTTAAGTTTTTCCCGATTCCTGTGTTTAGATTTCAACTTATGGTTTAGCTGTACAATGCCTGACTGGAGATTTTGTCATTTTGGGTTTGTATCTCAAACTATCTATTACGGATTCTGCTTTAAAAAACATAAACTATGACTGGAGAGAACATTGTCCGATTTCATAGTGGTTTTCCAAATAATGTCTTATTTTAAATCTAAACGCTGGACTGTCTTCTTTGAAAAATCTACTAGAAGTAATTCACTCCCTTATGTTTGGTTTATGTGCATTTCAGATATCAGTAGTTTCTCTATACAATATTATTCTCTCCCATGAATATCTGATGCAACTGACTTCTGTTAGAAAGCATTTGTTTTTCTTTAGGTCATTAGCATGTTGAACACCACACAAATTTATTAAGGAATTCCCCTTCATGCCTTGGAGCTCTGCTTAGAATCGCTGGTATTGCGGTATAGCAATGCGAAGCGCACTACTAACGGATTGAAATTTACTCGATATAGCTGTGTAAATATATTAGGGCCATTGTTTATTATCGCAATAGAAGATATTTATGTTTAGAAAGAAATGCTTATAGACATTCGTTCCACACGTTACTCCTGACCTCAGACTTAAAATTCTTGGGTAGGCAATTTTTCACAAGGGCATTTTGGACATAGTATATTTAATAATATTTTTATCGATTGGAATATCAATAGGACTTCAAAGCCTAAGACTTCCTGCACTTTAAAAAGTACCAAGAAAGGCACTATGTCAAATTATATTTGTAAGAAAAACAACAGCGTAATGTCAGCCACCGATGGTTTGCGTGGCACTCAACGTGTTAAGTTAAGCAATTGTGAATAGAGCAATCTCCTGTGGTTTAGTTCAAAATAATTGAAATCAAAATATTTTTTTTATGCCTACTATAAAATTATGCAATTCCTTTATTATTTAAAAAATATTAAGTAAAATGAATTTATTTTGTGCAAAAGTTTATTTAGCTCTAAAAAGTCAGTGCAATTATAAACCTGCATCCCAAGTTCTTCGTACATATTCCGTCAACAACATAATCATTTAAATAAAATTTTAATACTATGTATTTGTGTTGAGAAACTATATCAACTCACAAGTACTTAACAACTAGATATGTTTAAAATAATGGGAATTATCCAACTCTTTTTCATGGATTAAATAATTGTTCCAGATAATATTTTTTTAAGTATTACTTTGGTTTACATCTACGCTAAATAAAATTCACAATTCATCAACCTCCACATTACATAAAATTCACAAATCTTCAACCTCCATTGCTTTTACCCTAAAGTAGGCTTAACATTTTCACTTTGCAGTGCGTCCATGACGATAATGTGAATCTTAAAGCAGAAAATGACTCCTTAACAGAGCGTATGAATACCCTCCAAACAGAACAAGAGGAGCTTCTCATTCTACTTTCGGAGCAGGGTGACCAGATCGCGGGCTACAAAGAAAGATTGAAGGCTTTAGGACAGACTGTGAGTACTTCTAGTTTAAAAATAAAGATCGTTTTTTTTTTTTAATATTTAAAAGAACTCTAGATTATTTAAAATATTTGGTACTTGTCTAAGTACAGTGAGCCAAAAGTTTTTAGACGCATGTTTTTCATTGATAATTTTGTATGCCGTCCGGGATGTTTTTCCGGTTTTACAGAAAATATGTAAAATGTTATTTGGAAGTGACATAGCATTTAATTATTAGAAATGTATTGCTTATTACCTTAAGGTATGATAGAAACAGGTGCCCCAAAAGTTTATAGAACTAAAGATTTTTTGAAAAAATAACATAAGCACAAGAGTCTTAAAAGCTTTCGTTGTTGCAATTGACTTTGTATCTCCGATTTTCCTTAGAAATGTAAACAATGTTTATAATAGTTCAGCATCAATATTGTACCATACTCTTTTTTTTAATTATATTTTCTGATTATTTAATGAGGAATATTGCTCTTCATTCCCACAGATATCTCGAATTAAAATTCCTCACAAGTTTTTGATTCGGTTGTAAGTCTGGACTGAGTGGCAGTCAGTTCATAAAGGATACATTTATCTTTAATTCGATAGACTTTTGTTACATTGGGTGCTCAAATAGAAACGCTACGCTTATTTGTTAAAATTTCCATGAAAAGCAATAAGTGAATTTTTAGTGTCTTTATATACTTCACTGTTTTACCACCAAAAAATACTAATAAAGATTTGACCATTGCATTAAAAAGCTGCCCACACTATTACAAATTCACCACTTGGTTATCTGTTTAAAAAAATTCTAGTTTCTTTTCTTAAATCATGAAAATAATTTGGGCATCCATCAAGGCCATCTAAATCCCAATCTTTCTATCAATGTTGAATATCCTTCTTAATCACTTGTCACTAGAAGAAATTGCTTGTGGGACCAATGCTACCTTTCTCTCTTAGTAATTCTTTGTAAATTGATGTTTTCTAGCCATTTAATGCATTCTGTATTTAAACTTATTCTGCTACATGTCTGTGTAAGGTACTTTACCATATTTTCAATTGGGAAGCTAAAATTAATGTTGCCAACAGACATTTTCTTGTATGACGCCCTCTCTTTGAATATGATGATTTATACTTTTTCAACATTTTAGTAAAATGGCAATTACATTTACAATTTTACTTTTTTACTTCAGGAGCAAGAGTTCATCAACCTCCATTAACTGATAGCTGGACATTTTCAATATTTATTTTTATTCCTAAAATTAGATCCGTGGATTGTCAAGCAATTTTTTTATACTTCGTCATACTTACATATCTAACTTCTCATCCAAATTTACAAAAACGTAAATTTTCTATTTACTTTTGAGGTACCTATTTTAGTTGTATTTTATGGTAAAAATCTTTTTTTTTCTTTCTGGAAATCGGACTCATTGCAACTTTTATATCAGATCAAGATCCATCTTACTAATAAATGTTGTGTAGCAAATATTAACAAAAACATGATTCTTTAAACTTTTTAACTGTATAGACTTATAAAGAAAATTAATACTTTTTAAGTACAAATAATTAATTGTTCTATTTTATATAAATCTTAAAAAATATCAATTTTCATGAAAAATAGTTTTTTCATTTCCAAGCATAGAAAAAATAAAATAAATAAAATAATTTGATTAATTTTATTGCAATTAAAGATTAATAAGTATCTTTTAACTGGGATATTCCTTTGCAAATCTATTTTTTTTTTCTTTTTGCATTGATCTCTTTAAATGTTTTATTTGTTGTTCACGATTTTATGTTTTGAAGATTTAGAAAGCTAATGTCTAATAATTTTGTTTTTAATTTTTTTAAAAAGATTTATCCATGGCTGTGTCCATTTAGGAAATAAATGATAAACAATGAAACATACCAAAAAACTTCATTTATGTTTATTTTTTACCAATCACATTTTTGTTTTATACTATTTAACCTTATTTAAAACATATTTACTTTCTAACCTGAAAATAATTTTTATTGTATATGAGGATATAAATTTTCATATGACTTAATTCTTCAATATATACAGGGTTACTACAAAAGAATAATTCATTTTCAAAGCCTGATTTATTCAAAAGTATTACTCTTACAAATATGATTGATATATGAAAGTAACCACAAACTATTCAAGTTTTATGCAGGGTTCCCACGGTCATTGAAAGTCTTTAAAAGTGCTTAATATAATATTAGCTTGTTTTCAAAGCCTTGAAAGTGCTTGAAAATGCTTAGAGGTGCTTAAAAGTCCTTGAAAATGCTTAGAGGTCCTTAAAAGTCCTTAATTTTTGCAGATGTTATGTGCCTAACTGCAAAATTTATAAAAATACAATCCAGACTTGCTATTCCCGCATGACCCCCACTTATCTGTATTGTATCGGAATTCTCTGACATATTTGTATTGCGCTTCCACCAACTTGTAACTTTTTTGGTAGAATATACTTTATTAAAAATTTATATATAGACATGATGCCTGAAAACAAATTTTCAACAGTCCTTAAAAACATTATTTAGGGGCTTAAAAGTTGTGGAGTTACCTTTAAATACCAGATAAAAGTTTCTATGCACTGGAGTATTCTTTTGCACAGCGGCAAAGTATTCGGCTTGAGAACCAAAGGTCCTCTGATTGAGTTCCGGTGACTGCACTAACCAGCTATGACACAAAGTCATTGATTTTCATTTGGTGATTTGAGTGGGAACCCTGTTATGCTAACTCTACAAATGTTCCATGTGTGCCCCCTGGTCACACGACACACGTCCAGGCGGTAGTTCAATTCATTCCACACATTTTGTTGCATGATCGCGTCAATATGGTTTTGAAAATGAATGATTCTTTTGTAATATCCCTGTATATAATTTTCCTTCAGTAATCAAAATGCTAGTTAATCAACTTGTAAGTACTATGTTGCATATTTATATTTATCTGTAAATAATTTTATTTTTATTCACCTTCAGTGTCAAGTAAGTAAATATTTTAATTTTTTTTTTTTAAATGACTAATTTCTCTTATTTCAACATCAAGCTATGATTTAAATGTAAATATTTAACCACTATATTTACCTCAATTGTAAAAAAATATGCTATTTCTCTCATTGGGCCAGTATCCTACTTATGTAAGTACTTCGTTTTAACATTGTAGTTTACTTAGATTAATACTTGCTCACCAATTTGTCAAAACAATTCATAATGTAGTTCTGGCTATTTGGCTGATTTGGGGATACAACGATTCCGACCTGTTCCACTCTGAGCAGGCGCTAAAGCACAGGTCAAATAACAAGTTGATCTGTGCTTTTATCCTTGCCAATTAACCAGAGTGCCACTTTAAAGTTTTCTTGTTTTAATAAATAACTTTCTTACTTATGCTCTGTTTATACATTGGTTGAAAAGAGGCAAATACAAAAAGATCAGCATAATAATAGGAAAACAACAATCTTGATGTATTTGCTTGCTGATAAAATATTAACAGCACTTTTCTCTTTTATGAATCTTTTTAAAAAATTGTCAGATATAGCTCAGTCTTCATTTTAGAAACTGGTCCTTTTTCAATCAAGATACAAAAATAATGAACAAATCACATTTATCAATACTATTGTTTACTATTTAACACTTCTCACTTCAGGTTGAAGAGGATGATGAAGACAATAAAAATGATGATGATTCATTAGATGATGAGTCTGATGATAGAAAAAATGATCTAGAGGATCTAAAAGATGAACTTCCTGAAGAAAAAATGGATGTCCCTGATGAAAAAATGGAAGTATCTGATGATAAAAATGATTGAACTCGTATTAAATATAGTTATCATATAAAAAAGGTCCAAGAGTGTAAAGTTTTATACACAAATTCTTGTGATTCACATTCGTTTTTAAAATTGGTTTCTACAATTGTTAACTTTCTTAGTCATTAAACTCTTTTGCATTTTGAAAAGTTACGAATTTCAAAAAACTGTGAATGATTCTGCTGAACCCACTTTGTACTTTTATTGAAATTTATCCTTTCCACTGAACAAAATTATATATGGGTTAAAACATGCCTATATGTCATTTAAAATGACTATTGGTTACTGTGGGGGCTACTTGATTTTTTTGTTTAAACAAGTTCTCCTGTTCGAAGTATTAATTTAGAATTTATGTGGAAATAGTTTTTGTTATTTATTAGTTTGCAGGCATTTTTAATAATATATTATTTTAAGTGCATCAGTAAGAATTATAGATCTAACTTGAAGATTGTTTTTGTTTTCCTTTAAAATTGTGTGTATGGTATCATTATGCAATACTAATGTTGACCTGCATAAAAAAAAGTTGTAACTTGAAATATATTCAAGGCATTTGTTGTATGTTTTATAACTGTACAGTTAAATAAATATATGTTTTCCATTATGTCTCCTTTGCTTTTACTTCAAAAGAGTGTAATTTATGTCAGTATACCATAAAATACCTAATATATACCATTAGTATAATATGTATTTTATGGTATAGAATTGTTAGATAATACTATTAAATAACTATTCTATACTATAAAATATACATATACCATTAGTTCAAACACTTATAAACTACAGATATTGTATGTAAAGTAAATGGAATTTATGGTATAAAAACCAATTTTTAATAGTTGAAAAATGTGCGTGTGTTAAGAAATTGCAAAGAAAGTAATTTTATTGGATTTTTTTATCATCAAAATTGGTTTTATAAAATTGAAGGGAGTGGCAAGGAATTTCCAAAATAATAAATATGTTTAACTACAGGACTTAAAATTTGAAAAATACAGGGTGCGTACGCGGCCTGGAAAACCTGGAAAGTCCTTGAATTTCATTATTTTTTTTCAAGGCCTTGAATAGCCTGGAAAAATAGGATTATTTCTAAAAAAGCCTGGAAAGTCCTTGAATTTCCCATTTTCAATTCTAAAACCATAAAATTCTCGTTCCCGTATTACCATTATTCTGACGTCACACTTTCTAGCCGGTTCACTTTTGGCGGATCTGTCAATCACACTTGAATCGGTTCCTCCCGAGCGGCCCTGGAACGGCACGGTCACTATGACCTTTGACCTCTCCCCGAACGGGACAAAAAGTTGCACGATGAGTATCCGGTGGAAAGAGGGTGTAATTTGATATGCAGGATATTTTCGCTTTTCTCTCTCTCTCCCTCATTAGGTGCATTCTCAAACGACCAAAATTTTCCTCTGAGAGGATTTTGTGTTTGTTGGAAATGGAATGAAAAAGAGCGCGCTTAGCATATTTGTAAATAAAATATCGAAGGGAAAAGAATCGAATTAATCGCACTATGTGGATTCATCCCATTGTTTAGAGCCGATCAACATTCGGTATGTTCTTCTGTCTTTACCCGCAGTTAAGGGAAGACAAAGTAAAAAAATTCAACTTTTTCCGGATGTCGATTGAGAGCTTCTACGAGTTGGTGGAGAAATTATGTTCCAGACTGCAAAAACCCGACACTAACTATCGGAGGAGTATATCGCCTACAGAGAAAATAGCAGTTACGCTTCGTTATTGTATTATGATTTATATCATTCTTTCATTTATGTCGATTCCTATTTAAAGAAAGAAGAATTTCTTTTTCTGTAGAAGGTGAAGGGTATATAGTTTTTTATATCAATTACTAAAATGGCCTACTTTAAAGCCGTGAAAGTTATTAACTAAGGTTGCTGGGGAAAAAAACCTTCCAATTTTATTAAATTTATTTTGAGCTCTTTAAAAAAATTCTAATTACAGGGATGTAAGAGCTGTTCTAATTGCGCCAAAGTGCGCCAAACTGACTACCCTGCTCCAAACTGCGCCAAAAACCTCTTTTCGGTTAAGATTGCGCCGAACTGCGCCAAAAAATGATTTTTTGACTTGAAAAACTACTTGGCTAGAATTTTGTCTCGAAATTTTTCAAAATTATCAAAAACGTCACCAACAAAGCGATAAAGAGTATTTTGCCCTTCAAGGGCGTTTTTCGTCAGTTAACGTGCCGGAAAAGGTTCGCACTTGAAAATACATATTACAATCTCTCAGTTTTATTGTAGGTTTTTCAAACTATAACGAAGTAGTAAATGAATCAGTGTGTATCTGATTTAAATCTGTTTTCTTGGCTGATTTTAGGTATAGAAAATTAATACTTTTTTTTATACTTATAGAATACATGTTTTTTTTTTTTTTTTTTTTTTTTAATTTTTTTTTTTTTTTTACTGAGACTTCGTGCTAAAAATAGAATACAAGTATTGTATTTTTCACACAAGAAATCTTAGTGCATCTGGTTTAGATTTGCACTCTTGCCTGGTTTCAATAATAAAGAAATATATAGCTTTCTTTAAGCTAAAAGAAAACGCGAATATTTTTTAATTTATAAGTCATCGGTAAAACGGGATTTGAATTTTGAACTTGCCTTTTTGATTATCTGGAAGGATTGGTAACTATTAGTAAATGATTTTTTGGCAACGCTGGATGTTGGATCATGATTTTGACTTGGCAACGAACGGGAAAACGCATATTACGTCATTCTTTTATTGTAGCCAATTCCCAGAAAAAGCGCAAAGTCGTACCCTAGACTAGAAATTTTACGAAGAACTTGAATGGGGGATTTAAGCTATGTCTTTATTTAAAAAAAAGTAAGGATTTCTTGTATTTACAAATATTTGTTCCTTTAAATTAGCGATAGGAAAGATCAGGGATTCGCGGCAGTATGCCCCTTGCTCCGTTAAACTTCAACCAACCAACCAGGGATTCGCGCTTTAAATTCAAACTGTAGAAGGCATGAAATCAATCTTTATGCATCCAATTTGGATATTTTTTTCTTGCCTGTTTGTAAGTAAAAATAATAAATATTTTTCTTAGTACTTTAAGAGTGCATGATTATTTTTTTTGCACATATTTAAAAAAAAAAAACTAACCAAATAACCACAGACTTAAGATCATTTTGTTTCCATTGACCTTGAGATTTCACATGGGAACCCTCTAATCCATTTAGACAATGGAGAGTGTTAGAAAACAAACCACTACAAAAATTAATATTTTTCAGCTTGCCTTGTTTTAGTTTATTATTTAATTACATTAGAAGTTATTTCTTTATGTTAAATGCTAGTATAATTGTCTAATTTCAGTTAGAGGTTTTAATTTGTTTGAGTTTAAAAAAAAATTATCTTCCAATAAACAAATAGCCCTAAAAAATCTGCTAAGTGAAGCTATCAGTCCAAACAAGTTATGAAATTTAATGCTTGCCGCTAAGCAGCCTTGTTTCACTTTTTTTGCATGGGGGGGGGGGGAGGAAGTACTTTGTATCGAATTAAATTATTTTGGATTATTGGGAAGAACTTCTATAGGTAATTGGTACTAGGCAGACTAGAGTTTTTAAAGAAAAAAATCTTATTTCATCAGTTGTTAAAAGTAGCTCTAACTGAGATTATTTCGAAAAACTTTCAGTGATGAACCGAATCTTATGATTGGTTGGTTAGTTTTTGTGGCGCAAAAGCAACACTAGGGCCATGCTGTGCACCGAACCTTATGATATCATGTCATCATTGAAAACTTCCTAATATTTTAATTGTTGATAAATGCCATGCTTTTTAATTTATTTTTTGAGTAATGCAATCAAATTAATAATTGTAAATTTAGAATGCAAACGTATTTATGAACAAGTTACACCTTTTTTTTACTTTAAATTAATTTGAAATATCAAGGTTGAAATATACAAAAATATTTGCTTCATCACTAATTTAAATGTAATAATTTTCTGCTCCAAAACCACATTTTGCTGCTTCAAAATCGTATTTTTACTCAAAGCCGAAGGAGGGGGTTTAAAAAATTACTCGCTTTTTTCGAGTTATCGAAGAACTTGTGAAAATGATGACTATATCTATTTCTGTGGCTAAAAATTATCGACTCCGAGATGGAAACCTCAGGGAATTTTTTTTCTGAAAATGTGTATGAACCCTGTTTAAAGAATAGTATCTCTAAATAAAGTACTAAAATTTAATGTGATTTGAATGTCCACATAAGTAGGAATAATTGTTTATTTACTTAGTTTAAATTATTTTCAGAAAAAATGTTAATTATTATTTAAACATTAATTATTCTAGTTAATGACAAATTTTATTTATAAATACGAGTACGTGTAATTAGAAAAGAATTAACCCGGTTTAAACAAAAAAAAACTGGTTTAAACCCAATTTTTTTTTTTTTTTAACCTAGTTTTTTTCCTTATCCTGGTAAGAGGTATAATTATCAATAAATATATGTGGTTGCATCTTAGTTGTTAAGTAATAAGTATTTTAATTCTTTTTGCAACTTCGTTAATTAAAAAAAATATATAAAAATTAAATTTTGGTATCGACTCTGCAACGGTAAAATAGGGCCTTGATTTTTGTTGAAATATCCTTGAAAAGGGCCTTGAAAATCCTTGAAAAGGGCCTTGAAAGTCCTTGAATTTCACTTCCAAAAAAGTGTATGCACCCTGAAAATATCAGTTGCTTTGAATTCTTAAAATATTTTAACTAAAGCATTTTACTGTATAGATTTGCCTTGAACTTTTAAGTTCTAATAGATCATAATAAATGCTCGAAAATCTAACAATTTTTTAACCAAACTCTTGTGATTAATATTTCTTTTAAATATGTTTATTACATTACAATAACACTTGGCCAAAGTTGTGCAACTGACCATATTCTACAACAGTATGCTTAACCAGCTATGCAATTATCTGATGTTTGAAAATGTATTTAACAAAATAATGCACAATGGAACTTGCAAGCTAAAGAATCTTGCTTTCTTTGCTGAAGGGAATCCTTTATTATAATGAGTCTGTGAAAGAGCTAAAACTTCATAAAGATATAGTATTAGGGCATACACTGAACATTACAATTATTATACCCATATAATTATATAATATAGGCATTCAATAATTATTTCAAACTCTTCTTTATTCCAGGGTTCCCACGGTCCTTGAAAGTCCTGGAAAGTCCTTGAATTTTTTTTGATGAAATTTGGTCCTTGAAAGTCCTTGAAAAAAGGATAAGGTCCTTGAAAGTCCTTGAATTTTTAAGTGATCAATGACAGTGGTGTAATGTAAAATAAAAAAGTGTGGGAATGCTATGTTGCGTCGTTACAAATGTATATATATTTTTTCTCTCTGTGTGTGTGGGATGGGGGGAGTGAAAATGACAACTTTAAATAGTTTTGTTAATATTACTATAATAATACCCCTTATTTCCGCCACTGTATGATTTTTTTTTTTAAGAACTGCTGCTACATTTTTGGAATAAATTCTGCATTAACTGTAAATGTAAAACTTTCCCATTCTCAAACCGAAAAGCAATTTAATTTTGCATTCTAATTGCTTTCCTACTTATTCGCAGCCCAATTTCGATGTATTATACCCATTTGCAAAACCATTAGCACTTTTATATTAAGGAAAATCAAATATACAGGACCGGCCTTGGAGTAAAATGCTATGTGTGCAAGAATGAGTTTTGGTGCCCCTTACAATGAAAATTGGTATAGAAAACACTTTAAAAATGGTAAGGGTGCTCTATATGGTATGGATGCAAACTATTAAAATCGTAGCGTTTTCTGCACTAAATAACATTATTTTAAGTCAGCTTTTATTAATGAACCCACGGACTCAATTTTTTTTTTTATAAAATATAAAAATTTTAATAAAATTATTTTCGTAAGAATTGAATAAAATATGTGTTATTAAAATTACTAATTTTTGCTACGTATTACTTTTTTTAGTAGTCCTCCGCTCTTAGTGCAAGCCTTGGAACCCCTTTTCAACTTTGGGTTGTGAAAGGCTGCAATTTGGCTAATGTAGCATTATCAGTACTGCCAAGTTAAAGTGAAACAAAGTTAACAACTGTTCAGTTCTGTCACAACAACGTAGCGGAGCGCTTGAAGCCAGTCTCTTAAATGTACATTCAAGCAACATTTTATGTGTTGAACTAAACATATTCAAATTCACAAACATTCAAAAGCGAAGTTAATATAAAGGATTTAAAAGTCAATACTATTTTTAACATATTTTTTCATGTTCAAACAAGTTATTTTTGATTTTTCCAATAACTGGGAATAAAATAAATATTTCCTTATATCTGACAAAATATAAATGCATAATTCCGTGATCTCAAAACACCTTAAAAGCTAATACAAAATATCAACATTCTGCTCTTACCTATCTGGATATTTAGCACTAACCAGTTTTTTCCGTCAGAACCGCAGGTTTGCTTAACTTTTTTGGATTATGAAAAAAACCCATCTTTTATTGTCATTTGTTTTTTCGTCTTGAACGAATTCATTTCTTAGGTACGTTGAATGGTTTACAAATAATTTATTAAATCCGTCCTTGATATAAAAATTTAAAAAAAAAAAAAAAAGTTACATAACTTTTGTTGTTAAATCGGTTAGCGTTCCCATTAAAATTAGAGGAGGTGAAATATTCTTCAAGGAAAGGGCGCAAAGAACTGAATGTGCTAGGTCACAGTTTTGTTCTTTAAAAATGTAGATAATTGGCATGAATTTGTGTATGGAAGTTTTAGATTGTATATACGACGAACCATACAAATTTGACGTCTGGAATTCCTCCACAAATACAGATTATTCGTTGAAGAGGATAATTGCTATTGAATGAATCATAGCTAGATGTAAACATATATGTCAGTTCATTTTTAATCAAGGAGAAATGGCCATGTGTGAGTTGCCACGCCTCTTTCAAGTGTTTTACAAAAACTAGAATTTGCCTGCTCAGCTCTGAAGTTGTGGATCCCATACGAAAGCAAGTTCCCACGAAATGACTTTTTTGTTTGCTTACTTGGCTTTGAGTTCAGTATCACGTAAAAAGAAAAAAAGAAAAAAATTTTTTAGATGAGGGAACGTTATTCCGCCTTCTATAAATGTAAAAGATCGCCGTTTCCTCGTGTTTCCACTCCACTACATCCCTGACCTCCGATAATTTCCGTTTTGTAATTTTACATCTGATGTAGTATTTAAAATTATAGTCCTTAAATTTTTCTAAAAAGGTCCTTGAATTTTCTTAAAAAGGTCCTTGAAAGTCCTTGAATTTTTTTCTTCAATAAGAGTGGGAACCCTGTTATTCCATGATCTCTTCCAAAAGGAAGTTGCAAGCTTTATCTTACTTTCGTTTTCTTTTAAAAAAAAGATGCTTAGTTCAACTCTTTCCCACAGCTCACATTTAAATATACCTCTTGAGAAACTACACAACTTTCTAATCCATTAAAATAGAGTTCCTCAATCATCACCAAATATGATAATCAACCCAAATCCTTTTGCCAACACATAACCATTTTGAACATACTTTTTTTGCTGTCTTAAAGTTGGAGTTTCTGATGTTGCTCAGTCTCAAATAGTTGTGTTCCAATTTTGCCCAGATCATAAAAATTCAATCAGTTGATTGCTAGTTATGAGTCTATCCCCTTACACCCCTCATTTGAGATTTACCATCTTAAATGTAATTAACGAGTTTAAAGGGACCGCAATGCAGGGGCCAACTACGTGGAGCCCGATGATGAAAATATTTATTAACTATAATAAAAGAAAGTATAAAAATAACTTCAACAACTTTCAGGTTACATTTCACAATTTGTTGTAAATGCATTCTAACACATAATAAAAATAAGGAAGACTCCTCCAGCTATTCTTGACGCAGTATAGTCAACATTGGCTCTTGTGTCATAAAAAATTACTTAATCAACCTCCAGCCATTCCTTTAGGACACAGATTGACTGAATGAAAAATCTCATAAATTGCACTCTTTTAGGAAAAAAAAGTTTGGTTCGTTTTAAAATGCAAGAAATGTGTAATTCTGCATTTTTCGGTTAATTTTCGAATATGCGTTCCGCAACCCGACCCATTAATTTGTTTTACCATTTTTTATACATGACCGTATTTCGATGATTTGTTTTTCCCATCATCTCTAATCAATCAAAATAACGCCATCGGTCTTGCATGCCAAAGGTGCTGGGTTCCAATTCTATTTTACACGTTGATATATTCGTTGTGATTTTAAATAAACGTTAAACGCTTTTGAAATAAACGTTGTACACAAGAATACGTCGTTGAGCATGCAACTCAACGAAGCAATTAAATTTAACTAGGTATTAAGTTTTTCCTCTTCCAACTCTTTAAAGAGATGTGGTTGGGGTGCTTAGTCACAAAGTCCGTCCTTCCTTTCCACCCTCTGCTTGGGGGTTCAACCAACCAACCAGATGTGGTTGGTGACGTCATTGTGCATAATTTACTAACATACACATATTTTTATATCCAAAATGGCAACAGTATTACTTGTCTTTCTAAACATTTCTCAAATGTCCGAATTTATCACTTGATAACTTATATATTTGTATATTAGTAATGTGGTTCTTCATTCATATGTCAGATGATTTGATGAGTTCTTAGAATATAATTTCCTTGTCTTTGTATTGGTCCAAAAATAGACTTTTCTTGTGTACAATGTATATTCTCGTTGCCTTATTCCGTATGGAGTGGAACACTTTTAACTTTGTGGGAAACCTTCGAGTTCTAGTTTTACTTACATTTCGCCTTCGAAGGGGAATCATTCTACCATAAATTGTAAGTTTTTACTTTTAGGAATCAATGATTAGTCTTTTTTTAAACATTAATTAAATCTTTCAGTTGCCTTTTTTCAATATTTAAGGGGTTAATCTTTTGAAATATCGAAATGAAGCACAGTTCATTTTGTGTATAACTTTCCTTGCTCTTTATTCAATCTGTTTCTTTTAAATTAAGATGCCTTTAGATGAATTCAAAAATAAATTTATACTCTGGTTAAAAGGGTTAGATTCCTTGTGTTTTTATTTTTTTTAAATATTTTTTTTGTCTCTGTGATTGCGTAAGTACCTGTCAGTTTCGAAATATGTGTTTATTTTACTTTTTTTGCAGAATTACTGTTTTATGCATGACTTTTGAGTGCAAATAAAAATTTCATGAGTATTAAACTGAAACGAAGGCTTACATATGGAACAATACTTTTGTTCAATTTATGTACTGGTCTAAGTTATGGTAAGTTTTCTATTAAATTTTTCATTCCTTTAAATAAACCATTTCCCGGTTAAGATTTATTGTATGTTGCCCCTTAGTGACTTTTGGAAAGTTGGCGATGTGGCAACCCGTCACAAAGGTTTTCTGACAATCCTAAAGACCATTTGGATTTGGCAACACAGTGTGTTTTGATGCAATTTTACATTTGGCAACACATCCTTTGACATCACTTTCAATTTGGCGACTTTTCGGAAAAGCCGCCAAGGGGCATCTTACAGTAAATCATAACCCTTTTCCCTTTATTCCTAGCATAAATTTTATGAGATATTTGTTTTAATAGTTTGACAACCTAACTATTTATGACCATATAATTCCAGTTTTATATCAGTTGCAGTGTCTTACATAATATAATTACAATTTAACCAACACATTATTTAGGTGCTGCTATTTAACTTCCATACCAATCGCCAAGATTTAAATTTCAAATCCATTGCAAGTTCTATGCTAAGATGATTTTTATCAACAAATGGCACCTACTCTTTTTTTAATGACAAGCGACCTACGATTGCTATAACTTGGTGCGGTTTTATGTAAACAAGTATCAAATTGTCATAATCAAGAATACCATGTAAAAAATTTATTTGTTTAAAATAAAAACTCGACAATCTTTTTATAATATCGGTATTAGGATCTAATTTAATTTTCTTTTCTTTTTAGTATTTGCTGATTATATTTTAAAATTCTGGTACTTTTCTGTTGATGAGTTGCCACTCTTAGTTTTAAACTGCACCAAATTAGAGATATTAATAATAAACCAGGTTTCTAAATCCAAGTCTATCATTTTTATACTCAAAGCAGTTTTAATGTTGCTCGGGTGTAAAATAAAAATTTTCGTGTTATTTTTTTTAAACATTTATTTGTCATTCCTACCAATTATATATTTTTTCAAATAAATTCTCGGTTAAAATGTGCTATATGGTGGCACTTGGCGTTTGTTGAACTTCTCCGCAAAACGTAAATAATGGCGAACTCCGACGCTAAAGCAAACCCAAAACGGCGAAAAACACGATGTTTCCAAGTGAACTGGCAAACCCAAAACAATAGCGGAAAGTGAAAAATTGAGAATCGAACCTGCTCCATGAATTGTGGATGGTATAGGAAGGTTGAAGTCCAATGCCAAAGCCGTTAGGCTATGGTTGCGATGCAAGTTGTAGGAAGATTAAGTGTTTTCGCTATTCATGTCGATTATATTTATATTAAAAACGTACATCCCGGGAAGAAATTCAAATGAATTGCGTAAATGTATTCGAAATCGGCGAAAATTCAAATGTAATAAAATTGCAAACGATATTTGAAGGGGAAAAAAAAAAATGGTTAAACAATTTAAATGTAAAGGATAATTGAAAAATAGTTTTAGCATTTAAAATTTAATTACAAATAGTTTATAAGGGGTTAAATTTCATTAAATTTTTACATCAATGACAAATATTTAATCCCTTCCAGAATATTTATATTTTTAATTGCTTATTAAAAACTAAGGTGTGCGCGCGCTTCGCGCTCTAAAAGGAAAAATTTCAACGTATTTCGTTGGCCTTACGGCTAATTAAACCTAAAAAAATACCCCTACCTAATTCGGGCAGTCGTTTGTGGCATTTCACCTCCAAAATCAATTTTTTTTTAATTACTCGGCACTGCAAAAATGTCTAAAAAGTGAGGTGTGCGCGCGCTTCGCGCTCTAAAAGGAAAAATTCCAACCTATTTCGTTGGCCTTACGGCCAATTGAACCTAAAAAAATACCCCTACCTAATTCGGGCAGTCGTTTGTGGCATTTCACCCCCAAAATCAATTTTTTTTAATTACTCGGTACTGTAAAAATGTCTAAAAAGTGAGGTGTGCGTGCGCTTCGCGCTCTAAAAGGAAAAATTGCAACCTATTTCGTTGGCCTTGCGGCCAATTAAACCTAAAAAAAATACCCCTACCTAATTCGGGCAGTCGTTTGTGGCATTTCACCCCCAAAATCAATTTTTTTTTAATTACTCGGTACTGTAAAAATGTCTAAAAAGTGAGGTGTGCGCGAACTTCGCTCTTTAAAAGGAAAAGAGTTCAACATTCCAAAAATGACATTTTTAATCACTTTGCTGTTATAAAACAATCAAAATCCATTTTAACGCCTTATATTTTATGAACTACACTTTGATGGCCTAAAGGCCACCAAAGTATAGTCATAGCATACCAGTTTTATTCCTAAGGTTAAAATCGCTATAAATCAAGAGTTATATTTAATTCAATATAAATACCTCAATCCCCTTTCTCTTCTCCCGGAGAGTAAACCTTGATAACGTCATCCAAAAACGCGTTAAATAAATTTTTTACCCTCCTTGCTGTTGCTTTTTTCGCCAGATGTACTCGGCCAGGTAATATTGTAAACCCGCCTCTACTTTACTTGCGCTTAAATCTAAAATATTTCAAAAATTCTCAAATATTTTGCGCTCAATAATTTCAAACATTTTAAAATAATCGCTATCCTTAAGAGTCTACACCTAAAAACATTGTTTCTGCATACCCACAACTAATAATACCCACAAATACAACTCGAATTCATGACGTAACAGGAATAAAGACAATATATTTCCAACAGGTCAGCTTCAACAAAAAAAAACCACTGAAATGAAGAGAGAAACATAAATCACGCAGTTTACCTTATTTGTAACTAAATCAATCGGCACCAGACAAAATTAAGCGTTTTTTGGCGAAAAGAGGATGTATTTGGCGTTAATCCAAAGCAGCAGTAATTCTAACCAATCACGACTCCGGAATACCGCTGACGACAACGAAACAACAAATTTTGCCAGTTTCCTAGGATTGGCGAATTATCTTTGCCACCATGTAGCACATTTGAACCTAAATTCTCATCTATTCTTGACATCCATTTTATCCTGATTTTTACAGTAACTTTGATGGCAAAGGTAATTACAGAATTTAAAATGGCAATAAAGGAGTTATCTTAGTGAAGTCAAAACTGCATAAATATGAACCGAAGTGGCGTCGTTAAGTTATGCAACTTTTCTCTATTTGTCTAAACTTCACTGTTCACTAAACTCTACTGTAGTTAATGACAATTAATTTTTTTTTTCTTTGTTTAATTTTAAATTGTGTTAGTCATATTAATCTGATTAACTTAATGTTTCATAGGTCTCATTAATTAGTCATATTAATGATAAAAAGAATTAAATTAATTGAATAGGTTGAAAGAACAGGTCCGAGATTGTGATAATTTTGTGGTAGGTGTTTGGTGTATATTCTTAAATTTTGTACAGTTTTACTTCAATATTAACTGAACAGCAAATCAATGATCTAGATGACAGGTAGCAGTTCTTAATCTGACAGGACTAAAATATGAGGTCAAAAGAGTTGAAATTCAGATTATGAGTTAAGACTTTCTTAACTCACTGTATTTAAAAAACTGTAAGTCTACAGGCTGTCAAGTTAATTTCTTTGCTATTATTCTAATTCTACTGTAGTTAATGACGGCCTTGTGCATTTACTCTTGTCAAATTTGTGATTTGTCGATTGAATGATCTGCTTTTTGCAGTTCAGTTTGACGTTCTGTCATTAAAACTCGAGGCGTAGGATTGCTATTTTTTCTATATAAATACCTATTGTGAATTTTCCGCAGAGGCAGTGATGGGGCAGTTTTTACTAGATAAAAATTATTTATTCTCTCTTCAAGATATCACAGAAGTTATTCGAAGAACAGTTCAATCACTATCAAGCTTCAACACAAGCTTCAATAAAAAGAACTTAGAATTCAGCGATAATTCAGGTCAGGCACACTCAAAGCGCTCAGCTTTCATCGAGTTCCGAAGTCAAACTGTCCGTCGACTTTAGCTGCGGTCTAATTATACCAGCTGGTATTAATTATACCTGCTCTTGAGAACATTCTCGAAATATCCAGCCAATTCGTCGAAAAAGAAACATCTCAAAATTTCCCGTTTGCTTTAGGTGTTGCCCCTTTTTTCTGACCTGTATTATTGCTGTTAATAAATAAAATAAGATAAAATTAATTACAATAAAATATTAAACTAATACGTCACTATTTACACTATATACAGAAAATTTGTGTAACACTATCTTTGGCTTATGATTTGCAGTTTAGAGCTGTAATCCTATTTTTGGAATCTGTTCAGACTGTAATCCACCAGTTAGGTAATCGATTTGTTGTTCAGTTGATAGTGAAGTATTAGTGTGCTATCACACTTGAGTTCTTCAAATAATTTTATTACATTTTTTTTTTGGGAGTGAATCTGAATTTGAGAGAATTTTTGATACAAGATTGATTGAACAGGTTATATTTTATAATGCATTTTAATAAGTTGGTAGTTGTATCTAAAGTGTCGTTTCTTTCAGCAATAATCTTCCCTACCATATGGAACTACATCCACGATCGTTTGGGAGGGGAAGCCTCTATGCTTGGGGTGGTTATCTCTGCCTACAGCTTGTCTTCCTTCTTTGCCAACCCCATAGTGGGGTGGTGGAGTGACCGCACCCTGGATACAAGGTCCATCTTGCTGGTCACCATTATGGCGGAAGCTGTCGGGAGCATCCTGTACTTTGTGGGGATGCACACATGGGTCCTGGTGATTGGCAGACTGATTGGAGGTGAGTAATATTAGTTTGGTATTACAATTGGAGTGTTAATAATTTTTTGCTACTTTACTTTTTAGAAACTTGAGTTGCTGCTCATGTTTAGTCACAATGTTAAACTCTTTGAAAATTGAAATGTTTTTTCAAAGGGTAATTACGAAGAACATAGAATTATTTTGTTAACACATAAGTTGAATAACACAGGAACTGTTTTTCCCCCAACTGTATGCAATATGGGGATCACTTCTACTGAAATTACTTGTTAGGTTTGCACATTTGTTTGTTTGGAACTTCCGAATGTTTGTTTCTGCCACATTTGAGTACTTAACACAGCCAAATACGTCTCGTAATTTTGAGCATCTAGAAAAATGCGAGATCGAAATCTACTAACAAAATCTTCTAACCCCTCTCTCCAACCCCACCACACCAACGAGAGGACATTGAGGCCATGACAGATATAATGTGCACCAGCCCCCTTTACGTCACACCGACTTGCACATTCATGTTCAATTGTGCTACGCACAGACTAGGATCTAAATTATTGAATGGTTGCTGGTGCCATCATGCATAAGTAGGTGCATTATAAGAAATATGCATGTAATAACAATCTCTTTGACATTAATTTAATTTATCATTTAAAAGCGCATTTTATATTTTTAATTTGTTCATAGGTAGGTCTTCACTTTCTTTCTTCGGTTTGATAAGCTATTTTTGCGAGAATTGTTTATGTCAGTATTTTTTTAACAGTGAGTCATCAGTACTGCTCTTTCTTGTACCAAACAATTTTAATTTCCTCTTAGCTCAGTACAATTCTATCAGTTCAATATAATACTAGTTTACAGTGAATTCTATTGACATTCGATTTCCATCTCGTGTTTGATCAACATGTTCATGTCTCTCTAATCTTTTCAAACTTATTCATCTTAAAGGTTTTGACTGCATCTTAAAGGTCTCTTTCTTGACTTGCCACATTGCTTAAATTTACAAAATCATGCAAACCTTACATTTTCTTCATTTTTTCAACTATCTAGCTGAAACAATTGGGAATATTAGAAGACATTGAGAATTTAGAATATTATTTTTGATTCATTTAAAAATTATAGAAGAAAGAATTTTAGTACTATTGTAACCTTGAAAAGAGTTATACAAGTGATTTTTTTTCTGTAATTCAATTTTCAGTAATACTGAGATTTAAAAATAGCATTTGTTTCTTAATAGGTCATGTATCAGTTTCTAATTTTTTTCATGTTATTCATACTTAGGAATTATTTTTTTATTTATCATTGACATTAAAAGACCTTTAGTTCTAAATTATAAAAATCAATCTAATGACTTATATTTTCTACAGGCAAATCAAATATACATTTTAAAATCTTAAATTTAAGGCCTTTTAAATTGCAAGGCAAGAATATCGTTCAATTTTTTTTCTATTTGAACAAACATGAATTGCGTTTATTGATAAAAGTTTTTAGAATTACTCACAGCTCAAATTACTTTTAAATAATCTATTTAAACTGTTCTCTAACTTTTGAAAATTTATTAAAATTTTTTTGTACTAAATATATTTTTATAGGAATAGGAGCTGGCGGCGGTGCAGCAGTTCTGGCCGATATCACTCGTACAACATCAGAAGAAGATAGGACTCCTGTTTTATCTGTGGTCATTGCCTCACGTCAGTTAGGACTCATCGTTGGCCCTGCATTTAATATTTTCCTTTCTCAAGTAGACTTCTACATGTTTACATTACCTGTGGATAAATTTACATCTCCAGGAGTAAGTTGCATCTGAATAAATATTTCAATTTACTAGAATTTTTTTTTAATTTTTGAATTTCAGAGCTTATTTTTTTGTTATGTAGCAATTATTTATTCATGTATTGCAATTTTGTACTTAGTTTTTTTTTACTGAATTTTAAATATTTATTCCAACCTTTTACAATTATAGCTGTAAAAAACTGCTTGTGTTACTAATACTTATCCAAAGTTTTTAATGGGGACATATGGTTATATACTAGAAATTCTTTTTATTTTTAAAAAATTTGTTAATTTCACAACAAACTTGTCCAAAGATAAAAATGCAGTGGTACTCTTCTGTTTGACGGGTACCAGTTGGCGCCAAACCAAAACATTTACCCGTTTAAATGATGCGTAAATGTATTGCCAAGCCTAAATGTTTACGGTTTGTTATAGGATTGTCATTGCAACCCTATAAGGGTTTGTTATAGGAATAATATATTTTATACTATAAATATACTTGTTATAAAAATTATAAATGATTTGAAGGTTGTTCATTTGGTTGAATTATCTCTACAAATTGGTGGTTTTTATTTTGTACCCTTTTAACAGAAGGGTACCATAGCAGTTGCCACTTGTTCCAACACTAAATTTTCTTCTATATATGTCCTTGCTTTCACACTTAACCACAATTTCTTAAATTTCAGCACACATTTAACATATACTAATGTTTCTGAACTTACGAAGTAAAATAAAGTATTCAATTATTTTTAGTGTATACCTTGTAGCAAAAAAAGTTATATACAACGAATTCTATCATACTGTCTATCACATTAAAATTTGGAAAAGGCACAGGTAGATTTAATCTCTTAGACATATTTATTAAAAGTCAATCTGCTAATTGATTATCTGGCTAATAAAGTTTAAGGAACACTCTGCATGCCATACTAGCAGTTAGCCTTTTTATGTACTTCTTAACAAGTTAACATTTCTACCACTTGTTAGCTTTTCATGGCGGCCGTATGGCTTTTCCTGGAGATCATCGTCCTCTTCTTCTACAACAATCTCACCACCCTTCAAGATGACGAGGATGTTGAAAAGCTGTTCCAGAACTACAACTCCATCATTACAGGCAGTATCCCCTACAGTGACCTGGACAATCTTTCTACCTTGGAAGTGGCCTTCACCTCTTCCTACCCTCCTTACTCTGCTAGTAGCACATCTACCTTGGATCCAGATACTCCAGGAGCTCACAATTTTAGTTCCTCTCAACCTAATCTGCAGGTAAGGAAATAAAAGACAGCATTGCTCGTTTTAAGAACTTCCTTTCCTTATTTCCATCTTGTAACTTATTTTTTAACTCAATTCACAAAAGCCTATCAATTTGGAACATTCTCACCTAATCCAGATGATAGTATAATTTAACAGTATAATTATCCATTGTTCATTCTAATTAGTTTTCTTAATTTATATAATCCTACTTTTGATAGAGGGCTCTCTTAGTTCTGTTAGAAAATACGAGGTAAAGTATTGAATATTGAACTGGAGGCCCCGACTGGTTTCTCACCAGGACGTTCAACCAGCTAAAAATCCCCAGCAGGCGTTTTTGAAAGAGTATGGCCAAAAAGGCATAAAATGTAATTCTCGAACCCCGACGTCTCCACACCAGAATAATGAGAAATTAAAGAAATACAGTATACAATGCAATGAAATACAAAATCCTGAGAACTTACTGCTTTGAATAATATACAAAAATGCACTAGAGAACATATTACAGTTTAAAATAACACTTCCAAAAAACATTTCTGCAGAAAAAGCAATTCCTGAGTAGCCTCAGTAAATGAAGATTTATATTTCTTTTTTTATTCTTTCGAATTTTCAATTTTTATTTTTGGTAAATAAATGGCGTATTAAATTGTAATTTTTGGAATTTGTAAATTTTTTTCTGCAGGATTGCTTTTTTTGTGGGAATGTTTTTTGGAGGTGTTGTTTTAAACTATAATGTGCTCTTTACTGTATTTTCGGGTAGTTCTTGGTTCAAAGAAGTAAGTTCTTGGTATTATTTTGTATTTCATTGCATTGTATACTGTATTTCTTTGATTTTTCTTTATTCTGGCGTGGAGGCGTCAGGGTTTGAGAGTTGTATTTTGTGGCCATACTCTTTCAGAAACTCCTTCTGGGGGTTTTCGGCTGGTTGATCCCCCGATGAGAAACCAGTCGGGGCCTCCAGTTCAATATTTAATACTTTACTTTGTATTTTTTATTGTTCATAAGTTTTACAATTGAGCTGCTTTTGCGCCAATGTGACTTGTACTGTTATATTTTCGCCATTTGATTTTGTTCTTTGTAAATAAATTTGGTTGTATTCTGTTAGAAAAGGTATAGTGGATTAAGTACTGTCTTCCTATGTGAATACAAGTTTCATATCCTAACGGCAGCTTTTTAATTTGAATGCTAAGTTTGATAATCTGATGTAAAGCAGGTTTTAGTCTCAATGAGTTCGATGGTATTCTGCACCTATGGTTACGATGAAAATACTTCAGTTAAAGCTTAATTCACATATTACTCTGTATTTTGTGGTAAAATATCTGGAGTTGCTACAGTAGAAATTTAAAAAAGAAAATAATGCAACTTAAAAATTATTTTGTGTGTGCATAAGACTACAAATATATTTTTCTCTTCAATTACTTTAAAGAATAAATTGAGTATACTTTTATAGTAACTGATAAGGGAATTAAAATTAATAGGATTGTCCTGCATTTTTATTTTTAGTAGACTTCGATAAGTGTTTTTAAAATACAATTTTGCATATACTGACTGTTCTATCATGGACATTTTTCATTTGTATTCAAATGATGAAATATAATGCAATAAGATATACAACTTGTTTTTCTCATACCATAGCAGTCTAGTAGTGATCATATATACACTTTTAAATACTGATGTTGTCTGTTCACTTAGTAATAAAACTTGTTGATTAATGATTATACTTGCCAAACCCTTTGGGTGTAAGAAAAGTTTATTGATTTATTTTATTGACTTAAATAAAATCTGCTAACTGTAAATAGAGAAACTTATTTTATATTTAAGTTTTTCACAACTTTTAGGTAGAGTGGCTAGAAGACAGTGGAGAGATAAATCCTCTAAAAAGGGAAGAAATTGAGACAATACAATGCAAAAAAGTCCCGGACCCCAGCAATTTGGCTCGTCATAGTAAAAAGTCGCCACTCAGGAAGGTGAAGAAAGTGGAAGAGCGTGCCGGGAGTGTTTCGGACAGGATGATCGAGTCTGCCGAAAGGATCATCCAAAGCACTTCTGGCTCGTACGGAAACTATTTTGAAAGCGATAATCAAGCCAAACAAGATACCGGGACACCCAAATACTCTAGCACGAATCCTAGCACACCTTATTCTTCAGAACCAATATCTATTCCTGATGAGCAGTCAAGTTTGTTAGGACACGTAAAGCGAGGTAAGCGAAGGTAATTTTTATGCTGCTGTTTTTTTTTTTATAAAGTATCGGTGAAGTGTATGTTTCCAAATGTTGTCTTTTTCAGATTATTTTCGTGATGAGATTGTGGTTCTGCTTGGCCTAGCTTTTATATCGTGCTTTGCACAAACTGTTTTGGAGGTAAGTTTTAAATTTTTTTTCTTCAGAGTTGTATAGCAACTGTTTTCTATGTCTATGTTTTCTGTTACACTATAATATTATAAGTATTTAGTAGAATTAAAAAAATGACAGTCTTTGGGAATTTTTTTATTAACTTATTTTAATTCTGTATATGAAGCTAAAACAATACAAATACATTTAATTTTGATAAATGAGTCACAGAATCATCATTGTTCAGAGTGGCCACAGAACCTGGAAATCAGGGAAATGCCAGGGAGCTTTCTAATTCTGGAAAAAATCAGGGAAATGTCAGGGAATTTTTTAAAATTTCGCAAAAATCGGGAAATTTTTTTCTGAAGGTACGTTTTCCCGTTCATCCACATTTTGGCGCCATTTACCCAGAGAATAGTAGTGGTAATCGTTTGAAATTTAATGTTTCGGAATAATTTAAACTTTTCAGTACCGCCAAAATTATTAAAAAAAAAATTGGCACATTATCTCTTTAGCATACATGTTCTATTTGATCAGGATGTCTACACTTCTGAAAAGTTAGGGAAACTTGAAAAAAAGTGTGCCGTAAAATCGGGGAATTTTTTAGAAATCTATCATGGAAATCGGAGAATTATCAGGGAACTTTTTTTCGTATGCTTTGTGGCCACCCTGTTAGTGTCCATGTTAAATAAATTATTACATTTTGAATAATTCATAAAATTATACACCTATATTATTTATTTAAAGCAGAGCTTTATAACCATGAGGTGTGTAAATCATGGTGTATAGATTTACACACCTCATTGATTGTATCTTGGCGTAGAATGTTTCCTTTTCACTAGGCTTTTTTAGTGGCGCACTTAAAAAAATTCACATGTAGTAATATTAATGTATGTACGCTTTGTGGTATTTTATACATTTCAACTATTTCTCTGTGTTTTTAAGCTTTTATTTGCATTGACTAGAGAATTCATTCTTTTTTTTTTTTTTTTTTTTTTTTTTTTTTAGATGTAGTAAATCTACTTTCTTTATCTTTAAATTGCTGTGTATATAAATACAGTGATATAGTTAGACTATTTTTGAATGTATGTACGTTGAACTTTCCTTATTTTCTTTTTAGACCATTGTCACTCCACTTGCTCAAAAGTATTATAATTTTAGTGAAATGGATAACAGTTATATCTACTTATTTGCAGGAATTGAGGTAATTTAGGATATTTTACATTTAGGAAGCTTATACTTGTCAAATTAGTTTGCCTCTTATATTTATATTATTATTTTAAAATAATATAAATATTTAATGCTAATTGCATTGGTAAACATCCATTTAATTTTTAAATTTTTTTTTTAAACAAATGCTTATATTTGGTCGAACTTAAGTATAAAATTGTTTTTCTTCTCAATTCCAGGTCATAATTGTATTTGCTGCCATTAAATACATCAGTCGAAAGGCATCTGATAGGTCACTTATTATAATCGGATTGATTATTTTAAGTCTTTCAATGGTTTTACCCATGCTATATGTTCCTTCTGCCACACCAGGTGTGTATTATGCTTTTATGTAATAAAACGATTTCCTTTTTGAAGTTATTTCTCAAATTATCAATTGAACTTTTTCTTGGTGCTTGTTATATCTTGTAAGTGGAAATTTGAATGCAAAGAAGCATTGCAATTGATATGAAATATTTACAAACGTTAAACTATATTGAAAAGTTTTAAATAATTAAAACTAATACAATTGATTAAAACTATTTTCATCAATAAATTTTGTCGCCCTGATTAAAAATGTTTGCCTTTTTCTCAGCTTGCATTGTAAAGAATATTGAAATATGACAAATATCTATGCACCATATTATAGAAATGCCCAGATAAAATACTTTTATATTAGGGAGACTGTGTACATTTAGCATAGTATTCCTTGGATAACAATCTGGCTTCTCAACTTCTGCTACCTATCGTAAAAAAATTTCCCTGTGCAAAATTGACCCATAACTATGTTGAACAAACAATAAGAGCTGTTAAAAAATTGTTGTTTTAAAATGAAGTGAAAATAGAGTGCACAAAATAACTCAACAATTTTTCTAATTATACTCATCAAAGATGTTATTTAATTAAAGGTTTGAAATTATGTTCTATCTGAAAAACTGTTTGTTCCCTCAATGAAATGCATTAATCATCATGTTATTACTTAATATTGAAAACTGCTATTCAAGTGTTCTTGCATGTTATTAACTGCTGTAAGGTATTTGAAAATATGCATACAAAACCTGATTTTGTTTTCCTTAGGTGATTCAGAGACATTGGTTTACTTCATTCTTACAATTATAATAGATCTCATTGGTATAGCCATAATTGTTGTCTGCTCTTCATCATTGTTGTCCAAACTTACTAGTGAGGACTCCCAAGGTAGGAAAAAATGTTGCAGCCTTTCAATCATTTATCATTTTATCGCAAGGTTCAGCTACCGAGGAAACATATATTTGTAAAGTGTGCCTATTAAAAAAATGTAATAAGATGTCACAAGGTTATGCATTTGCTCACTTCAGCTGTGAAGTGTTGTTAAAATTACTGTCAGTTGGGTCATTCTAGATTTCTTGTTGCCAGATTAGAGTCCTTTACTGCAGTAAGGAAATATGAGAGATATTTAAATTGACTAATTCTATAACAATGTGATGTGTAGATTGTTAAAGTAATGAAATATGTGTTATGGTTGATTACTTTTTTTTTTCAGTTGTACAATTCAGCTTTTATTTTATCTATAATAATAAAACAAAAGAGATGATAAACAAAAGTCTGTGGGTCTGCCTTTCTATAGAAGAATACTCCTAATAGATGTAGAGGTCTGATATTTTTAACATAAGTAGTTTTGGCCTTTTAATTGGACTTTTGAAAAACCGTATGTTAAAATCTAATTTTTTTAATTAACTTTTTGTACAGAGAAATTTCTAATACATGTAGTGCTGTGAAATTTTTAACATGTGCAGTTCTGGCTTTCTAATTTTGCTTTTCACAAATACAATATTAAAATATGTGTAAGGGAGTTGTATAATTGTATTAATGGGGGCAATTTTTTTGTTGCTTGACAGTGGGAGTTCTAATATTAAGGGTTTACATAGCAATTAATCTTTTAGCAAGTGATGTGAGCTAATGCTTGCATAGCAATGAACTTCTCAGTGAGCGAAGCAAGTTTATGCCTGGTTTTGTCTAGCAACAAATATTTCGGCTAGCAAAACAAGCTTGTTCACATAACGCCAAGAGCTAGGACCGTTACACCTGTGATGGATCTCCGCAACGTGAAGCCACGCTGCCAGTATTCTATATTTTTAACCCCTTAACCTACAATGACGGGCATAGCCCGCGTACGATGGTCGGGCCAGAAGTGAATATTACGGGCATAGCCCGCATACGATGGTCGGGCCAGAAGTGAATATTACGGGCATAGCCCGCATACGATGGTCGGGCCAGAAGTAAATATTACTAGGAATATTTGATACGCAATTACAGTCTGATGCAATAATTGTTTATTACAAAATGTTTATTCATACAAAAATCCAAAATTAGTAATCTGTAATGGTATGATATAGTTCAAAACATTCTGGTACATGTAATGGAACTTTACACTTTTTACACTCCCATGTTGTTTCCTTACGTTTTTTATTTTTGTGACAAACTGTACAACGTTTTGACGGTCTCGATTTAGAGGGTGTTGGATCAATGTGCTTTGGAAAATGAGCCCAGTCCTTCGCGTACAGTCTGTCTGGTGCATCTCTGACAGATGATACGCCTCGTTCTCTATAAATCGGTTTTGGCATATTCTTCAATAGAGATTCGGCTATATTGATCCTATAGTCGACATAGCATTGTTTCTTTCCATCATTCAGGTTTTTCCATAAAATGTAGGAGTTAAAAAGTCCAATATCAAACAGATAAATTTTTTTTTGTATCCTTTCATGTATTTCCGCATTACTGGATAACATGCCAATATTTGATCTTGGAGATCAATTCCGTTCATTCCGTGGTTGTACTCTACAATACAACTCGGTTTTAGGGTGTGGTTGGATCCTTGTGAAATAATTTCGACTGCTTCATGTTTTGTCGACATCATATATACATCTCGCTTGTCTTTCCATTTTATAGCGAGTATTCGGTTGCAGCTTCTTATTACGTATTCCCCCCTTTTTAATTTTACACTGCACAAATCTTTTGGCATATTCTTCCTATTCGAACGTACTGTGCCAATTACATTTGTTTTATATTTATGTGACAACGTCATAAATAATTTTGGGGAAGAATACCAATTGTCCATGTATAAAGTGTGACCCCTGTGCAGCACTGACTCAGCAAGCTCTTGGACAACACATTCCGAAGCGCTGTCATCACAGTTTATTTTATCGTTGCCGGTATATATTTTCAATTGATAACAATAACCTGACTCAGACTCGCATAATTTATAAATTTTGACGCCAAACCTTGCCCTTTTGGATGGATTAAATTGCTTATACGATAGACGCCCCCTGAATTTCATAAGCAATTCATCAATAGAAATGTCTTTTTTCATTATATACACTTCTTTAAATTTTTGGTTAAAAAAATTGATAACAGGTTTAATCTTGCTCATTTTATCGTTATTGGCAACCAGATTATTGTTTGAGAAATGCAAAAACCTTGTAATTTGTAGATATCTCTTCAAAGGCATTGATTTTCTAAATATGGGCATTTCGATTACAGCCCTCTTCGACCAATTCATTTGGATTCTTGGTTTTTTTACCTGTGACATTATAATGGTCAAGGCGAAATATCTTTTCATTTCGGTAGAGTCTACAGGAAACCAAGCGTCGTCGATTTTTCGTGTTCTATGTGGATTTTCTCGTATTTGATCTGCATACTGGTTAGTTTCGGTCACAATATTGTTCCAAAATATGTCATCAAATATTAGATTAAATATATCAATTTCTCCTCCACTTCCTCCTAATTGACATAAGGCTCCCTCTGTAAGGCCAGGAGTCATCGTATAGTCCCAGATTTTTGGACTATTTCTTATTTTCTTCCAAGGCCAGGACTCTGGTAGTTGATTGTCAGAGGATGTATCATCAATAACTAATCGCCTACACTTTCTTCGAACTCGACATATATCGTCACTACTGTCACTTTCGTTAGCAAAATTATCAGCACAATTCTCACTGCTTTCATCACGAAATCTCTTTCTTGAGAACATCTTCTGGGGTTGCTTTTCTAAAATTTACAAACGTAAATTTCGACTTGCGAATGTGACCAAGAACAACTTGACACTTATCACGATCCGAAGAGATAACAGAAATACATCACAAGCCTTGTCTGTGCTATCTGCAAACCGCGATCGTCCTACCACTGGCGATGCCCGTCAATTTTACGATTGGCCCAATCAGCGTGTTACACAAGTCGTGCGAATTACCCGAACGCTGCGCGAGCTTGTACACAATTTCGGCCCAACATCTTCGAATCTAAAACGTAGGTTAAGAGCTTAAAATAATCTACTATATAATAATTTATTTGAATACATAGCCTTTGTTTTTTTTAGGAAAAGTGCTACATCAAGTACTAAAGTATTTAAATAATTTTACTGCTAATATGCTTTAGGTCAAGTATTAAATTTTCAGTGTTGATATGGTTACACTATCTTCTCAGACATAATATCCTTAAAAATCCTCTTGCGAACGCCTAATTAACCCCTTTGCCGTCATCCAATTGGTTTGAAACTTAGCAGAGAGATTTGATGTCGATGACAATGCATTCTATCAAATTTGCCTGTTACTGTCACTAAAAAGTTGCTTTTACGAAATACTAATAAACCAACTTGCTGTCATCCAATCGCCTTAAAAAAGCATTCAAACAATCATTGAAGAAACTCTTTCCTGTTGCTCAAATTTTTTTAATAAATAATAAATTTGTTTTAATCAGAATAAATTAAAGATATTTGGAAGTGGATGTGAATGTGACGTTAATTTTTAATAAATAATTTTTGAAACGTAGTTTGCTGCACATTTTGCTGATAGATATTAACCCTTTGCGCTCGAACGGCGCCTCTCAGGCACCACATGATTGGATGCCGCAACTCGAGGGGACTACTGGGTTTGATGCGGAAATTCGATGCAAGGCCAATGACTGTGTTTAGTTTCTATAAAGCGGATTCGTATCCGCGGATCGAACTAAAAATGCAGCGAAAGGTCTCAAGTTGCTGATACCTCCACGCGAAAAATGCCTCGAGTGCAAAGGGTTAAAATTAGATTCAAACACCAAGTTAATGAATATAAAAATTGGCAATGCATATAAAGAATTTTACCCTTATTAAAAACTTTGTTTTTATGGGTTATAATATTATTTATAATGTTACCCTTTTTTTCAGCTCTGTTTCAAGGTTTTCGTAGAAGCATGGTCAGTCTTGGCTGTATAATGGGCCCTTTGTGGGGTGGAGCATTCTTGTTTAATATTTATTTCTTGTTTTCTATTCCTCTAGCTGTTACTGGGTTGATCACAGTGAGTTTTTAATTTTTTTCTTCTGTTATTATACTTGTATAATATCATATTTATACTTACAAGCTCAATATAAATAATTCTAGAGTATCCTTTTTATAATATATCGACTTTAAATTCTTGAAACTTCTATCCTTTTTGTATTTCTTACCAAATTGGTTAAAAATGTTCCCTAAACATTTCTACATCATATATTTTCTGCATTTTCTTTAATTATTACACAATAATTACTAGTTGTATTACAGAAAATACTAGTTTTTAATGTGTCATCTTTTATAAAGTCATTTATAAGTCGTGTATTAAAAGAGTCATGGTATTAATATTTCTTTGTGACATTCATAATCCTTTTCTGTGCAGTTTGAAAATTGTCTAGGTAATGAGATATTGGAATGAAATGATAATTTAAATTACACTTTTTTCAATTATTTAATAAAAGGTTATTTAAATTGTGATATCTAGAATTAAATGAAATGAAATAATTATAATAAAATTCAAAAATAAATATGATAAAGTATTTATTAACAAAGGAATTTCAAGTCTTTATAGCAGGGGTCACATTCGACCTCAACTTCCTAATATTCCTTAAATTTTTGTTTCTCCCTAAAATTTCTAAAATGTGCTTAAGTTTTTCGATAATTCCTAAAAAAAATTCAAAACCTCAAATTCCTCGATTTTTCTTAAAATCCCTGAAAAAACCCTATATTCTTCCAGAGGAGAAAATCTTTTCTGAGATTTTAAATATTAATTATTCAATTTTTTGAATATTGGAAGTTTTTTCCAGTATTGAAACATGTTTTGAAAAGAATGTCTGTGTTGGAAGCCTACGTCAACTTAAAAAGAAATATCCCTAAAATTTTTATAATTATCCCTAATATTTTTAGAATTATCCCTGAAATTTTTTGGAATTGTCCCTAAAATTTTTAGGATTATCCCTAAAATTCTTACCTAATTTTTTTAGAAAACTCACTGCGCCCCCTATTATAGCTCTATGCTGTCTTGCTAAAATGGATAAAGTGGTATCCCTTTTTTACGTATAAAATCAAATTTTGCATACTTAATGTGTTGTCTATTTACGTGGGGAAATGGGAGAAACCACATTTAACTAATGAATTCATTGATTTCCTTTTCAATTCATAGTATTTTTCTACATCACTAAACTATATTTGAAAATTCAATAAATGTTTATAAAAATTTCCTGTTTCTTCTTCTTTTATAATGTATTTCCGCTCACAATTTATTTATATTTTTAGGTCCTGTTTGTTATGTCATACAAAAAATTGAATGTGGAAAGACTCTAATTCCTGTAACATGCAACTTGTGTTATGCTAAAACTATAAGATTCCTTATAATATTTTAATTTCAAAGTTAATGTGTTCTCTTTTATCAGTGTTTACTGGTTTGAACACTATTCCAGAGAAATGTAAACTATTTGCAATACTTAATGTGATAACATTTAAATTTCTGCATTTGTATTTAATGTCAATTTTTATTGTGTTTGTTAATATGTATTATAGGTATTTTTCTGTTGTAGGTATGTTGAAATTTTCTGTTATACTTGTGCAATTTAAATGAATGTTTTAGGATCAATATTTCTTACTTAATTATGACTTTTTGATAATATTGAAAAGTTTTATAAAAATGTCCAACTCCTTCACATCTATGAAATATAACATGTCATGGTTTATAGTGGTTTACTACTTGTTATGACAGTTATGTAATTTACCACTTAATGTATCCTGACTCATAGAATTTCTTGGATGATCTATGAGAAATATTATAGCACCATTATTTTTTTGACAATTGTAAATAGTGTAAAATAAATCTTTTATTTTATGCATGAAAGGAAAAACTTGTTTAAAAGTAAATTTGGTTTTACATGTTATCAAAATGATCTTTACTATCAAAATGTACTGTAATTTTTATTTTTTGTGTGGTTTTTACTCATTTGATTCAGGTTCTACTTGCAAGTTTAAATGTTTCTACTAAAAAAAAAGTATGACAATAAAATGCAGTAAAGTATAGAATAACATTCCATCAACATTTAATAAATATTATGTTATAACAAGATGCAACAAAGACTAAGAAACACTATTGCTAAATGTATCATTATATTGTTTATTGTCTCTGCTTTTAAAAACTTAATTTGTGCCAAGAGATGTCAATGTTTGATTTTTGTAATTTCATTTTCAATTTTGTTCAATGTCTAGTTTCTGTTTTAAAACTCCTCATTTCTTGAAAAGCATGTATTTATATATACTTGTCACTCAGCATGTGTGCTATAAGATTTTATAAGTTCATTGCTTATTAGATATTTTAAATTCATTGTTAATGAAATTTTTATATTATTGCATTAGTTTCTTTTGAAAAGTAGGCAAATTGTTATCTGAAACTTATTTAGATATGCTTTTTAATGAAACTTATGCACACCATCCATGGTACCAGCTCAGCGGAAACACTGATTTCAGCATTTTTGACCAATATTTCAGTACCTTGAATGTAGCTGAAAACTTTAGAAAACTGGCTTTAATTAGATTAACCTGTTTCTCAATATAATTGTTTGTAGTTGTTTGACTTTTGAAATATTTTCAAAATTTGATCCATTTTGCTGATTATCCTCACTTTTGGTTGAAGTTAAGATTTTTTTTTTTTTTTTTTTTTTGCTTGGGAGCTGTACAATGTCTGGTATGCTGATTGATTTTTTAAATTTTTTTTTTTAATTATTATTAACATTTGTGATTTATTCCGATTCTTTCATTTAATTATAAAGGTATTGGTATTGTAAAATTCAATACCTGCATAGCATAAATGTTTGAACTTTGAATGCTGCAACATTGCTATCCAATGCTTCTCAAGCTGCGATACATGTGCCCTTTGAGGGTACTCATCTAAATGGAGGGAGGATGATCAATAGAGAGAATTAATGGGTAATTCTTGCATTTTTTAATAATGAATTAAAATATTGAAAAAAAAAGTATTTGCAACTAAATTTCCTCTTTCTTATCTGTAACCGCTTCAAAATGTGACTTTGCTGATTTTTAAACGTCTTAACTTTAAACACAGATGGAAAATATCTATAATGTCACAATCTCATATTAATCATTGAGACAAGATTCAATAAATATTAATAAATTCTTAAAGAAATTACTTTGGTTGGTTTGAAAAACATTTATAAATTTTAAACTTTCTGATAAAGCATTATATCTCTCTGGTAAAACTGTAGGATTAGTTGTTGGCATTGTCTTTTCATCAAATAATTGACAAATGTAAAACATTTGTTTTAAATTGTTAGATATAGCTAAAAATTGAATTAAAGCCTTTCCAAATTTTTCAAGCATCCATTTAGAGCCGAGTTTACTTGTGCTAAATTTCTTTTCACTAATCAGAGAAGGCACTGTGTTCTTTAAGATAACCTCCATATGGAAATGATTACAAGACTATTTTAAATAATTTTTTAAGAGGTTAATTTTTTAAAGTATTTTTTCCTCTCCTTTATTTTGGAAAGGTTATCTGATCTCCGTAATTTTCTACAGTGTAAATTGATTAAAAAAATAATTAAAGTATCCAAATGATGATTTAACTAAGCTGAGATGCATAGAAAATTTCTTATTTAATTCATGGAATAGGTGCATTATCTGTAGCACTAATCAATAGCAGGCAGTTTTTCTTCATATTTTGTTGTAGATGGATATTTGAAATCGGAAGTTAATTTTTTTTTAATGATTTCGTTTTTAAAAAGTGGGAAATATCCTAGTAAAATGTTGTTTCATTGTTTATCATTTGTATTTTCTTAACAAATGTTAAAATAAAAAGATTTTTAATATTTTTTTATTTATTCATCTTCTTGGTCCTGTATTTAGCATTTCACTTCACAATCATTTGTAATTATAGTTTTTAAAATTATTAATCTTTTTTAGCAGATTACAGACTTGGGTTCAAGTCTAATATTTTCTAAACATGATAAAATATTATTTTAACATGAGTAAAATGAGTGGGCAATTTAAATTGGTTTACAGTTTGTTTAATATCTAACCATTGAATAGGTTTATTCACTAGCCATCCACCTTTTGTCCTTGAAAAATCACAGAATTAATTTTCCTTAATTTTTACTTGCTGTATATCCAAACTTAGCCCATTACTGTTCTGAAAAAGGTGATGCGACTTATAATTTGTACTATTTAGTGTTTTTAAATGACTTTATGAAACATGATTTTTTTTCTATTTTCTGGAATTCAAAAATTAAACCCGAATTTTAATGCCTGGTATAATTCTCAATTTGAAAAATTGCCTGTGTCTTTTAGAACTTTCCTTTTTAGTTATCAAAATTTCCTTTTAATATTCGTTTTATTTTTATTTAAATGACGAGAACAAATATTTAATATTGGAATTTACAGCTGCAGAAGAACAGAAAAATATTATCAACTTACGGTGAAAAGGTGTCAACGCTTTTTTTGTTTGAATAAGTTTTTGGTATATATTGAAACTAGAGAAAACACATCGATTGGTAGTAAATGAGTTGTAAGCATAAGTGCTGACCTCATGTTGAATGAGCACTTTAGAATTTTTTTTTGCTCTCTTTGAGAACTTGGAGACAAATTGGAGTTGGAACTTTTTCACTGTTAGCCTAAGATATCTTAATAATATTGTTATGCAATTTTCTTGTATATAATTGTAAGCAGTGTCTATTTTATTAAATTTATTGTTAATCACGATAATACAGGCTTGTAGAAGTTGGCAATACTTGAGTGTATAGGGATATGTCCCAGTGCAATCTGATTGTTTGCTCTGAATTTTTCTGGAAAGTTCGCCTGGGTGGATATAATAAACATCGCCAAAACATGAAATTTCAGTTAGTGGGATTTTGGAAGCTGTTTTGAAATGAACTCAGCTCTTGTTTACTTTCATGGTACCTGAATTATCGCTATGCCTGAAATTGTGCTCACTGAAGCTTTTGTTAAAGCTTGATGACGTGTTTACTGTCATTCAAAGAAGTTTTGTGAGCCTCTAAACGAAGACTACATAATTTTACTTTTTAAAAACTGTGTCGTCATTTTCTCGGAGATATCTTTCTCTGAAATCTAATTGAGAAGGCAAATTCTTATGCCTAATATGTATGACACGCGTGTCAGAAAGAAAAAATGTATTTTCATTTTTACAGGGTTTCTGCGCATATGGAAAGTCTGTGAATGTCATGAAAAGTTATGAATTTAGACAATGGGCAAATTTGATCATGGAAAGTCATAAAAAAATCGACCATAAGTCATGGAAAACATTGAATTTTATGGATTTTTAAACATCTTAAGTAAAATCATGTGACTATGACATCTAAACGCTGATCGTTATTCATCTTTACTTCGATTATTCGTCTGCACTTTTTTTATAGAAACTATGGTCACAGTTAAGAACTGCAGCCAATGAAAAGAACTTCTGAACTCCAAACTTGTGATATCACACAAGTAGGTTTCGATGAAAAAAAAATTCATAATGTAGAACTGAAATAAACTGATTTGATATTCTTTACATTTGATTTATTTGTTGCAGGGTAGTTACAGAACCGAAAATGTCAGGGAATTTCACTCTTCTGGAAAAATCAGGGAAATGTCAGTGAATTTCGTAAAATTACTCTTTAATCTGGGAATTTTGAAATTTTTTAGTTTCCCTTCTCGCATTCCCCGTGTGGGTGCGGACATCTTATCATATTACTTAGAAACTTACTCGGCTGCACCTTATTGATTAAAAAATCTTCAAACTTCAATCTGACTGCATCCTTTACAGATATTTTTCTTTTTGCCTTGCATTTTTTGTTAACAGAATGTATTAAAACCCTAATTATTTACGTATTTCTGTTAGATTTTTAGTTATCCTACAATTTAGAAAGCCTGGCCGCCGGACATTATTGTTACATTTTTTTTCTCAAACTCCAATCTAGCTGCATTCTTTTCAGACATGGTTATTTTTCTTTTTACCTTCCGTTTCATGTCAACAGAATATAATACAACCCTAAATTCCTTAATATTTCGAATTGATTCTATTAGATTTTTTCATTTTTATTAACCCTTTGCAGCACTGTGTTATAGAAGTCAAACAAATCTATATAGGCATCCATAAGTGAAAAAGTTTTGATCCTGTACTTGATTTTTTCGTTTTGAACTTTCATTTTGACAATTTATTAAACACATTATATCATGGGAATTTTGTTTCTCAAATTCTGTTGCCACCCTGTGTCTTTTTAACACTGTATGCTAACGGTTTACATTGTTGATACCATAGCATTTGATTTTTGATATAATTTAATTTATTAATATTGGCTTATTCCTTCTTGAAATATTCAATTATTATTAATGATTGATTAGCTTTTTTAACATCTGAAATATCAAAGAATGGCACATTGTTTCTCGCTGTTTTTTCTGGTTTCGACCTATCTTCGTTACTGATTATAGCAGCGAGTCCCTTTACAGCGTTGTGCTACAGATGTGCAATAAATTTACTGGCATCCATATGCGAGAAAGCTTAGATTCTGTACTTGATTTTTTTAATTTTTCTTTTATGACATTTTATTAAACACAATTAACTGAAGGTGATATGTTTTTTTTTATTTATATATATAATATTTTAGTGCAAAATTGATCATTATTTTCTTAATGTCGGCATAGGTGCACATCCAAGAATTTTCCGGAAATCAGGGAAATGTCACGGAATTTTGTTTCTGAGTATTGTTTCAATATTTTTAATGTGATTCTTGAGTCATGGAAAATCATCTGCTTTTGTCTTGGAAATTCATGAAAAGTCATGGATTTGGGGCATTTTAATTTGGCAGAAACCCTGTTCTTATTTATTTGACAAAAGTGCATTCACTCTCGGTGGCGTAACTTCGCTTACGGTTACAATCGTTTATTAACAATTAGGGAAAAATTCATTTTGAAAATTCTAGAAAGAGCTAATGGAAATCTTCCAAAAATGTCCCTTTGAGCATATTATGTTTTAGAGAAAAAATAAAATTAATTTATCTGAGGGAAAGGAATGAGAGAGGAAACGGTTCTCAAGGAAAAAGTGGTATTAGATGAAAAAATAAAATTAGCTTTAATTAAGGTTCGTGACATTACATCCCTCTTGCTTGAAATAATTTCATTCTATCCAATCTGTGAGGAGAAAACTTTGAGGGCAAAAATTTTTTGTTATTCATTTACCCCCCCCCCCCCTTCTCCAATTATTTTTTTTCATTCGCCTTTCCGAAGAAATGCGCCGTGTATAGCAGCATAAAGGCTTTACCCTCCCACTTAGGATATATATATATTCTAAACGAAGCATTCTCTTGAAAAACTATTCAAATAAACTGAAGAGTGAGGTCAGACAGTTGCATAAATAATTAGAAGTGAACTAATCTGATGTAGAATCGTTGAGAATATGTGTGTGTACTGCCTTTATCAATGAAGTTATAATAGGTCATTCGGGATCATAAACAGGGTTCCCACGGTCATTAAAAGTGCTTAATATTTTTGAACTTGTTTTCAAGGCATTGGAAATGCTTGGAGGTCCCTAAAAGACCTTAATTTTTGCGAATGTTGTGTCCCCAACTGCAAAGTTTATAAAAATACAACTCACGACTTGCTATCCCCGCATGACCGCCACATATCCGTACCGTATCGGAATTCTCTGATATATTTTTATCACGCATGCACCAACTTGTAACTTTTTTTCTGGTAGAATATACTTTATTTAAAATTTATATATAGACATGATGCCTGAAAACAAATTTTCAAAGGTCCGTAAAAACCATTATTTAGGTCCTTAAAAGTCATTGATTTTTATTCTGTGATTTGAGTGGAAACCCTGATAAAGCTGCTACCGATATAACTAGCTCAATCGATGTCTAGAAACAAGATGAGTGTTGAGAAAACCCTTTAATTTGATTAGTAGCTGTGTCCAGCGTACATATTAAAAAAAAAAAAAAAAAAAAAAAAAAAATAGTGCTGTATAAAATATATTTTTATTAGAAGTATATACGCCCTATTTTTAAAAATGAACATCTCGAAAACAGTTACTCGCAAGGTATTGAAACTAATTATATGTTTATTGGATAGTTAATAAAATTCTGATTTCAGATTGAGTTTTTGTATTTTAATGACTATCCAATAAACATTGGTGTCAGTACCCCGTGATTGTCGGTTTCTGACGCATTTATTTTTAAATATTAGGGGGGGGGGGGGGGGTCCACTCTAGGATTCTCTGTATAAGGTTGAAATATCTAAATGTTGGTAATATTACACAACAAAAAAATAAACCATACCCAGTGTGGTATTAAAATACTTTTTTATAACGTCTCGACTGGTGTGTATTTCCTTTTTGTTTTTAGTTATGAATTGGAGTAATAATTATAAATTGATTTACCTTGAGCCTAATGTAACGATTCAAATATTTGAAACTAAGATTATAATAAGCTTTTACAAATGGGTGCGATAATCGCCACACTTTCCCTACATCAATTGCATCTTTGAAAATATTTATGTACTTGAATCGTTTGAAAAATTGTGTTATCCTAGCATTAAGAGTAAGTCCTAGTACGAATCATTTCCTATACTCGCTTTGTTAGAATCTTCCAGCCCAATGTATTTAGAAACTACTTTCTATGAAACTTTGAAATTTGGTGAGTAGATATGAAAAAGGTAACTTCATGAAATGATATAAGTTATCTACATTTAATGTCCATTTATTATAAATGAAAATTAAAATACCAATAGACAAAATTAGGTGGAGCCACTGCATATGCATTGACGTAACGAATTCAAATATAAAATAAAATATATTAGACGCTATTTTCGAGTTTTTAATTTATGTCATTTCATTAAGTGATCTCTTTTGTACCTACTCACCAAATTAGAAGGTTTTCTACAAAAATAGTTTCTAAATGCACTAGGCTAGAAGATTCTAAAATAGCGAGTATAGCGAATGAGCCTTACTAGGACTTCCTCATAATGTTTTATGTTTTAGGTATGGGTTGGGTTTCAATTTTGATGGATATATTATCACTTCTAATTTGGACCACTCAGTTCCATGTACTGAAGTATTTTTATGAGAACAGATAGCTTTTGAATGATGCAGTCTGATTAACTGCCACAAAGCAGGTGAAAATGTTGAATTTTTTTTTCATTCTCTTTCATTTCTAACTGCTGTAAGCGGTCTGATAGACCGCAAGTCATTTTTTGTGGAATGTTCCCACCTCCTAAAATATCTCATCTTTGACTTTTATATAAATGTTTCTGATACTATGTTTCTTAAACTTTAAATTGATGTTTACCAATTTATTTGACGCAATATAGACCATGTGTTGCTCTTGCACCAAAAACCTCAAACCACCTAACCACAGCAGTTAAAGGTTAAAAATTTCTGATCAGTAATACTTTCATTCTTCAACAATGCACATCAGTAAGTATCGCGCGTAACCATAACACTGATGTTAAGAAATGAATTATCATTGTTAAGTAATTGTTATGCCTGAAGCAGAAACGGATTCTCTGTTGAAGTACATTTCACTTACCTAACAATGGCCAGAATTAACAATAAAGATCTTAGCTTTTTCCTTTGTTACTTCAGTTGCTCTTCAGATGTTTTGCTAGAATGGTCAGTATCAATTCGTCCGATAAAACACTAAATCTTATTAATTCATAAACATTTATTTAAAAAAAGACATTTTAAATATGGCTGTACTTTAAAGAGATCGGTTGTACCATTACAGTGACATATTTTTTTTATGAAAGATGCGGAATAGTCGGTTACTTGTCAAACTCTAAAGTAACCTAATTATGCCAAGTGGCCAATTGGTATGTCTAGGTATGATATACTATATGAAGTAATTTGGTAATATAATTATATGAAGTATCTGAAGCTGCAGTTAAAGTGAAACGGGTAAATAAGATGACGAAGGTGTGTAAGTATAGATTTTTTTTTTCATAATGAAAGCCTAGGAATTTATATCCATCAAAATCTTTTGTTTCAAGCTAAATGGAATTTAAGGGACATGAAAATGAAATATCATTCTGAAATTCACTTTGTTGAATTTTTTTATTCTCTAGTTTATTTTATTTAGCAGTTGTCTTTATTCATATACTGTTTAAATGATGGGTAAATTTAAGAACAAATTTCTGGCGATACTAAAGGTAAAGACCCCTTCAGTTTTTTTGACAAGATGCAACTTCTTTGGGACTTTACCTGTGTTTTATTTCTTACTTCATGACATTAGTAAAATTGTTTATTTAAATCAGTTTTCCAGTTAAAGCCTTATTCTTGATATATGACTCGGTTATAATGTTTGCATGAACTTCGTGATTCAGAAAAAAAATATGAATTCCAAATGGGAACCATGGTTTAGTAGAAAATATATTTCTTATATTTTGTAATTTAAACTAAATTTACCACTGCTTGCCTGTGAGTATTTAAATTAAATAATCACGGATTATTAATAGGATCGCACTTTATTGTTTTTTAACTTTGTAATGCACGAATATAGTTAGGAGCTTATAGAAAGCCTCTGTTCATCCCCATATTCGTCTGTTCGATGTTAACATTCTCAGACAAAACTACAAATGCTACAGATGAGAGATTTTTCTGAGAAAAAGTTTCCACATAAAATTCAACCTTGCTACAACCAAAAGTTATGGAAATGGTGACTAGAAATCAATTTGCATCCCTTCAGCTTTTGCTTTGCATGTTGCAGACATGGGTGTCATGAGATTTGTGGCTGTTGTCCAAAGGCCTGTGCAGCTGGGGTTTGTTGAAATGATATCTTACAGTTCACATGCCGGATACTGGAGCTCCTGGACTTTTTCTTAGCTAAATATGTAACTTTTACCTGTAGAGATTTGTGCCTATCTTATTGTATAGGGGCCTGCATTCACCCGGGGTTGTCAAATTGCCATCTTAGCTGTTCGCAGCTGATGTACTGGTACTATAAATAAACATATTACTCTTTACTCTGCGAAAATAAATGTGCTCTTAAATACAACCATCATATAAAGAGTATATAAATTAAAATAATTCTTAAAGTAAATTAAAATAGACAATTAAGAAATCCAACAATTTGAATTTTACAGTTAATAATGTTTCCTTTTCATATATTTTTAGTTTTCGTTTGGCTTGAAACAAAAGATTTTAATGAATTAAATTCTTAAGACTTCATTCTAAAAAAACTTCACTTAAATACTTTCGTTCTCTTTTTTTTTTTTTTTTTTTTTTTTATCTGTTTCACTTCAACCAGCTTCAGAATAACTCCAGGGATACTTCGTGTAGTACATCATGGTTTAACAAACGAACTGGCGACTTGTCGGAATTAGGTGACTTTGAAGTTTGACAAATCTTAACTTTTATGTTAATTTTCATCAAAAGTCTGTTTTTAGTAGTACAGTCGCTTTTTCTAAAGTGCAAGCATATTCAAAATATGGATAATGAATAACTGATTCTGAATTAATTAGATTCAATGTTTTATCGGACAAACTGATTCTGAATCAATTAGATTCAATATTTTATTGAACAGAACTGATACAGATCAAATTAGCACCGAAAAACCTCAAGAGCAACTGAAGTGATAAAGGAAAAAAATCTAGAATCGTAATAATTTATATTAGAGTTAAGGAAAAGGGCTATGTTTTATTTAAACAATCGGACTTATAAGGAAGTCTCACTGGATAAGTAAGGCATTGTATTCTACATGTCGTATTATAGTCCATGTCGTAACAAGGCAATAAGGTCCAATTTGGTTCATAGATTGGCTGAATGAGAAATGTCGGAAAAGCAGCCATGCCGATGCAAGAAGATGGACCCCAATAAGGTCCATGGAATTGTGTCGAAAGGGAAGACACCGTAGAAGAAGACATGTTGACAAAGACATTTGTGGGACATGGTTTGGCCATTAAGTTAAAAAAAATCCAGAAGATCAAGTGGATTGGCCACGTAAAAAGAATGGAGGGAAAAAAAATACTAAAAAGTTTTTTACCAAAAGATCTTTTTGGCCAAACCAACGAGGGTTCGCGCTAGAGGAAGACCAAAGATCAGATTTCTAGACTGTTTGGAAAAAGACTTCCACACAATAAAAGTCAAGAATTGGAGGACAATGGCTAAGAACAGGCTAGCCTGGAATCGACTTCTTGAAAAAGCCAAGGCCCACCCTGGGCTGTCGAGCTACTGAAGAAGAAGAAATGTACGTGTTGTTATTTACTTCTAATAAAATTTGCTACATCTAGACTTATGTATCTTTTATTTGTTTTCACCAGCACATGTTAGTGCACTGCAACTACAGTTCTTAGCATTACATACTCTAAAATAAAACGAAATAAATGAGGTGAGGTCAACATTTTGCAACGCACCTTAGGATCATACAACTTGGATCGAGAGAGAAAACTGCGTTGAAATCTAAGGACATTTTTATACAAAGACACTCGAGTGGCGAACGGTCGCCACCGCTTCAGTCGCTAAGAAGCCACTCGAAGCGAAACGTGCAATCCTATGGAACTTATTATACCGAGCTCTGCTTTGGCCATAAGCGGTGGCGCGCTTTCGCCACTCGAATGGTTCTCTATAACAAGGCCCTAAAACTCATCGCAAGAGCATGATTAAAATAAGCATAGGCGCAAATAGGCCCCATGTAATTGAATCAACAAAGAATATAATGGCATTGAAAGAGCGTGACCCTAAATAGCCCATGGACTTACGTCTATGGAAAGACATGGGAGAAATAGACGTATTGACATGAGCACATGGAGCATAAAAAATAGCATGGTCTTGTGTCAAAAGAGAAGACAATTTGGGGTGACGGACCCGATGCTGAAAAAATAGAAAATAAATTCAGGAGTTTGACTCGATCACTGGATATAACTTGCAAAGAAACGATTATGACGCACATGTTTTAAAACTATCGGGTTTCAAAATGTATAGCACATTTCAATAATCATTTGTGACTATCCTAAAATATGGATATATGCTACACAAATGGAAAATATAAAAAATTATCTCCGATGGATACAATGAATAGTTTGAAAAGATAAAAAAAAAATGTTTAAAATTTTTACATTGAATTTTTTTTTATCTCAATTAAAATTAATTTTAAATGTATAATAGTACAGGTTTTGAATATATTTTTTTTTACTTGTTTGTTAAAATATTAAAAACAAAACACCACAATGGAAAGAACAAAAATTTCTGAGGGTTTTTTGACTATGATGAATCTAACAAAAAAAGAAAAAAAAAAAATATGTTTTTATTTAAAAAAAATTTAAAATTGTGTTTTTAATTGTTAATTAGTAATTAAAAGAAATGAACGTTAAAAAACTCTCGTTTGAAATGAAAATTACTAAAATTTATTATTTAACAATCTATGGTTAAAAAAACAAATTTTTCTTTTTAGTATTAATCTGTTACTTCCTTGTCATCAGTTAAATTATTAATCATTCATTGGAAAATTATGAAATTTGGTATATATACGTTTTCGTGGATGCTTAATTTAAATATGACATAATATTATAGGTTGCTATTGAACTTTTTAAAGTTTGGTTTAGTTTTAATACGTAATAGATGAACTTTAGGAAAACGAAATCAACTCCTCAATTTGAAGGGAATTCGTTTTGTAGTCGTTTTTCTAGCAAAAAATTTTAGAGGGACAATTTCATTTATATGTTTCAATATAACTAAATACTTTAAGAAAATTGTTTTTAATTATATGATTTACATTTGTTATTAGGATGTAATACTGTAATTATCTGGATTAACCATGTGACATCAAGTATTGAGCATAAAAGAGAGTTTGTTACACATTCTAAATCTAATTTTTAAAGTATTTTAGGTAAAAAAAAATTATAATTTATCTAAGGAGTACAAGATTAATGAGCTTTTGTAATCATAAAACAAATGCTTTCGAAGTCCTAACAACTAAAATTTAGTTTCATTAGCATCTGGATTTAAAGAATTCAGTTTGAATATTAATTCAAAGTAATGAACAAAAACATATCTTAGTATTGCTATTTGTTGATACTAAAGCAACAGCTTTCATTATTGCCTTTTTAAATCGTGTTTTCTATGACGCAACGTCCTGTTTGAGCCGGCCGGCATTTCGAAGAAGAATGTGAGCACGTGGAGACAATAGGTTGCTAACAACATCGTTGTCATAGAAACTCGCGTCTCGACCAATAGCATTCTGAGAATTTCCCGCGACCATCAGTAACAGTGTTCAGCATTTCCAATGATTTGCTGTAGTGATACTTTTACGATCAGGGTTGAAATAAGAGCAATTCAGTTTTCTTTGGTCTAAAAATAGTAGAATGCATATTCTTTCTGTCCCAAGATAGTGTAAACATCGGATTTGTTTCGCACTTGCTACGCAAAAATTCTTAAAATTCTAATACATTGCAATGTTTGCTACGAAGCACTATTAATACATTATTGTTCAATACTAAAATTATACTTTGAGTAAAATTACTTGCATTTGTGAATTTTATTTTAAATATCTCCTATATGAACGACGTTTTTATTGACATCAGAAAACATAAGTAATTTAATTATTGTTGCATAACGAGATTATTTTTTTATAAACAAACTATAAAAGTTGAATTCTAATATGTTGTGCGGAATGTTTAATTTTAATTTTACAGATTCCGTATTCCATGACACTGTCAATAGATAACCTACAATTACACTGGTTTGCAAATTTAAAGGATATTCAGTTTTTCCCTAAGAATTTCTCAGTTTAGCTGCATTGACACATGAAATTCACATCAAGGGGACATCTTTATGTAACATATATATAAGTAAAACAACTCAGTCGCAAATTGAAATGCAAAGTGTTCTGTTTGGGCATTTGCAAAAGAATTGAGTACAATTAGTGAGCAACATTCACATTAAAAATCATGACTTTTAGTGTGTTTTGACTTTTAGTGTGAAATATGATGTCCCCTGTCATCAGAATTTATTTGGCACTGTATTCTCTCATACTTAACAAGAGTTCCTTAATGAATTCTAGTGACTAAATTGCTCGTCCCACCTTTTGAACTGTTTGCAAGTGATGGAAAGTTCTCAATATATTAAATCTTTATACAATGCTTATCGTAGAAGCATCCCACACATGTTTGATGAAATTTGGATTAGAGGAGTGATATGGCTTACTTCTAGGGACGATATTCTCATTTTTTAATAGTAACAATATAAGCTACGGTACGAACTTCGAACACAGCGATAATTCAGTCACCGCAAAAGTAAACAAACTATCCGATGCTTTCCGAACAGCATTCAATAATCGCCTGCTCTCGATTATATTTTTTCGATTCCTCTTATAAGCTTGCTGCAGAAAATTCTAGCAAAACCCAATTAACCAATCGCGTGATCGAAATGACTAGAAATTTACTGATTGATTTAGGTGTTGCCACCTTTTTCTAACTTGTATTATCATTGTTAGCAAATAAAATAAAATAGAACATTAAAAGAAATACGTCACTATTTATAATTTTAAACACATGATTTTTGTAACAGTATCAATAAATACTATTTAGAAACCGATATTTCACCAATAAAGACTTGTCTAGATCAAGTTAACGTAATTACAGTGAAAAAGTCGAATTTAATTATCTTTTGCATTCTTGAGGAGCTTATTAAACTAATTAAACATATTGCACTGAAAGACCAAATCTTTTCAACAAAAGATACTTTTTATTGAAGATAATTTTTTCAGTCTCATGAGTTATATTGGACGTCAGAGGGTCTGTAGAAATGTGGGTACATGATATTACGTGGTAAATGCAAATTCATTATAACGATTTAGTGTGAAAAGAGCTTTGGTCTTTAGGTGTAATATGTGGGATTGATTTAATAAGCTCCCCAGAAGCGTTAAAGACAATTAAATTCGGATATTTTACTGTAATTACGTTAACGTGATCTAGACAAATTTTTAATTGTGAAATATCAGTTTCTAAATTAAGTTTATTGATACTGATGGCAAATTTTATCTCACTTTTGCTTTGGATAAACGATTAAAAAATTAACATCGTCTCTTTAAGTAAGCCATATCACTCCTCTAATCCAAATTTCATCAAATATATGTGGGATGCTTCTACAATAAGCATAGAGTAAAGATTTAATGTATTGGAAGCTTTAAATCATTTGAAAACAGTTCAGAAGGTAGGAAAAACAATTTAGCCACTAGAATTCATCAAGAAACTTATTTTATGTATGAGAGTACAGGAAAAATACGATATTTGAAAAACAAAATTCGTTCATTCTTGAAACTTCGGCTATAACATCTTTTTGGCAGTAGAATACAAGATCCGATGAGTCCCCAAAATTTAAAGGGGTGGAGCACTGTTTTTGAGGGGGGGGGGGGGTTAAATTGTCTCCAAAGTTAAACTTTTCGATATTGGTCGAGTAAGGTATCGTTTTTTATGCAATTTTTGTGCTGAATTGAATGAAATAACTTTCAGATAAATCGGAACACTAATGTTTAAGATATAATGAGTTTTATGGGTACAATATTCGAAAATCCGCATAGAAACACCGACATAAATTTCATTGTACAAAAAGGCTTTACTTTACCAATTATTATTAATTTTTATCATCTTACATAAACTATCAAAATCAGAGTCAGTTTATGAGTTTATTTCATTATGGATGCAAAACTGTCCAATATCATCATTGTCAAAGTCATCCATTTTAGAATTACTACTGGTCATTCCTTTACAGTTTTTGCAGAAAGCAGAACAACGCACGCCACTTTTAACGCAACCGCACTGTTGGGTTGAACAATATCCTTTACATGTACAAAAAATCAGTTTGTGTATTGCGTCAGTGGCAGGTTATAAAGTTGTTTATTCAGGGTATAGTTCACTCTCCTTATGAATCTAATCCCATCTTCTGGAAGTAGTTGATAGCTGAGCCATTTCTGAATTTGGTAGTACACTCGATATGAGTGCTGAGCTCCTCTTGCGGAAGTGGAGGTTAAGGATTCCCATCTAGCTGTCTTCTTCTGAAGTGATCTCTGGAAAAACTGTGGCGAAATTGGTCATGGTAACGATCCTTTGTTCCATACGAAAAAATGAAAAACGCTCTCCAGCATCTTTCCCGGTAGGCATTCAATTTGGAGAATATTTTGATACAGTCCATTAATATGCTATTAGTTTGAAACAACTTCAAAACTTTTTTTCTCTTTTCTATATATTGCACTTGTAGTATCCCATCCACCGATGTCGCATCCATGGACAAGAAGAATGTAGTTATCAACATTTGGATGTTGCGGCTGTAAGTTTTTTGAGTGATAAATTTGTATCCTGACAAGTCTTATTTCCGGATTCAATAGTAATTTAAGTTTCTCCTCTGAGGCAAGTGCAATCATTATGATTAAGATGTACATTGGGTGCCTTGGGATTAAACCTTGGCTGACGATAGAAGGCTGAAGTTCGGCAGATTTCTCTAAGGCTGTTCGAAGAATTAGAATACCTGCATAACCAACATCCTGCTTCACATCAGTATTGTTGCTTTGAAGAACAAGTGTGAGCATCTTGATTAACTGTTTTTAATTCTGTGAATTTGATAAAAACAGTAACATCAACGTCATTGGAGCATTGTTGATTATTTTTTCATTTATTCGGATCAAGGGATTTACTGTAGCAAGAGATCACACATTATCGTTTCTTTTGATTTTTACGTCTCCAAGTTTTTTCCTAACGAATTGTGAAATAATATTCTGACCAATACTTTTTGACATGTGACAGTTAATCAAGTCTATACTAGTGATGAATATCCCAAGAGATACTACAACTGTAGCTGAATTAGAAAAAGGATTATTTAATTTCAACCGTTTCTGTATTTTTGTAATATAATTGTTGCCTCTCTTCACACAAGTTTCCCAAACATCTACATGTTGTAAAAAAATGTGGTGTCTAAAAAATCTTCAAGTGCTCAAGTAATGTGTGAAATTGCCGGTTTCCTTAAAACATGTGAGCTCAAGACATCCTCAGTGAACCCTCTTTGAACAATAACTCCCACAACTTTGAATTCTCGATTAACAAGTTGATCAATGACCATATCAGGAGAAATATCACTGAAAAATGTGTTGGTTCTCCCGATAGCGAAATATCCCTTTGTAAACTTATGATAATCAGACTGAAGTATATGTTTTTGCAACTAAGTAGATATTTGCTGCAAATAAATAAGGCATGCTTTTGAATAGTAAATGCATTTCCTTACAATAAAATATGGAACCATATGTTTAACAGTCATCAAATGCGTCTCCCAAGCACCAGTCCTTTCTGCTAGTATGAATTTTCTTACCAGTGTTGCCATTTCAAGGTACTGGATCCACAACTTAACTGTGGAACTTCTCTGCTTGATAAGTTCTAACGATTAGATTTATAATGTTAGAATCTGATGAAATTGTTTCTCTTGTTATGATAGAGTTTTTGAAATACCCTATCGCTCCTTTCGCTGCCCGTCCACTCTTCGTCTATTTGTATATGTCCTTCAGATGTAAATTATACTGAGCTACAGCCAACAAAATGTGTGCTCTGACAGAATGAGAACAAGCGCTCCCTGAAAGTATACGTTTGGTAATATTTTCAGAATACACAACAGACAACAACTCTTGCAGTCCAGTATCCACCATTATGTATCCGAATGAACCAAGGAAGGGCATTAGCAAATGAAATACCCCTATTCTCACCACAACTTTCTGCAGTAGTGACCCCGGTGGGACTGATAGGGTTAATGCCAATTAATAGTGTTATCCAATACCTTCATATATAAAGGCAAGTCAAAAGTTACAAAAATAATTTTCAAATCAGGAAGTTGTTCAGCATCAATTGCCATCACTAAAGCTGTATATACAGTTTGAAGATCTGAAGGAGGTGCCGTAATAAAAGATAAAGTGATAATGCTAGATTTATCACTGTATTGATTTTCTATAATTGTTTCAGAAAACCACTGCCAACCAGGAATATTTTAATATTTTCGCCATTTGTGATTATGTATAAGGGGAAGGAGTGTAATAACTTACTTTGATTAGGAAAAGCTTATTTAAGACGATAAATGAGAACTCATGGACATCAGACAGCATTTGAAAGGTAATTTGTTTGACGAGAACAATTCCCTTATTTTCAGACATTGTTGATACTGTTTGTGTAGTAATTCGAGCATTTTGGAATCCAAAATTGAATGAGCAGATTGTATGCTATAATTGATCAGAAAAGTTTCCTTCAAAAACTACCAATCGAGAAACTTGCTTTAGTTTTTACTCAATAAAAATTTCTTCAATGCATTTTGCTTAATCAATTTAATGATTTTCAAATATTTGATCCACACAACCTATTTCATCTTAAAAAGAAGAGTTCCAATTTATCTGAAAGTTATTTCATTCGATTCAGCACAAAAAATGCTTAAAAAATGATACCTTACTCGACCAATATTGAAAAGTTTGATTTTGGGTGGATTTTACCCCCCCACCCCTCAAAAACAGTGTTCCACCCCTTTAAATTTTAGGGACTTATCGGATCTTGTATTCTACTACCAAAAAGATGTTATGACCAAAGTTTCAAGAATAAACGAATTTTGTTTTTCAACGGTCCATTTTTGGGCTATTTTTCCTGTGCCATTTATAAAGGGCCAAGTAAACACTGATGAAAAGGAAGATCATATTTTAGGTCAATTCTTTGAGTTGCGTGATTTTTAATGTGCATGCATCTGTGGAACTACACACTAATGGTACTCTATTCTTTTGCATATGCCCCCCTCCCCCTCTCCCCTGTACACTTTGCATTTCAATTTGTGACTGCATTGTTTTACTTATTTTTATGTTACATAAAGATGCCTCTTTCACGTGAATTTCATGTGTCTGCTGTTCCACTGAGAAGTTCTTAGAGAAAAACTGAATATCCTTTAATTTTTCAGACCAGTGTAGATGGTCGTGAAACATTATATGTATTTACAAATGCTCAACTTAATTTAATGTTCTCCTATAGAGCAAGAAAGTGTTTGGCAACTACTTCTGAAATATTTAATGGCGCATTTCTATTTATTTTACTGGTAATGTTTAATGGAGTTATACTTTCAAGCATTTTCAATTTTGCACATTTTAGTTTGTTGAGGTTTATTACACAATGAGGTGACACTGAATAAAACTGTTTTATAATTTGTTGCACAGTAGGAAATGAAACAGCACAATACATTGGATGCAGTATTCGAGCTATTGAGAGTAGTACGTCTATCGTTTTAAGAATACACTCTGGGAGGTCTTTGAAGGGAAAAGTTTCTCGAATAATCGTCTCGAATGGAAGAATTCTCCAAAAACTTCCAGCAAGTAGAATGGTAATTGGGTTCAGAACTATCTATTTCCGTTTAAACTCTTTCTTGTGTATTTCCTTTAGAAACGGAGATTTCTACATCTGAGCTTGAGTTTGATACCGAATATTGGACGATATCGTTATTAACTCATTATTATGTTGTGTTACTGCTATCACCCATTCGGACTAGTGGGAGGTTAAACCTCTAATTTTTTTACAACAATTTTTCATGCAACTTCATTTCGAAACAAAACTCAACCACTTTATTGAAGAGATTTTAGAAAAATAGTCCCATCCTTTTTGGTTTAGCAAGTAATGGAATTAGCTGTGAAAAGGAGAAATTCATATCTTGATCTCAAATTGTGATATGCTGTTTTAATTTTGATTATTTGAGACACATTTTCTCGGCCAATATATCGCCAAACTCCCTAACTAGGCGACACTTTCATTTGTAACCCCCTGCGTCTCCAAATTGAAATTTTTTTGGGTAAATTATGTCGTCAACGTTTAAAGGAAAACATTTTAGACTAAAATTTTATCGAATTATAATATAAGGTCCGGCTATTAATTTCCAGGACTCATGGAATAACTCAGAAGAAAAAAAAAGTTAAACACATAGCCATTTAATATGATTCGAAGTAATCCCCATCAGCCGTAATACACGTCTGTGCTCGGCTGTATAAATTTCGGAAAGAAGTTTTAAAGTCCTCTTTTGGAATGCTCTTTAATAGTGACGTTAAAGTTTTCTTGATGGCTTCGACATCCTGAAATTTTGTTCCCTTCAGCGAATTTTTCAGCATAGTAAACAGAAAAAAGCCTGCGGTTGCTTGGTCTGGAAAGTATGGTGGATGCTGCATCTCAACGACACCATGCTGGGCTAAGAATCGCCTCACAGGCAACGCAATGTGTGGGCGGGCATTGTCATGTAGCAGCAGCCAACTCCCATTTTGTTGAAAATGAGGCCTCACTTTACGAACTCGTTTTCGAAGTCGGTCTAGAACTTCTGTGTAGAACTGTCCATTGATAGTCATGTTAGGAGGAAGAAATTCATGATGAATGAGTCCATCGCAATCGAAGAAAGCGATTAACATGACCTTGATTTTGGACTTTTCAAATCTTTTAAAACCATTCAAAAGTTCTTGTGCGGGATAATGTTTCCTTGCCGTAAACTTGTTTTAACATTTCGTAGGTTTCCGCAGCTGTCTTGCCCAATTTGAAGCAAAATTTAATGTTAATTCTTTGCTTCATTTTCACTTCGACAACAGGAATTTAAGAGCTACGTTTTAATGCGCCTTTCCACGAGAACCACTTACTTCAGAATGGCGCCGATTGCACTGCACATGCTCAAGAAAACGCTCTTCAATATGCAATCATTAACGCCATCTTCCGGCATTTCGTTCTCCTACAGTTACGTCAGTCCTGGAAATTAATAGCCGGACCTTGTATATCACCACTTCTCTTTGAAATTTTCACATTCATCTTAAACTTTTAAAGAGTATTTACAAAATTCTTATTATTTCGTTAGTATTTTTTAAGGAAATAATTAAAAAGTTATGATTTAACGCACTCAGTGAGAACGGTCTACTAGTGACAGTAATTGTCAAAATCAAACTCATCCATTTTAAACACAAACCCTTTATATTTGTGCAAAACGTAAAAATTACTCTAAACACTAAATATTTTCTAGTAAAAAGGTGCATTTAAATTATTAACAATGAAGGTTATGCTTGATGACGTCAGAGTTAATTTCTTTGCTCGGGAATGAACGAAACAGTCATTGCGATTAGCTAATGGAATGTGAAAAATTACAATTTATTTTTAAAAGTGTGGTGTGATTAAACACAAGCACTTCACAAGTGTTGCTATTCAATTTTATTTCCCCATTCCTAATACCGCAGCGCATAAGGACCATATGATCTAAAGCCGTTATAAAGTCTTTATTAAAGCAAATGAAACCCTTTTAACATTACTATCTTTTAAATAAGCGCAGATGGGTTCGTACTTTTTGTAACGTACGGTTTACACCACGTGTTAACATTTAGAGAATCGATCATCAGCTGTCCTTGAAGTGCGCACGCGCATGTGGGCGTGTCCTTTAGAAATCGTCTGCTGCGATCAGTGGAGCTTACCGAGCATTGACATTCCGAATCTGATGACAGCGATCAGCGAAAGTTCCGAATTCGATCATGGACTATTTTATCAGAACGGAATATTTGGGTATACGCTTACATCTTGCTTTTGAGTCTTGTTCTATGCGTCACGTGAGTGTTTATATTTGGAATTTACTATCAAGTTGTTATTTATTGCTTTTACGTGGTTTAAAAGTTTGTTTTGAATGTGTATTACTTTTTTCTTCGAAATGTTTTAACTTTGGTCAATGGACAGATTGTTACATTGTAAAATAGATTGAAGTAGTTTATAGTTTTCTTTAATGCAATTCAAAATGTTGAATTTTTTTTTATTGTTTTGATGATTGAAGTAAATTCGGAATAAAAGAATTTGTTGAGCACTTTATGAGTTTTAAGTACTTTGAAGTCTAATTTGTAAGAAGAGATAATTCAAACGATATTATGCTGCGTTTAAAATCTAGAAATAATATAAAGCAACAATAATGTATAATAATTTGAAACAACAAATAGTAGTTAATGATTTTTTTTTAAATGTGTAATTATTTATATAGTTAAATTTTAGAAATTATTGTTTTGAAATGTGTGGCATATTTTATATTTAGCCTCGATGAGATCAAATGAAGTTGTTAACATTGTAAAACAATCACTATCCCGGGATATTATGATTACACCAGGATATTGATGTATTTTATTATTGCACTACTTTTTCTATATCTTTAAATTTCAAAAATTTTACTTATTATACATTTATCTAAATATTTATGATGAATCTTTTTCTTAAGAATGCTCTTAGAACAAAGTTGAGAAACAAATATGGTTTAAAAAAAAGCTGTAAAAATTTTTCTGAGTCTGTTGCATAGTAATAATGAATAATTTTTTAATCATTGTTTTACTAAAAAACTAAAACCTCGCAATTCATTTAATTTTAATATCGCTTCTAAGTTTGACATTCTTTGATAAAACAAACTATATTTTTTTTGACACTTATGAAATATTAAAATTTTTATTTCCTAATTTCAAGCTTACTTTTAATTTATATCTAAGTATAAGATGCATACAGAAAAAAATATATTTTCTATATCAACTTTACCTTCGAATTTCGTATTTGAACTCTGTAAATGTAGTTTCTCCTTTATAGTTGTTTACTCACAAGAAAACAACTTTTTCGTCCTCTCCCTAGAAGCTACTGTGATTTTAGGGATGTTTTTTTTTCTTTTTCTAAACAAATGATATGGCTTGTTTATGCTATTCCATCTCAATTTAACTGTAAGGATTTTTCAAATACAAGTATTAGTCAACATTTTTATCATTCTACAACTTATTCCTCAGCAATTATGGAAAGTGCTATTAATAAATGGGTGAGATGGTCTATATAGTTTTAATTTTATGTATTTCGATGTATAGATAATAACTTGAGTTAAATACAAACACATGTATAAATAAATATTTTATGGATAACTGTATTAAAAGCGTTTTTCTTACGTACCTATTTTTTTTTTGTAACATACTATGAAATTTGGAATATAACCTATGAAAAACTGATCATTACGAATGTTATCAAATTGTTTATGATAAAACATAGCTTAATACAACAATTTATTCATAATTTATCAATAAAGCGTTATGTATATACTGATAACTCAAAATGTGAGAAACATCCCTTACGTAAACTTCGACTCGTGCGTGTAGCACATGCATTGAAATAATATACCTGATTCACTGATCTTTCCCTCATCAATGAACGCTGCATATTTTTAATTTGATTAACTTCAAACACAGCATCGATTATATGGCTGATCCAAAATCTCCTTAAGTTACTAATCTTATTGGATTTTCTCGTTCAACAGTGCTTTGAGTCTTCAAAGAATGGCAACAAAGCAGATATTAAACTGGAAATTTGCAACAAAGCAGATATTAAACTGGAAATTTGCAACAAAGCAGATATTAAACTGGAAATTTGCAACAAAGCAGATATTAAACTGGAAATTTTGTTCTAGAGTACCTCAGTGGCACAACAGCGCTGACCAATATCGCTCGACATTGGTCTATCCCAATTTGGACCTTAATAAAACGACCGTTGTCACAGATACTGGGCAATCTCACCCGATGCTATATAAAGTATATTTAAAAGTTTTGAAATGTCGATGCACAATTTTAAAATTGATATATTTTATTCGTAAGAAGGGACGAAAAGCAGATTTTTTTTTTTTTAAATCATGTATTTGGAACGATGTTCGAGTTTCGACCAGAACTGGCCAATCTTCCAGGACCACTATTTCCGACATTGCCCAACTAATTTACAGACACCCCGTATTACTGAGCTGTTCAATCATCACAAATCTAGATTGATAAAATTATTCGATTATTAGTCTTATGTTTACTAAAGTGTGAAATTGTAACCAAAGTTGTGCTGAGAAATATATAATTTTAGCACTAGTTCATGATGTCTGCCCTTCTGCTGTCTTTATTTGACTCTTAATGTGAGAAAAGCAACAATATGCCCATCTGAAGAAGCGTGACTGAATGAAAAGTTTTCTGGGGCATAGTGGGCTGACTGCCAGGGAACGGGGTGGAGGTGCACCCTTAAAATAATAGAGAAATGCGGAAACTAGGCCAAGGGATTTCCCTCGGGAAAGTGTCTTGTCAGGATGAGGCCGAAACTCATTATTCTCGAGGCGTGTTACTTGGGATGAAAGCCCACATACGTGATGACATTGCGGCTAGCGAGCATTTTAAGATAGGAATGGGTCCGTTAGGAAAAGGTTGGTTTCTAGTTTGTGTTTATTTTGTTTTTAATTGCTGTGTTTTTGGAAATTATTTTTACTTTCAATTACCTATATGTTATTATAGGGTAATGAAAGTATATCATTGGATAAAAAATTGGTTTATGACGTTGAATAACAATTTTGATGACTTACACAATTAATGACTACATGTTTTAGAATATTCCGAGTCTAAAAAATCTGGCATAGAAAAGAAATTTCCACGTGTATGTGTGTGCCAGTGGGTAGCGTAGCTATCAAATGGCAAATGAATTGATCTACGATGTTCAACTATTATATACGGGTCAGTGGTGGTCATAGAAAATGATATTAAGGTTTTCATCAGAATAGCCAAAAGTAACTGTCATGGAAAACTTTATATTTTTCAGCAATCACCAAAAAATAACTCTTACGATTTTGATCAAAATCGCTTTGATAATACCTTTAAAGGTGATATAAACATCACCAACCACAAAATTTCAGTAAAACTCTAATAAAGACATAAAAAGTTGAAATACAATGCCCCATAGAGTTGTCTTCTTTTGAGATTTGTCCATTAGTGACTGTTTCTCTCTCCTCCATATCGTCAAAAATATCACCTTTTCTTTAATTTAGTGATGTGTACTGTCAATGTAGAAATGAACGGCAAAAATGTTATCAAACTTTAATTACACTACAAAATTACGCTTTAATTTCACGATTTTACCGTTTACAAACACGGCGTTTGAGGAAATATGACTGAATTTGTGAAAAATGACTAAATATATTAGGGTGTCCACATTTACATGCTCTTGATTTATGTAGGAAATAATTATTTTTACACTTTATTTTACCACAACTAAATGACTTAAACAGCCATTAGTCAGTCATGGTAAGCTGATTACTAATGCCTACTCCCTTGTGTCTTTCAGTAACTTCTCGCTTAATGAAACACAGACATAGACATGGTTAATTTAATATGTGGGATAAGGTTATACTTGTGAATGTTAAATGGTGAGCTTGCTATTCATTACGTTTGACTATATTTCTAAAATTAGTAAATATTATTATATTATGTTGGTTTATTGCCAAAGTTTGGCAGAATTATGGAATATCTTAGTGTGGTGAGGAATAAGAAGAATTGAGAGTCTATTTTTCATGTTTTTTTATCCTAAACGTTGAAAAATATGGTTGTCACCGTCAAAAGTATGGACTAGCTGAATTTAGTTACTAGTTAATGTTAACATAAGAAGTTACAACTAGTTAATTGACTGAGAAAAAATCATACTTAAAAATAAGACAGTCACCTTCTCCTTTAATAGAGCAATGACGTACTCAAAATGAAAGTACACATCTTATTTGGAAACCAAATATGACATGTTATTATATTTATAAAATATTGACTTTAATAAAAGTGATATCAGTAACTCCCATTTTCAGTTCCAAAATATTTTACGCAAGCATTTTTCAATGAGAAAAATTTATCCTTTCCAATTTATTGCACTTGTTTTTGAGATGGAGCTTTTTAATGTAAAGTCGGTTATATTTTTTATAAAGTTTATTTTATTTCATTTTTTAACTTTCAATTACCCATATGTTAAAATAGGGCAATGAAAGTATTGTTTTTGGTCAAAATCTTTTCCGAATTTTTTGCATTTCTCCACAGTTATGAACATCCTGACTTCAAAAAAGTGATCTAGAAAAATGTCTATCTGTGAGTCTATGTGTACGTGGTGGCCATTTAACCTCCCAGGAAAGTTTTTTTTTTAATTGAAACTGTGCACTTGTGTTTAAGGTTGCAGCCATTGAAAAAAATTACACTTTTCAGTAATTGCAAAAAACCCGGCTCTAACGAATTTTATCAAAACCGTTGTGGTAATGCCTCTTAAGGTGTTCTAATCATCCCCACCCCCGGAATTCCCGTAAAAATGCTATAAAAGCGTTAAAATTTGGAAAATGAAAGTCTTCAACACAGAATTCTCTTCTCTTGAACATCGCTCACTATCAACCGGTTTTCTTGTCGCCTCTGTTTCACTTACAAGAAAGTTTAATGTAAGAAATATCGAAACGTATACCGTCAAAATCACCATTTTTTTTTTCTTTTCTTTTTTTTATATATATAAAAGGTTTATATAAGAATTATCTTCGAAAATATATCGTCAAACTGGCCTTTTTTGCTAAAATGAAAGATGAAAATATAAAAATGGTAAACAACACCAATCCACGTCAGTAGTGTAATTGAAAGTTGTGCGATGTTCCACACCCCTAGTTTAGTTTATTTTCATGGATTTTTTTTATCCTATACTAAGGGACTTCACCCCCTTCTAGTTAATGCTCACCAACCAACGGGATTGCTTCGGAATTCCTTTGGTTTGATTCGCAAACCAAGGAAGCTCCACCCCTTTGCCGATGTATTCTATCTCTCATTCTTAAAAAGATTCCAGTAGTCTTTTACTTCTCCTTACCATACTCTTTTAGTGTGCATAGCTTGAAAATAAACATGTTTACATGATTTTATTTTAAGCTGTTTTTTTAGTCTTCGCAAATTTCATTTGCACACAATCAAAAGTGTCATAATAAGGAAATGCATTAAGTCATAAAAATGAATAAGTTCTAGCAAATTGTATACCTGTTGGGTACAAAATCAATATGTCGTATTTAGCTTGGTATCAAATTGCAAAGTAATATCTGAGTCATATCTCCTTGAAATACTAGTCAAATCCTCAATTAAAATCCTCGATTTTCTAGCCACGAAAAACTCTGTAGAATAAGAACACACAATTTGCTTTTGAGTTATTAAATTGACAGAAATGAGGTCAAACGTTAGCTTTTGCAAGCAAGAGTAGCAAAAAAGGACGTTCTTATGGCACTCATTTGTATCAAGAGACCTGCAACGGTTTTTAGGTGGGTCAAGTAAAAGCCCATCTTTGGCATGGCATAACATAATCATGTGTACCTGAAGATATGGATCTTGACCCATGGGATTAATAAGTGTTTCAAGTGTTGTGAACTTTCATCAACAAGATGGGTTATGCTAATGTTCTCAGGGGTATTGCAGTATCGCTGGTAAAGCTGAAAGAGTAGAATGTGTGAGAGATAATGAAATTAGCAATTTTCGGGGAACTTTTTAGGTCGTGATCCAATAATCTTAAATGGCCAAATGGAAATGGGTGATTATTAAGAGGTCTATGGGTCAGGGACAGACTGACAGTCTCCTTGAACGTACTTATATTTGAAGGTTAGGATGTCAGTAAAGAACAGTTTGAAGTAAAAAGTAGTAATAGTTGTTGTTCATTAAGTTAATGAAATCAAACCATTAATGGTATGGTACAATTAGTTACTTGATAAAATTGGGAAACACGTTAAGGTAAAAATAAATTATTTAAAACATACATGGACATTTAATAGTTACTTGTTCTGTTAAAATTTCTCATTAATGCATTAATGATGGAGGGACCGATTTCCCCCTGCTGCCGCTTGCAATGAGGTTTCTGTGGATTTTCTACAACCTTCTGTCGACCGCATAAAACCGGAATTTCCCAGTGATGGTTGTCAATGTGTCAACTCCTTTTGGAGTTGGTTATGATATTTTAAAAACTATTTTTCATCACTGAAATTTAATCGTACAAAAATCTGTAAATTAAGTAGCATAATTACAATTTTTTTTTATTTAAAATCATTATTCTTATAGATTAATTATAATTAAGGAACTAACTTGTTATTTAAACTTATTTAATTGATTGGTTTCCCAAAAATTATTGAGCCACGTTTTTATGAAAATTAACTATGTTTAAGAAAAAAACACCCTAAGCTCATAACTATTTGGAGTTAACCACTTGGTCTAAAATCTATTTATATATCTATTTATATCATTGTATGTATCTCCTGTAATTTGAAATGTAATTTTTTTCTTAAGATAATTAATGGATTTAATGGATAAATCAAAAGCTAACTATATTCTGCGTGACTAGTCAAGCTAAACATATATAGAACATATATCGGTCATTTGTCTATTGATAAAATTAATATGGATTATGTATCATAATCTTAAGATCTCACACAATAGCTATTTTCACCTTTTGTTAAAATACTTTTGTTTGATTCTTTTTGTCTGATATTTAATGCATGCATTTCTTTTCTAAGACTTTGCAGATGGTTTTTTGCGTGCCAGCTCGTTTCAGCAAAAGCAAAATATAAATCTTTAAAAGCAATCCATTAACTTTTGAGGTGTGTGCTTTTATAAAAGGTTTACTGAGAGAAATCTGCATATGTTCGTTTGATCGCGTATGAGAATTGCGGCTTTTAAGAATAAATGGAATTTATTTGGACATTTGTAAAGGTAGTCAGAAACTAGAGAAGAAGGGGACATAATTTTAGATGCTTATTGGTATGTAAAATAGAAGTTAAAGATAGTTTCTTTGCATTTTGATTTAAACCTAAAAGATTATTAGTCTTAGGTCTTTAGGATATAATTTTTTGTAAAATTAAATAAAGAACGCCAGATGTAGAAAAAGTGTACATACAGTAAACTTTCGCTGTTATATTTAAACTAGAACTATTATAAAAACTCACTTGGTATTTGGATAATTTTTCTGCTATATTTTAAAATTATAGAATATTTTCCAATATCTTCATTTTTAAAAATATCATTTGAAGTTTTTACTAATTGTGATACTGGAAATTTTTCTCTGAGATAATGGATAAAAAAATGGGACTGCTTTTTTTTTATAGCTGTGAAGGTATTTAACACAGAGTTTGTATTGTAAATATACATGTAGGTGCGCTTATAAATATTTAAAATACCGCCGAATTTTTCAATTGCAAAATATTGTTTTGTTTTGTTTTTGGAACTACCGACAGTCTATTTCTGCCACTTATAAAGTGCTTAACACAGCCAAATACGTCTCTTAATTTTGAGCATCTAGAAGAATACGAGATTGAAATCTTCTAGTGTAAACCCCACTCTCCGACCCCACCACACCAACGAGAGGACAATGAGGCCACGACAGATTTAATGTGCACCATTAGGTACATACCGATATTTGACGGACGGAGGCCCGAACCCACAACCCTCCGGTTATGAGCAATGTACTCTTAAGCAAGACTATCGGGGCCCGCAAAATATTGTTGTGCGTGTCTACAACTTATCTTAAATATTAAAAACATTTTAACAACAAAACTAAATTAATAAGTTTCAAATTTCATTCAAACTACTTTTTGATTTAAAATATAAGTTAATTAAATTCTTAATAATGGAGCTTATTCAGAACTACGTCAAATCAATTTAGAAGAGAAATGAAATATGCTTTGTGATTGGCTTATCTAAAGTAAAAACTCGTATTTGTTTTCAAGGTGTTTTATGATTAATCGCAATCGTGTCTCAAGTGTTGCTTTATGGTGGAACTTTACTCAAAATAAAATCTTGCATAATAACCATATTGTGTAAATAAGAGGAATTTATGCATTATAGGTATTTTTAAAAAATTATTTTCGTTTGTTTATTGCAATTAGAAAAAAAAGGTAATGGAGTTTTAACAATAATTGGATTATATAACTCATTTTAACTTTGATTGAATCGTGTATTAAGTATGCATAACGGAAGGACATAGGAAATGTATAATGTGTCCCTTGAAAAAAGCTTTTAAAATCACACTTTGCTATATATTTAATGTAGGAATTATTATAGTTATTGCGAGTAATTTTTGCTTAAGGTTAATTTTATTTATTTTAATGTAATCTAGTTTTAATATGAAGAAAAAGTAATTTTAAATAACTTTTAAAGTATACTTTTCTTGAGTGGCCCATTGTTGTCTAAAGAATTGGAAGAATAAATATCTAGTGGAAGCACCTTCTATAAGTTATTTTAAGGTATTTGATTCATATCAATGAGAATTTCTTTTAGGATGATAGTTTATAATTTTGTAATACACATCTACTTTCGGTTTGTATGGTACTGTACAAGGTCAGAAAGGAATAAGTATCTAATGGAAGCATATTTCTGTATTATTAAAATATGCAACGTTCACCAGTGATTTCAAAAATAATTTCAAGGTTTCAACCAAATTTTAAGAGTAGAAAAGCAGTTCTACATGCCAAAATTCATCATGGACAGGAAAATAAATTGTTAGTTAGAGTGACTCTAATTAAACCAATAGTTACTTATGGTGCAGACACGTGGGTCATGTCAGATAGGGATGCAACTTACCTTAGAAATTTTGAAAACAGAATTCTAAGAAAAATATTTGAACCGATAAGTGAAAATGACATATGGAGAATATGATATAATCATGACATTGAAAGACTAATTAAAGGAAAGAACATTGTAAAATTTATTAAGGCAAAAAGAATACAGTGGATGGGACACGTCGCGAGAATGAGAGATACAGATATGCCTAAAATAATTATGAAAGGTAAACTGGATAAAGAAAGAGAAAGAGGTCGACCAAAATTGAGATGGTCTGACTAAGTCAAAAAAAAGATCTAAAAAGTTTAAAAATGAAAATTGGACAAAGAGAGTGAGCAGTGAGAGAGAGATTTGGAAATCAACTGTAGAGAAAGTCAAGGATCACTATGGGCTGTAGTGCTGGTTAAGAAGAAGAAGTGAAAATGACAGTCAAACAAGTAAAATAGTTATTTTTGTGCGAAATTCAAGCTCTTTAAAGATTTTAAGGCTTATACAGACTGCCGTTTTCAGTTGACTTTTAAATGAAATCCTTCCAAATCGACGTCCGAATTGAAATAGTCGAAATATTTAAGGTATTTTGTTAAAATATTTAAGATAAGCGTTGCATTTTTAATGTTAGCAGAAGTATTCTAAGATACCAGCTGTAAAATATCTAGCATAATCTTTTGACTTGTGCGCATTACCCATAAAATATGGCACAAAGAATAAGTTATAATTGTGATTGATTGGTCCAAATTTGGATTTAGAAAATTATTTAAATATCGTAAAGAAACTTGTAAAAATATATCAGCATCAGTTTGGTAGTTATGTATTTCACTGGGAAAGTTTAAATAGAATTTTCAGTTCCTGAAGAAGAAAGATCTAAAAGAAGTTCTAAAATGAAATTCCGTTTTAAATAAAATGTGAAGCACTATTTTATATACATAAAAAAACTCAATTTAGCTTTTGGTTTTGGAGTAAATGTTTACTCTACTACAAATAAAATTGTTAAAGAAGTTAAGAAAAATTTCTATAAATGAAATTTTTTTTTCCAAACTTTGTAATTAAGATACCTAATTATAAACAAACCACATTCGATAGTTTTAAAAGAAAATTAACTCTCATACTAAATACAACACATGAAAATGTTCTACAAAATCTCAATATATTAACATCTCATATACTTATTTAATATTACAAGTTCATCTCACTCGTGATTATTCATCCTACAAAAAAAAAAAAAAAAAAAAAAAAAAAAAAACCCCACCCCTCCATCAACAATTCCTGGAACCCATGAAAGCTCACCTATTGCCATTTTCAATGACCTTTTCCTTTCCCACTCTTTTCTTTTCCCTTTATTATTCAGTTCGGGAGAAATATGACCAAGAGGTGGGAGGCGAACGTCTTTGTCTACAAGCCCCAGACACCATAGATAAACGGTAGATCGATATACGTCTTACAACTTGCATGCGAAATGTTATTAAGGTTTCCTTATGGATAGCTTCCCCGAAGTCTTTGTTTTTTCTATTGTGCTTTGAGCGGCAATGTATCATCTTTAATGATTTAATGGTATGGCTGTTTTAAGTTTTTCAAATGAATTTTAAGGGCGATTGAGTAAGTTAAACTTGTAACCTTTTTGGTTAATAAAAATTCCCATCGATTGTATTGATCAGAGTATTAATGCATCATAGCATTAATTTAGTAGGAATATTGATTGCAAGTAAAAAGTTTGACTACAATCTTACCCATGTAACTGTTAGGCAAATGTTAAATGATTAGCGATAGGTTTTTTTTTTTTTTTGTTTTTCATTGACCTGTTTTGTAAAGAAGGTAAAGGGTAGTTAGTATCTTCTTAATAATTTAAAGAGATTATTTCTGTCTATTTGTAAAGTTTAGAACAATTTTAGGTTAATGGTAATTTAGGTTCTATTGTTGTTTATTTGCCAAAAAAGATGTAATCGTATGTTATTAATGATATTTTTTTTTTATATTTGAAGTTAAAAAGGATTTAATACATATTATCCAACATTTAAATGGTCATATTTAAATTTAATTTATGATATAATCTGAACACATTATACAATCGTTAATTAATGTTTTTCTTTAGAGTAATTTTCTTTGAATAAGATTCCGCATCGTAATTTTATCTAAATAGAGATTAACATTTCGATATCATGTACACGATTCTTTTTATATCTGTCAACTTATGATTAAACAAGGCTGTGACGTCGTCGTGTGAAAAAAAAACATGAAATAGCAGGATAGAAATTAGTAAATATCATTCGGGCAGAAATATTTTGAAAGTAATTGTCTGATTACACCTCTATATTTTGAACACTACTGTAATTTTAGCTTAACTAGGGATGTGGAACATCGCACAACTTTCATTTACAGTTAATTCTGGCCACTGCATTTAAATATTTTATGGATTGGTGTAGTTAACCATTTTCGTTTTCATACTTACATTATTTAAAAAAATGACCTGTTTGGTGATATTTTTTTCGATAATTAGTACATTGGCAAAAACAAAAAAAATCGCCGAAACGTCAAAATTGGCATTATGTTTTTCGATAAATATTATATTGTCTTTACTCCCACACACATAGACATTTTTCTTGACCACCTTTTTCTTTTTTTAATTCAACTCGTTCCAAAACGTTTAAAAATGGAAAAAAAAAAAAAAAAAAAAAGATTTTTTTTGACTGAAAAAAACCAACAACAACATGCTTTTACTATCCTATGTTAACATATGGGTAATTGAAATTAAAAATTTTAAATATTTTTAGTAATAAAGTTTAAACAGTTTTTATATTGATAGTATAGAATCTAACAAGCTTGAACTAGAAAAGGTTTCATTGTTTCATGTTACATATTTCTGAGTAAAAATACTGGTAGATAAACATAAATAACATAAAATCTCTAAATGGGATTTAATTTCCAATCAAATAGCAATCAATGCCATTAAATATCTACGATTAGTATAATGCATTTATCTTTTTAAAGAGATCACCTTACAACAGCAACTAAATATCCCAGTTTAGTTAATGTTAGTAGGTTGATATCTTTTTTACTAAAATTTATATTTGAATAATATTTTTTAATTAGCAACCACTAGCACCCTTCTATACCAGCACATAAAAGTCAACCTGATAGTTGAGTGGTTATGCTCTGGCCTCGCATGCCGAAGGTGCTGTGTTCGAATTCCGAGTTAGGGATGGATGTTCGTTGTGGTTTGGAATCTACCTTCAACTGCAGGTCCCAACCTGATTACTCGTCATTGGGCATAAATATAGGTAATTGAGCTGACAAACTAACCAACTCAACATACAATATTTTCATTATATAGTTGTATTGAAGGCTCAACGGTAGATACTCATCTATTGTGCGAGAGGATTCGGAATTGATCATCAGCGTGCTTAAACACTGTTTTAAAAAACGTGTAGATACGCCAGCGTTTGAGACAAATAAGCTTTCGTCGATTGCCGGACTACCTGGTAGGAGTTTCACGAGATTCCTCCCATTTTAAACACAAATCCGGGACAGTTTTCTTTGAAGATACTTTGCAGAAGGTATTCCACTTTTAAAAATTGAACTATTATCAGTAGTTCAGACATTGATACAATGGTGTAGCACAGTACAGTATAACACTTTCGTAGCTTTACATTATAAAACGCATAAACCATTCAACCAAACATGTCGCTTACTTATTGCTTCTCTTACCTATAAAATTATCTAACACCATCTGCTTTTGTTTGGTGTACGAACTAAATAGAAGCACAACGTTATCAAACTGAATCAACCAAAACCGCATGATGCAAGAGCATGCCGGTCGCGCGAACATAAAAGCCATCATTGCGTGACCAATACCGTTACTATTAGAAAACTGTCTGCTATTGTTTATTGAGGGGTGTTCGGCCTTGAATGAGCGGGGGAAGAGGGTCACGCAATTTAATCGTCTGCAGCTGGTAGGCGAAGGGGGGTTGTGGTCGGTTACTATCTGGGAGTTTTAATTAAAAGAGGCTAGAAATTGTGTACTGGCGTTTTGATGGTTAGGTAGCATTTAATATTTGTTATGGTGTGTATGTGTGTATGGATACAATTTACAATGAGATATATCTTCTACAGAATGGATTTAATATGGAATTGAAAATTTTTAGGTAAGTTGTTTCGCTTGTCAGACTTGTTTATTATAAGTTAATTGGTGTAAAATTATGTGAGAAGTAAGCTATGGTTTCGAGTAGAAATTCTATCCTTATTTGTGTAATTATGAAAAAAATCCACCTATCATTGTATAATACTTACCTCCTCATTGTTGTAAGAACTAGGATTTTATGTGATTACCTTTTTTCAATCACTTTTTGTTATTTAACTTTAATGGGACTGAAATATATGTATAAACTAAGGGTGTGGAATATCGCACAATTTTCCGTTACAATTAATACTGGTCACTGCATTTAATAAAAAAATGGTCAGACTGGCGATATTTTTGGCAATTATTATAACACTGGGAACATTAAATTGCGAAATTAGCCATGTTTTTTTTTTTTTTTTTTAAACCAATATTAGAATATCCTTTCTTGTAAGTGAAACTAGGGAGAAACAGTCGTTGTTGAGTGATTCCCAAGGGAAGAGAACTCTACATTAAAGACATTCGTTTTTCAACTTTTTACACCTTTATCACATTTCCACGGAAATTTTGGAGGTGGGAATATTTAGAGCACCTTAAAAGGCATAAGCACAATGATTTTGGTCAAAATCGCTAGAGCTGTTTTTTTCGGCAATTAATGAAAAACATAAATTTTACAATAGCACCTACCGAATGCGCTTGCTCAATTTTGATGAAAACCGACAGGTCTCATCCATGGTTACAACTAATTTGTATACACAAGTTGAACATCGCAGGTCAATTTGTTCTTGAGTTATGCTGACCACAGACAGACATACAGTCAGTTTCCCTAGACTACTTTTTTGATCTCAACACGTTAAAAAACGTGTAGAAATATAAAGAAAATCGATTTTTTTATTGAATACAATACTTTCATTACCTTATTTTACAAATAGAGTAATTGAAAGTAAAATTTGTTAAATTCTATGTTTTTTAATGGCATGGTCTTAGAAGTCATTTCAATTTAAGAGAGTATATAATATTTAAAATATATTTATATGAGAGGGTTGTTCGTGAACGCATTCACGATAAAATGCTTTGGTTTATCTAGATAAACTGTATACGCTGCAAATTTATGAGTTTGTGTCATTGAACTTGACTCTTGTAAACGTTGTATTGAAATTCCTGATTTTCTAAGTAGTTACATATTTAGAGTGTTACCATAAAAAAGGTATTTTGTCGCGTTGTAAAATAAACAATTTCGAATGAAAGTGGCTTTGAATATGTGATGTTTCTAGAGTAAATAAAAGTATTAGTTTGAGAAAAATTAAGAAATTATAATTTTATATCATGCTTTTTTTTAATTGCAAAAATAATGATATTATTAAAAAATTTAAAATATAAGAAAATTAATATATATATATATATATATATATATATATATATATATATATATATATATATATATATATATATATATATATATATATATATATATATATATATATATATATATTAATGATAATAATAATAACGTTAAATATAAAGTGAACCATAATGGATATATGCAATTCATCGATATATTACCATCATGGATATATAATTCATCGATATAGATAAACAACTGGATAGACTGCTTAACGTTGGGGAAACGAGTCGTTGCCACCGCGGTAGCGAGATGATTGGATGGAGGAATTTATATTGCTGATGTGGATTTTCTTCAATCTTTATGGTATATTCGCGCTACTTTTGATATTTGGAAAGCAACAAAAATAAGTATAAAACATATTTGAAGAAAATAGTTTCACCAATAAATAAAACTGATCAAAATATTTCTAAGTATAGAATTTGTATATTTGGAACAAACATTTGAGATTAGTTTCTATCGATATCTGTAAACGTGTTTTATTTTTATTGATTAGAATTTAATTCTTTAACTTTGAAGTTACATAAATGAAATGTTTTTAAAAATATATTATTGTGTACAAGTTATGAAAATACAGTACACAAACGAAAATAGACTTTAAAAGTATATTTATTTTAGAAGTAGAAATTAAAGATAATTGAAGAAATACAGTAAACCAGTTGAAAATAAGTAATAATAAGATTTCAAACTACAAATTTATTTATACTATAACCAATGTAATACAAAAAACAATTTAAGTTTCAAACTATTATATTAATTTTTCATACTCAATATCATTATATAACTTATAAATTTAAAGATACAGGTTTAAATCTTGTTTATTGCAAGTCAAACACATATTTTATCCATTAATTAATAAAAATTGGGGTTTCTTGTAAAGTAAAATTGTCCAACTAGATTACTTTTGGTACAATTTTATCTTAAAAACTAAATCAAAATTATATGCCAGTGAAACAAATTGAATCAGTTTAACATTTACTCAATAAATCCGTCTAACATACAACAATTAATTTAACACTGGAAAAACTAAAACTTAGTTTATACCTATATTGCCCAAAAGCAGTCAAAAGGACTGCATTGTGAAAGAATAACTAATATGTAAAGAAATTTGTATAACACTTAAATATATACCGGAAATGATGGAGGGGGAGGTAACTACAATTATTAATAAACGCATTTATATGTTGTACAAAAAGTCACAAAATTCTAAGAAATTGTATCATTATATACATAATTGTTTTTCTAATTGAAATTAAAAAGCAGTAAAAATAACTTCCTTGGGCAATCTAGTGTTAAACAAGTATAAAGTAAAATCCGAATGCGTTTTACAATAAATAATAAAGTGTATTCTAATATATGAAATTTGAGAATTAGAAAACTATGAAGAAACTCGTGCCCTCCTGACACATAAACACTTTACTTTCTCCTAATTTAATAAAAACATTAAAATAAATTAAAATAAAATAAACTTTTTTAATTTAGTACAAGAATTTGTAAACGATTGCAAGAGGAGAGACAATTTCTCTCTAAAATTCAAAGGTTACATTTATAAATAGAAATAAAACTGAAATACAGTTTGCCTTCGACAGTTTGGTGGGATTTCGAATTCCAACAAGCAGCTAAAAAAGACTTAGTTTTTAAAATAAATACATAAGTAATAAAGAAACTGATAAACTTTGCCGTTTGCAGTCCGCAGTTTCATTATTAAATAAATTTAGAACAGAGCACTAACATTTGAGTTATTGTTTCAATTTCCATTCTCTTTTTTTTTTAATACAATTATTAAATGTTCATGAAAACGTATAAAAACATAGATTAAATAAAACGTATCGAAAAGAAATAATCCAGTTATAAATAAACAGAGTAATTATTTTAATTATTAAATGAGTGTACAAGTAGAGTTTTAATTTCGCTTTCTTTTCCCATTTCTTTGTCAAATGCCTTCGAAAATGAATAAAAACCAACGATTAAATAAATATAAATCGAATGTTTTATTCTAGATCATAATACTATTTGTTATGAATTTAAATAGATTATTTATTATATGAATTGCCATGCAAGAGATCAATCATTAACCACAAGCGATCAATTTTAGAAGGGTCATTTTAGGTATTTTTCAAAAATAAATAATAAAAAACCTCACATAAACATATTTGAATGGCTATTTTTTACTTACCTGTGAAAACTATTGCTTATATTTTTCCGATTTGAGCTGTTGTTACAATTATATGCAATACAGTAATTAACCATGATTCAGGAAATCGTCCTACTATTTGTAGGAAAACAAATATTTCTGCAGGCGCGTTTGTCGCCTTGCGTTACCATCGGAGCAGTCTATCCAGTTGTTTATCTATATCGATGATATAATTACAATAATAGTAAATTTATAATAACAATTAAGATGAATTTATAATAATTACAATAGTAATAAATATATGAAAACAATTATGATGAATAAATAATAAATATGATATTAGTAAATATATGATAATTATAATTATGAAAAATGTTCACTTAATTACACTTTTGATTAATATACAAAATATGTAATTGTGATAAATATATAATTACAATTATTATAAATACACAATAATCGTAATTGTAATGAATGCATAAAAACACAATTTTATATAATGAATATAGGAAATTTAAATTATGATAAATATTTGATATTTTAAATTACGATACATGCTGTTAAAATTGTGTTAAATGTATGATAATTAAATAAAAAATTAAGATTTAATATTATTAATTAACTTTATATATTTTTTAAGTTATTTTACATTAATGGTGTCTTACATATATCAATCTATAGTAAAATAAATTTGGTTTGTCCAAAGATTTTTTTTTATACATCGTTTGCTCCAACAAGAAACATAGTTTATTACAGTATAGTTTCAACAGCTTTTAATAATAATTGCTAAAGAGCGCTTTAACAATTGAAGATACAGTGGAAACTTTAATGAAGAGCCCCGAATGCATAATAGAACATTTAACTGCAGTGAAGCCTTCTTTAACCTCCAGAATAGAGGATAGTTCAGTTATACTGTATGAAAGAGACTAAAACTAGAACAGGTGTAAAATATTCATCGCAAGGTAAACTGTGATTGGCCGTGGCCTATTTTACGGTCACTGTTCGCATCAAGGTAGAGACGAACGTGGTGCTTTTAACACCAATTGGCAAATTACATACTTGGCGAAAGAATTAAATTTTGGAAAAAATATTATTATGATTTGTCATAAAAAGGATTGAGATTTATAAAGTGCTGTTCAACTAGTAGGATGATTTTTAAGTCACTCTTTCGAAGGGGATTACTTTTTCATGATGGCGTGCGTTTAAAACTTGTTTGACTTATGCTGCTGGTAGAGTCTCCATAACAGGACAGATCAACAGCGATGTACCTCGACAAAGAACAATACTCTGGTCCCTTAGGTTGGGAGTTCGAGATGTGATATTTACTCCACCCCATGAAAAACTTTGTTGAGGAGATTCAAGATATATTTACTTAAAAACTTTAGAGTTGTCGTAACATCGATCAATATTCTAACATTAATAAAGAACTCGCCAAGTAATCTATAAATAATATACTAGATATATTCAATAATAATTTTTTATTTTTAAACGAAACCTTACAATTTGTCTATAAATTTTATTTTATATTTTAAAGGAATTACATAAAAAATTATTGTACCGAGTTGAGTTTTACAGTTTATAAACCTCCCCCCTTCATTTGGGTGATAATGATCAATGCAGGAAATGTCGAACTTAGGCCTTTTACAATGATAAGATAGTATTTTTTAGTAAAGATTATAATTTTACAAACAGTACTTATTTATAATTATTTACATCAATGCTAAAAATCCTCAGTTGTAATACATTAATAAACAAAAATGAAGGGCCACGACAAGTCAAATTTTTTCTAAATTGTGGTCCCCCCCCCCCCATCTGCAAGGTCGCAACAGATAGTTTAACAACTCGGAATCCCCTTGCAAATAAATATCATAGTAGGTGGGATTTTGAACAATCATTTACCTTCAACCCTGAGACTTAAACTTTATACCAGCTTTTCTGAAGATTTGAGAAAAATGGACTCTGAGCGTTATTTGGCGTAGCCTTTCAAATACTTTTGAAATGCAGTTATTCAAGCAAGTTACATAGACTAAAAAAAAATATTTTGATAATAAAGTAAGTTTTTTATTTTTATTAAAGACACATAGAAAATGTGTTGGTTTTTCTTCTACAAAGCTCATATTCCTGTTAAACCAGATAACAGGCTTTCTAATAATTATATTAGATTTTTGTCATAATTTATATAAATAGCCTAATAAAAAGTTTTAAAATTATTAGCTTGTATTAGTATATCTTTATTACTGTTTAAAATACACGTTTTAATTGTGACAGCTTTTTATCTCAACCCCATTCTATAGTCGAATAAATTGTTATATGGGATTTCTCTTGCAAACCAATAATCACTCGATGCGAAAGTGTACTTATAGATTTTCTGACTTAAATATCATAAGAGCGCAATCATGGGAAAATAAGTTCATTGAACTCGAAAAATTCAAATCAGAGCTCAATTATACTCCATTACACTTGCTTTGACTATCGTTCGGAAGCCAGATTATGTTTAAATGTCTTTACGTCAGCACAGCCAAACGATACGATTTTGCTGCGATTTGGTAACATTCATCATTTTGACCGACAATTACCTTAATCGTCGGATGTGTAGGGTGTGTAGAGTATTGAAAATAAATTACATCGGTATGGTTTGAATTTTCATTTCTCCAAAAAATATGCAAGGAGCAAGGACATCATAGAATAAACTGGTAGATTTGTTTATAATTAAGATCATTATATAAATTTATTTTATATCAGTGTCTATTGTCATACGCTTTTAGATAGAAAATATTTATTTTATTAGTTTTAATGTATGGCTATTACGTTATTATACTGAAACTTTATATTTCAATTTCATGTTTGTATAATTTTTTTAGATTTCTGAACATGGTATGTGAAGTAATATAAGTAATCCCGAGCTCTGCGTATAAGAAATTGAAGTATGTTAAATGTATCAATGATAATTTTTGTATCAATAATATATATATATATATATATATATATATATATATATATATATATATATTTTTTCATTCAACAATGGCTTTAACAAGTTTACCTTTTAATACGAAATCATGTTCACATGAGTTTAAAAAGCTCCACAATATAAATTGACTCCACAATATAATTTATTTATAAAATAAGTAGCGTGGTAATTAAAAATATTAATAATCATCTTTGCACTTTTAATTTTAAAATTGTAGAGATTAGATCTACAACTAACATTTCGTTGATAAGCACAAAATTTGAATTTTTTTATTATGATAGGAAGATGAATTATAATTTCAGTATCGGTTAAACTATAATTGATAAATATATAGAGAACAATATATTCGTTTATTTGATAAACCTGTTAGCCATTGACCGTAGGAGCTCAAGAAAAAGTTTTCTGTTTTGAAGGATTTTTTTCAAACTAAATGTAAAACCTTCAAGTCACGACTCCATTAATGTCTTTTTTTTTTTTTTTTAAATTATGCTTCATATATAGTCATGAATGGATTATCACAAAATACTTTTAAAACAAAAAAAGATTTATGAATTTCTCAAATGCCAGGCTCATAAGTAGGGTAATATGACTCAGAACTACGTTTTAGAAATATACATATAAGTTCAGGAACAAGATAACAATCAAGAATCATAAAAGTGGATTGGGTCGCATTCATAATAAGACTCCCTAATACTTACCCACCCTATTCATAATACCTATCCACAAAGACAGACAGGCAGACGTAAGACATGCAGCACATAATCAAATGACACTTCCCGTCTCTCCATCCTGCCCACCTTTACTCCTCACATGCAGCGCCTTTTTGCGGGTTTGGGTTGCACATTCGACCATATGATTATTTCTTGTAATCGTATTTCAGACCTCCATTTCTGAAAGATAGTTCTGAGTCATCCTGTATTGGTGCAAGAAATTAATATGCAGAATTGGGAATTTGTTATTTAAGAAACCCCTATAAGTTACACATTAAAAGGACTTGGTACCCCTTGTTTTCACAAAAAATAATTAAAATATCAGTTTTCTGTTTTTTACGAGTTTATAATCTTTGGAACCTTCTCCTAATTCTGACAAGCTTTTAAGCTGATAAAATAACTGCAGAAAAACTATATTTTTATGGGGAATTTATCATTGCTGCAATGGCTCCTTCGATGTTTCGAACGCATTTTTCTCAGTTCGTGATTTTTGAAATTCCCACCTACATCAAAATGCTAAAATTTCAACAAATATGAATGAAATGACTTGAAATTTTTTTTGTGTAATTCTAAAGATCTATTTGATAAAAATAAGCATGGATTTTTTAATAAAATATAAACTTTTTTTTACGAATTTAAATGTTGAAAATGTTTTTTTTGTTGTTGTTTTTTTTACTTATAGGCACAGTAGTTATAATTTTTTTCGAAAACTATTTTACTTATTCTAAATCCAATGCTTAAAAAGTTAGAGCATACATATTATTAGAAATTTTTTTTACAAAAAATCAGGGAAAATATAGATAAATGAAAAAGAAGATAAAGTTTAAAATTTTATAATTAAAAAAAAAAAAAAAAAAAATTAAAATTAAAAAAATTTAGAGCATTATGTGAACTTTTTTTTAAATAAAATTTAGTTTTTACTTAGAAATGCTTCCAAATATATGTAAAAATTATATTTTTAAAGTCTTAAATAAAAAAAAAAGTTTGAAGGGTACAAAGTCCCCTTAATAAAATTGAGCTTCAGATAATAATTAAATTTAGGAGGTAGGTGCATCGTTTAGATGATTAGATGAAGAATATCATGAATTCAGTTGTTTAAACTGGATGTCGAATGTTAGAAAGTTAATGATTACTGTAGAAACCTCATTATTCATGAACTTAGGTTATTTCTTGTCTGCAACGCTTACTTTCAATCTGAGATAAATAGAGAGAATGTGCTTTAATTTACTAGTTTCTACAGAATATTTCCATTCCATTAAACAATATTTTCCGATGCATGATAATTTTTCTCTAACTTGTGATCAGTTAGAAGTCAATTGCCTCTTCAATTTACTTTTTTTTTACGTTGATATTGTCCATTTGGCTGCTGCCCTTCCCATCTCCAATTTTCGCACTCTTTAATATTCCATCTCCGCTAATGTATTTGTGCACGGTATGTCTGTTTTGGAGATGTAGTTACGTAAACCTAATGATTCTATAGTATTGCGGAATAATATACCAATTTGATAAGTTCGTTGCCAAAAAAATAATAGATTTGAAGTAGGGATTATTGCTCAAGCATTGCAAAAGGTAAATGCTCTAATTAGGATCAAACCATTTAAACGTACCTATTCAAAAGGTTTCCTTCAATAACTCCAAATCCCTCCTCTTTCATGAATTTTCACACTCTTGGATTCTTCAAGATTAAATTATCAGAAAATGCAACAATGGGTCGATGAGTCAGTAAGAATAAAAAACTTCAGCTACGTCTAATGAATGATACTGCTTACCCAATAGGAAAAGTAACAATTAACGAGAATAAAACAGAAGATATTTAAATATTAATGGCACACATCTCAGATGAAAGCATGGGCAAGTCATTCTACTAGTAAATTTTGCAGCATTGTACTACCAGTAACAGAGATGCTCCAAAAAATTCCAATGGTCAGGAAACAAGGTTAAGGGAAGGATTTCGTTTTTATTGTTTTTCTTTTTTATATAGTGTAATATTTTTTTTTTTTTTTAATTATATATTAAGTTTACAAAGCCTTGTAAATCTTCTTTTATTCATTTATGATTATTTTTAAAGCAAAGATCGTCTGAAAAGTGTAAATAGAATTTAAAAATGAAATTAGAGTGAAATTCTAGAGTTTCTGAAATAGCCCATTCAATTGTAACTGCTTGGTCTTAAAGAATTAAAGCTACACCATTACATACACTAACCAACACGGAAATGTTTAAAAACTCAACACCAGGCTTTGCATGTGGGAACGTGTCACGTATAAGTATTGCACACGTGCAACATCACTTAAAAGACTTTATGAATGACATCATCATAATAAACAGAACTAATTGTAATTCACAACCACGGCTTCCCCCAAGAACTTAAATGGCCCCGTTGTCATCCATTTCATTAGCTCCACTATTTTCTTCGAATACGGGCTTTTAAAACAATCTCCATGACTAAGAAATGGCGTGCGTGGCACAACAAAGGAGTCTATGAGGGATCGATACCACTACTTAGGTATTCCTCAGGTTTCTCATGAGGTTTTTTTCCTAGGGTGGATATCTTTTCCGGTTTACAAGTTGTTGCTAAGATAATAGATATCACTGTCGGTCTTTTCTTGGGATATTTCTGAAGATCAATGAACGTGATAGATTGGTGACAGTGTAAGAATCTTCAGCTAGGTGAGCTGAAGAAGAAAAAAAAAATGGTTGTAACCCGCCTGTTGAACTTGTTTCAGTATTTTAGATTCAGCTGTGTTGTGGTGTAGTTCACTGAACCACAGTTTTGTGGAAATGAAGTATTTTAAAGATTCAGGTGAAAACAATTTGGAAAAGGTAGTTTTTTTTTTTATGTCGTATTAGAAAAAGACCATTATCCATGCGAGGTTTAGTCGCGTTCATACATAAAATCAAAATAAGTTATTACAAAACAGTCAATGCTCTATACGATTTCGAAAAATTAGCGAATGTGAAATTTTTTCCTCGATTTACTTTACTTCTCAGTAGATTAAATTGCTATTCACATCTTTTTAATCATCTTAGTTATAAAAGCACACATGCATTTATTTAAAAAATGTTCTCCAGATAATAAACTTTGTTTTTATCATAGTTATTACAAGTTTTTTTTTTGGAATTTTAACGGTAGGAAGACAGTGCACTGTTACGTACCAGAAATAAGTCGTGAGAGTGTCAATAGCGGCTCGTGCACTACAGCCAGTATATCTGGGCTGCATCTAAATTTATTCGTTCAAAACTAAAATGATTTATTTTACAATTTTCTAAAATGAAGATCCATTTCTACGGGAAGTGAAAAGAAATCCGATAAACGACAATCTTCTTGCCTGAATAATTCACGAGAAAAAACCCCGCTTCCAATCAAAGTGATCTTCCTCCGAACACAGCAGCCGCGTTTCCTGAAATGTGTTTCGGACAGCCATGTTGCCATGGTAACCATTGGAAAGCAATAGAAGCCTTCCCTCTAGGTAATTTAGTAACGGTACTGCCGATCAAGTATTATTTCTAACTTCGGCTGCCTTTGAGAATTCGATGAGCTGATTGGCTTAGCATATGAGAATCTGCTTGGGTGGGGTGAGTGTGTTACCAAAATAACGCCATTTTATGACGACATCATTGACTGATTCGCAAGTTTAAAAGAAAGGAGGATTGATTTTGTTTTAAAGAAAAATAAGTGTTTTCTTTCTTATCTTATTCATTTTACAAAAATTTAAAGGAAAGTTTGATTTGAGTTTGGGTATTAAAGATTATTAAAATTAAAGACTAAGCGTTCATGAATGATTGTGAAAAATGTGTGGTGTGGTGGAAAGGAGGGGGGGGGGGAAGCGTGTTCCGGCCGCACTAGCATTTTCGATCACGGTCCGCCACTGCAAGTGTTTAAATGAACAGCGATTTGGTGAGTTGGTGAGACACACAGTGTACATATATTATTGAAGAATGGTTCGGATAGTTAAAGACTATGATATAGATATAAAGTAGGATATATACCATTAAAGACTGTAATAGAGTTCGTAAAAGACTAAGTTATATACGTTAAAGACTATCTATGATATATGTGGTTAAATACTTAAAAAGAAACTGACACTTATTCTATCTATTTACCAATGAAAAGACTCATTACTTTGTAGAAACTTGTGATCTAAAATTAAGATGTTAATTAAAATAATTAACCCTTTGTAATTTCATTCAAGAGCTATCGAGAGTAAAATTTCATTTACTTTTTTTGTTTTCCAGAATCTATAGAAGTCAATTAAATATTTAGCTTATAATGTAATTTATATAAGGTGTTCCAAAAAGATTGAAATACACTTTAATTCTTGATCCGTTAGAGATAAGTGAAAAATAAATGCAAATTGGTTTTTATTTTCAAAAGAAGGTAATAAAGCTACCGTAAGAAGAAAAATCTTCCAGTTAATTTTCAAAAGTTACCTTTGTTAAATTTTATACGCACCCCCCCCCCCATGCAAATTTGGTCAGTTAGAAAGTTTTTATTTTGTAATCGGCAAGTAAAAAACCTGCATATCTGTATTTTAAAATAATTGAATTATAATGTAGAAAAAAATTGCCTTATGTAATTTTTATTCCGTATCACTTAACACTTGGGTGAAAATATAAATTATAAAAAATTTATAACGAAAATTTTTTAATTCAAAAATACGATAACCCATGTACTAAAAATACCATACTGCACTTAAAGGCAGATTAGCCTTTCTAGACAGGTATAAACAATGGTAGGGTCTAAGCAAGACGCAATACACTGTTAAAAAAATTTGTCCACCTTGCACCAAAATTTGGTTCCCATTTAGCTGCCACCAACATTTGGTGCTTAGTTTCGCGATTTAGTGGTGCTTACGGTCCGAGGTTGCACCATTAAATCGTGAAACTAAGCACCAAATGTTGGTGGCAGCTAAATGGGAACCAATTTTTGGTGCAAGGTGGAACAAAATTTTTAACAGTGTACGCACGTGGCCCTCAATTTCATTTTTTGAAAGATCGCATTTGGGGAACATCATTAAATATTAAAAACTAGGGGTGTGGAACTTCACACAACTTTCAATTACACTATATTACTGATGTGGATTTGTGTCATTTACCATTTTTATATTTCCATCATTCGTTTAGAAAAAATAGCCAGTTTGGCGTTATTTTTTGAGATAATTCTTGTATTACCATTTTTTAAAAGTGAAACTGGAGAAAAAACGATCGTTAATGAGCTATGTTCAAGCAAAGAGAACTGAACTCTGTGTTGAAGGCATTCGTTTTTCAAATTTTTACGCCATTAAAACATTTTTAAGGACATTTCTGAGGTGGGATGTTTAAAACATCTTAAGAGGCATTACCACAGAAATTTTTATCAAACTTTTTGAAGTTGTTTCTTATAAATCATTTAAAAACATGATTTTTTTTAAAAGCAGCTACCTTCATGAGCTATTTTGTCGAAAACCTTAACGTTAGGTTATATACATAGCCACCACCTATCCGAACGCCAAATTTGAACATCGTAGGTCAATTTGTTCGGGAGTTATGCTGACCACAGACACACATACAGATATTTTCTCTAGATCATGTTTTTGAAATCAAGATGTTCCAAAACGTGAAAAAATGGAAAAAAAAAAAAAAAAGAAAAAAAAAATCGAAATTTAACATTTATAGGTTTACATATATTTAGAAGTTTAAGATTTAGAATATATTTCAAATTTAGCATCTTGTGTAAAATATATTTTGAAATTTTTTATTCTCAATATATAAATATAAAACTATTTAAAAATACCTGATTGCATCAAGAATTTTCCTTAAACGTGCAAAACAGTTATTTTCATAACAACGTATGAAAAAATGAACCTTTCTCGCCCCAGGTGTGAAAAAATACTTTCACGCACGCCTCGTGCTTAAATTTTATATAGTTTTGATATAGAATAGTTATTTAGCAACTTGTTGGTTAAAAAATACTTTTTCAAATAAAATAAAATGCTTATTTGACGAGGGCGATAGCACGATTCAAATAGTTTGTCGAGTTTGAAAAAGTGATTTGCACATGTTGCATACAATATGTTTTACTAAGCTAACAATATGTGCGTGCAAAAAATATACTTAATACGTATATGTATGAATGTTAGCAACTTCAGACAATGAATCTCTTCTGAAGATATGTGTTTTATATACAAAGACTAAAATTAAAATTTGAGCACGAGTCATGTAGTTAAATATTTTACTGCTCTAGTGCGATAAAGTTATTTGACTCCACTCCTCACCGCGATTTCTGATTAAAAATTTTTTTTAAAATTAAACTTAATGTATTTTTAATTTATTAAAAATCTTTTTAATTTAAATATTTTCATATATTTTATCTTTTCATAATGCATCAAAAAATTACTTTTCTATTTTGGTGTAAAGACTCGCCCAATTTTCAATTAAGTATAGCTCACTCAACTTTAAGGATGCAGTTCCGCGATTTTCATTGTAATGATGTTGTTACATTAAAAATAAAAATTTCCTAGTTGACCAAATTTGTTTAGCGGACCCTTATAAATCTTTAAAAACTTTCTGAAAATTAAAGTAATTTTTTTTTTATCAACGTGTTTTATTTCGTGTCATATTTTCAAAATTTTCACAATTTACATTGCCTACTTATCTTAAAAAGGTAAAGAATTAAACCCCGTTTAAATCTTTTTAGGACACCCTGCATATAATTAAAATGTACCTATTCTGGAAAAATCGTGATAATTTAATGATTACAAACATGCAAAAGTGGTTCGAAAAATGTTTAGGTAGGAGAAAAGTGTACTTGTTACGTATGATCAACTAACATACTAACATATAATATGCGGAAATTAAAGTGTGAAATATATGAAACACAATCTTTGCCTAACATTAATGGCTAATACAAACATTATAAAAACCGAAAATAACACAATTACTCTTATTAGAAAAACCACAAAATTCTTTATTTTCATAATATATCTTGTTCCAAACATTGTGATATACTTTTCCCCTCTAAACTCAATTGGGTATTTAAGGCCGGATATTAACTTAAATGATATCGTGCTTCCCTTCCTGAAAGTTAAAACGCAATTCAAAAGCTTGGTTTATTGGCGGTGAAAGTGTGTTAATTCACTCCTTTCCGTGCTGAATTTCTGGAGACTTTTTCCGGATGTCTTGAAAATATTGAACCGTGACACCACAGACACGGATATTATTTTATATGGTCACAAGAAACTCCTACAAGAACTAGTTGAAAAATTAGGCTACTAGGTATCTAGAAAATCATTTTTCCTTGATAATGCTTAGGTTTATTTCTTTTTTCAATTTAGTATTATTTAAGTTTTAGAATAAATAAAAGTTACTAAAGTGTCTTTTAATAAGTGGTAATATAATATATAATCTACTTTTTAATGTGTTCATCAACATTGTTTTTAAGTGATTCTTTATGTTAATTAATTTAAAATTATGTTGGTAAAATAATAGTTTCTTTACTTTCAATTACCTATATGTAATGAAAGTATAGGATTCGGTCAATTTTTTTCTCAATTTTTTTTTACATTTCTCTTCGTTTTGGAACATGCTGATTTCAAAAAAGTGGTCTAGAAAAAATGTCTGTCTGTGTGTGTTTCTGGTCAGCGTAAATCCCGAACAAATTGACCTACGATGTTCAAATTTGGTGTGAGGGTTGGTGATGGTACAAGGACCTACCATTTAGGTTTTCGTCAAAATCGCGCATGCGCATAAGGTAGCTGCCATTGAAAAAAACCCAACACTTTTTCAGTAATTGCTAAACAATGACTGTAACGATTTTGTCCAAAATCGCTTTGGTAATGCCTCTTAAGGTTTTCTAAACATCCTCAACCCCGAAATTACCGTAAAAATGCTTTAATGGCATACCTCATCAATGAAATTTTTTTATCCTCTTCTCAGGTTCTCTTATAAGATGGGATAATATAAGAATTAGTTTAAAAAATATCGCCGAACTGGTCATTTTTTCTAAATGAATGATGAAAATATAAAAATGGTAAATGATACGAAATGACAACAGTATTATAGTGTAATTGAAGGTTGTACGATGCTCCACATCCCTAGTTTAAATATCACTTACATTAGTCGAGGATAGAAATAGCTATACTCATTTAGGAGCAGAATGTATTTTTTAACTAAATGTCTACTTGTAAATTACTGCCACCTTATTACAATGATTTTTTCTATTGAATCAGAATTTTAAAATTATTTTAATAAATAGGATTCAAGCTCATTATACTGCACAAAAAACAATTAAATTTAATACAGAGTTTGAACTATAGTAGCACGAAAATTTCGAACTAAATAACCTTAGAAATTAAAAGAATTCCTTTTTACCCTACATAGCCACAAGCCATACAAGTACACAAGTTCGTTTTCTTACAATGGAATTATCAGCTAATGTTTTTCTTCTTTTCAAAATTTGTTAACCAAAATGGATAGTTAGAAAAATATATTCAAAAAATTTTGTATAATGTAATTTCATATGTTTTTTCCTCCAGTCTTTGATTTAAAATTTTATTGTAGATATTTAGTGACCTTTAAATGCGCTGAAGGAATGATAGAGTATGAACTATAGGCAGGGTTTGAGTCTTGGCCATTTATCATAGAGATAACTCATAGAATTGTTTATATTTTGCAATGCTTGTGTGGAAAAATTATGTCATTGAAATATTTGTGAAGCCGTAAATTTGCTTTTGTTTGTGGTTTGTTTGTTTTGTGGCTCAAAAGTAACAAAAAGGCCATGTTGCGTCCATTTGTTTATGGAGTATGAAACGGAATCAAACTTGAAAATAACTTTCCAAATAAATTAAAGTTGAATTCATGGTAATTATATGTGATAAAATATTTTATATTCATTAAATTACTAAATTATTTTTCAGCATATACTGTGATATAAAAAAGTCAAAGGCGTTTTCAAATAAATTTAAGTAAATTATGCATTATCAAAAGTCACATTAGTAGAATTTTTTTTATGGCATTTTTCAAGAAATCAATAAAATTTAATATTTGTATATTCATAGTGAGAAAAATACTTATATAAAACAAAGTCTTGAAAATTTATTAATGTAAGCAAATGTTTAAAATGATGATACAAAATATGTGAAATGTGTGATAAATTATTAATTGTTTACGATCGTAAGATCCAATAACCAAATAGCAACCAAACCAAATAAGTAAGAATCTGATAAACAATACAAACAATCAAACAGAAAATAAGATAGTATGAAGGGAACAATTAATGACAATCATTTAAAACATCACATTATAAAAAATATTGAATAATTATGGCCTTCCAAACACTTGGCATTTTTTATGGTTAAATTTTAATTAAATTCGCATTTGTGAACTTAAAAAGTAAAGTAATATATAATTCTTCGAAAGTTAATGTTGGAAACTGTACAATCCTAATGCAAACTAAAAGCCATAATGTAAAATAATATATATTATAAAATCTTACAATATACTAATCATTATAGATGTATATATGTATTAGCCAACTTTTATCGGTTTCTAGAGTAAATAAAAGTATTAGTTTGAGGTAAATGAAAAAATTATAATTTTATATAATGCATTTTTTTAATTGTAAAAATAATGACATTACTAAAATAATGAAAATATATGATAATTAAAATAAAGATAAATAATAATAATAATAATGTTAAATATAAAGTGATAAATAACCATCATGGATATATAATTACAATAATAGTAAATTTATAATAACAAATAAGATGAATTTATAATAATTACAGTAATAATAAATGTATGAAAACAATTATGATGAGTACATAATAAATAATAAATAAAATAGTAAATATATGGTAATTATAATTATGATAAATGTTCACTTAATTACACTTTTGATTAATATACAAAATCTGTAATTGTGATAAATATATAATTACAATTATTATAAATATATAATAATCGCAATTGTAATGAATGTATAAAAATACAATTTTATATAATGAATATAAGAAATTTAAATTCTTTCCACGACTGAATTGGCATTGAAGGGAAACCGATTTTCAAGCGTCGGCTATCTTTTAAGGTATTCCTACCTTATATAATACATATGGGTAATTGAAAGTAAAAAGAATGGGAAATTAGCAGGAATTTTTGTTACTATTGACATCAAATTTAATTGAGGAGGAATTAATATCTCCTATGTCAAACTGAATATATTTGATACCTGGATATGATGTACAGTAAAATAATTTTTTTAGAAGTAAATGCTTGGTGAGATGTCTCGGAAACTTGGGTCTAGTTTCGGACAATTCTGGCCGAAACTCGAGTATCATTCCAAAATACTCCTCTTTTTAAAAAATGAACATGCGCATCACCAAATATATATATTTTTTGCCCTCTATCCTTTCTTAAAAATAAAATATTCGAATTTTGAAACTGTGCATTTCATTTCAAAACATCCAGTACATATTATCCAGCATTGGACGATATCGGCCAATAGCCAGTTTACAACGTTCCACATTGGGATTGGCCAATGTCAAGCAACATTGGCCAGCTTTGTTGTGTTACTGGGGACTGCCACAACCCAATTTGTTTACTTGTTATAAGTACATTAACATTTACTTGTGGTATTTCATTTCACAATAAAATGTTCAAATGCTATGTTTTCGTACATTCTGGGCTACTATGTAGCGCCTTCGCTTCACAAACCCAGTTCCACACTTTCTAAGTACACACCACCTTTAAGATTGCATCTCGTGACTACTTCCATAATAAAATACCCTTCAGTGTGGCCTAATCTTACAGCTTTCACTCCATCCTCACAGTATCACGTAATGACAGTATCTTCCGGCCCACTTCCCCAATGAGGGGGGTAGGCTACACTAGTCCCGATCGATGACCAGTGGTCAGTTAGGGTGTGTCCAGTGGGTCAAAAGGTGGACGCCCTCCTCTGAAGGAGGAAGTGATTTTCGGGATTCTCTGCTCCGATGATTCCCGTGGTCGTTTGTCATTCCATTCCAGTGATTTTCTTCCCCTCATTGTGGGACATGGGAATGTTGTGGGGGGGTTACTGGTGGAAGTATACGGAAGTGGCGGCACTAGTGGAGTGAGTCGGATTTGGATGGAGAAGGGGGGGGGGGGGGATTTATTTTGATGGGCCGATTTAGGAATTCTGATGCATAATTGATTGTGTCATGTGGGTAAATGAAATGGATTTAAAGTATTTTGAGGTTTGATAAATGATTAAAATGTAATTGAAAGAGCTGTTACGTAATTGGTTAAGAGTGAAATAAATGAAAATGGTTTTTTTATATATATTTACGAATTTTAAGAATATGTAAAATGCATGTAAGTTTAAAATATGTAAGTGTGATTGGAATATACAGATAAGACAAAACAATCAAAATTATTAGAATATTTTTTTTTTATGGGAATCGGCAGTCGATCAAAAATCCGTTTATTTGTCGATAAATAAATTTTAGATTGTATTGGTTGAAGAAAATACAAAAAATGCCTGCATATTGAAAAATTGCAATATATAATCATCTGTGAGATTGCAATGGCCAGTAAATCAACATGTTCTAGATGTGTACAGCGTTTTTCATAGAGAATACTAGAGATTCTAAAGAATTCTAGATTAAAATAAGTTAGATCAACATAAAATTTTAAGAGAAAATCTTGTGAAATTTGTTAAATGCATTTTCAAAGATTGATACCGAACTAAAATTCCAAAAATTCGAAATACAGGGTGTATAAAGAAGAATGACCTGATTCCAAATCGTTAAATTTATGGAAAGAAGATCTCGTGAAGGAAAGTTATACCACTAAACGAGGCGTGGCCCCAAAAGTATTAGGGAATCATTACTAGATGACTTTTTACGTGTGAAAGACGGAGATACAGCCATGAATACAGATTGATTCTTTATCTCAGCAAACTGCGTTTATGACGATTTCTCCGGCTTTCACGCTTGGAGAGCCATCTAGTGATTATTTCCTTAAATTTAAGTGTACCCCTTGTCTAGCGACATAACTTTCATTCAAGAAATCTTCGTCTTTCTATAAATGTAACGATTTAGATCAGGTCATTCATTTTTATATACCCTGTATATTGGTTAATTGAATAAAGTATTGTGGTAATAATTTTTTTTATATATAATTTACTAAATAAGAAAGTTTATGCTTTTGTTTACTACTGGACATATGCAACAGGAATTTATGCAGAAAAACCGTATAAATTTGTAAATATCATTAAGTGGAGAACGACAAATTAGAAACTGTCACTACACCCGTTTCCAAATTAAAAAGAAAAACAAAAAAAAAAAAAAAAAAAAACAACAGACAGGTAAATAAATCTCACTGATTTATATCCAACAAATACGTAGACAAACAGAACACTACACCACTTTAACACCGAAGCAGAATCTAAACTTAGATTTGATTATTTCATCGGTTGCGAAAATTGTATCTGACACTTCCATTACAGAAATGCTTTCACCCTACTAATGTTACCGGCGCTGATTCATGGATTTTTTTATTTTCATAGACGACGCGATTTCTCGGTAACTATTTTTTTACTACTTCCGCGTGTTTCCCATATTGCTCATTACGAGAAATGTTATATTATTTTCGTCTTTAGACATTTACTGTACTTGTTCGTGTCATTGGGGTTGTCTCAATCACAATTAACAATATTTTTTATTTGTTGCTTTTATTCTGTAATTTACTAGCGGGAATACTAATTTTCTTTTCCAAAACTTATTAATATATATATTTTATTGAAATTTAGGATTAATATGATAGCTGGATTCCAACTGTGTGCATACTAGAATATTTACACGTCTATCTGTTTCTTATAAAAATATATTATTTTTTACAAATAATTCATAATATATAACGTTAACGAATTTCTAACGGAGTACTTATATCAACACGTATGAAATTAAGCCGGAAACAAGAATTAGAGGACAATCAAAGCCTCACGGTGGTATCTACTCGTTCAGTTGAGTCTTTAACTTCAAATTGTATCGATTCTTATTCTTGTTAATCGTCAAAATGAAAGACATTATGAGTTAATGGAATTTTTTTCTTCATGTTGCTGCGTTTTGTTACATACATAATATGTTCCAAGTCTTTTAATCAGTGGGTTGCGAAATTAATAATTCGTGGATTGTGTAAATTTTTACTTTCAATTACCCATGTGTAATACATAGGGTAATGAAAGTACAGGATTCAGTAAAAAAAAAAAATTCTCGATTTTTTTTGCATTTTTCCACGTTTTGGAACATCCTGATCTCAAAAAAGTGATCTAGAAAAAATGTCTGTCTGTGTGTACGTGGTCAGCATAACTTCCGAACAAATTGACCTACGATGTTCAAATTTGGTGTGCAGGTTGATGATGGCGCAAGGACCTAACATTAAGGTTTCTCGTCAAAATAGCGCATGCGCATAAGGTAGCTGCCATTGAAAAAATCACGTTTTTCATAATATAGCGAAACTGGCCATTTTTACTAAACGAATGATGGAAATATAAAAACGAAAATTACACAAATCCACATCAGTAATATGGTGTAATTGAAAGTTGTGCGATGTTCCACACCCCTAGTTTATGTTATAATATGTATGTGTTTTTCCTAAAAACAAAAATAATTAAAAAATAAATAAATTAAGAAATTATAAAAGAAAAGCCTGATGATTATATGATTGTAATTTTTTTTCTCTTCCAAAGTGCATACAAGTACTGGATGGGAATAAATAATTGAATAAAACTTATAAATATATATTAAATTATTATATTAGTTTTAGAGATAACTGGATTTTAATGTAATATTTTTTTTTTTACTCCTTTGATGATTATGTCTGTTATTTAAGTTGGACAAGATAAACAGGTTAACTTTGGACTGGACGTTAACACCGCCACTGCCACAAAAAATCTTCTACATATGTTTCTTATCACAGTACATCAAATCTAGATACTAAGAGACAATTTGGTGATATTTAATGACTGAAACGTTCTCATGTTAAGAATTTCAACATCTGATAACATGCATCATTCTAATTTAGAGTTTTGTTTAATCAAGAATGTCTTCATGTTGGCGAGTTTAGTTACACACTTGGCGAGAAAACTTGTCATCAAACTTCTGTGTTAAGTTCTAATCCGATATACTTGTTTACATATAATTACTAAGAAAGCGGCACTCTTCCTGGCAAATTTTAGAGCATTTTCTTTTGTAACTTTCAATTGAATTTTATATAGTTCTAAAAATCTTATTGAAAAATTCAAACTGATATATATATATATATATATATATATATATATATATATATATATATATATATATATATATATATATATATATATATATATATATATATATATATATATATATATATATATATATATATATATATATATATATATATATATATATATATATATATATATATATATATATATAGAATTTTGAGTTTAGACTCGACGAATTACAAATTGACCTTCTTCCTATGAATCTTGACCTCTAACAGACAGAAGGTCAGAGGTTTTGTGTTAGCTTCTTCTACATTAATGTAGAGTCGATGCTAAAATGTATGAAATAGTGAAATGTATGAAATATGAAACAGTGAAATATGATTAATTTTTTTAAAATTAAGATACTTTATTTTTTTTAGTCTTTTTAAAAAAATAATTTATACTTTTATACATAGTTTTGCTATGCATAATCCGATAGCTAAGAAGTGTTACTGGAAAATTCAAATAGCTAATTAGAGAGTAATGGAGGAAGTGGGTTGCGATAGACTGACTTTCTCAAATACGTAATCCGATGTTAAAAAATTTAAGAAACTCTCCATAAATATTCCCTAGAATCATACTTTAAGGTTCTTGAAAAATATTTTCTTAATAAATACCGAAACATATGTTATAAAAATTCTATAAAATCCCCCCGCCCCCAATTTTTTTGATTAAGATATTTTAAAGTACATATAATTTAAGTGACGTTGCGCTGTTTAGATAAGTCTGGTGAAAGTATAAATTCACATCTCTACAAATACTGTAGGCATGTGACTTAAGATATAGTAAAAAAATATAAACATTTGAAGAAATGTTTGTCACCAGACTTGAACATGGTACTTTAATGACATACATTTACTCAAATTTAACTTTATTTTATTCAACTTACAAATTTAACTTTATCAACTGAACGTTATTGGATTAGTTGTTAATAGAGTTTAGGTTTAATAAGGATACCATTTAATGAAGTTTTGAATACATATTGTATAATCATTGTCTTTGAAGGGTGACTTGTAAAAATTTGCATTTTTACTTTATTTATTTATTTTTCATTCCATTATGCATCTACACAGTTTTAAACTTATTTCGACACTTTATTTATATTTTCTTTCAGATGTTCGTTCAAAACTGCAATGAAAACCATTATAGAATTATCCTCTAAAAACTAAATATTTTGTGTGGCAAATTTACACATTATATGCAAAGTTAACATTTTATTTAAAGACATGCATTGTGTTAATCAATTTCCTAGAATACATTTACCAGCGAATACTTATATTTTTTAATGTAGTAAACATTATTAAGTTTTGAAGGAGTATATAAAATCTACGCATAATGTAATAAATAGAGTAACTTGAAAAGTGACGAAATAAAATTTCAATGAATTCTTACAAAAATTTCAACCTATATATTTTATACTGTACTCTGTTCTGTGAAAAATAGAACTTATCCTTAATATTTTTAATTATTGAGGATACAGAAGTTTTTGAGGCATGTTTATGCTTCTTGAATTTAAAGCTTTGTTAAAGAAGCTCTACAGGAATGTAAATTCCCCTTGAGGATTGGATTTAACATAGAATATGATTTTGATGGTACTTCTTTGCAGCAAGTGAGGTGAGAAGAGGTCGGGATCCAAGCGTGAGAATGAAGAAGCCGAGGAGGTGGAAGGCTTGAATATGATCCAGAGCATCTCAATCCTGCTCTTGGCCATCTTCACTACTGTTGCAGGTAACATATCCTTTATTCTTCGTTTAGGAATTGGTACAACAAGATAAGAAGGGCATTCTAGTGAATTTGTAATTAAGATGCCAAAGCAGATGCATAGTTACACAAGGCGATAATTGATAACTGTCATAAAATATTTGTCGATTTATTTGTAAGGTTGGAGAATGAGGATTTCAGTGTGTTAAAGAAAAAACTTTTTCAAACTTTTTCAGTTGTTCAATAATAATAATAATAACAACAATAATGTCAACTCATTAATTTTTAGGAGTTGCCCCAACTATAGATCTTTCCCACAATATGAGGATTTTGAAGCTTCCAATGGACACAAAGCCAGGTTAGTAGTGTTATAATATTTGATGTTTAATAGGTTATGATGATTTGGTTTAATATTAACTGGTTTAATGTTTACTTTCTAGTTGACAAATTTCCTTTTATTATTTAACAAGAATACCTTATATCCTTAAGGTTCCAATGTAGTATTCAATTAAGTTTCTTCTAAAAATAAGGTTTCTTTATAAAGCATTACCTTCATTCACAATCTATAAAACGTTTTCTATGAATAGATACTTATACTTAGGGGAATATGAGCTATTGCAATTGAAGACAAGTATTTGTCCGTAGAGGTATGGACGAAGTTATTCGGCCCTTAAAATTATTATAATCAGCGTTTTCTTCTTCAAGGCACGTGTTGTGTTTGGAATTAACTTATTATTCTCATGATGTACGATTATTAAAGAGTTATTATGGTATTTAAGTTACTCAAGTACATTGAAACCTTATATCTTTAAGCTTTCAATGTAGTATACAATATTTCTTAGCGTAGTGTAGAAGGCGTAGTTAGCGTAGTGTTTAAAAGTGTAGAAGGGTAGTCAATTTAAAATTATAAAATTCAATCAGTTTAAAATTTGTTCCATGCAGCCTATAGCCATTGCTGCTTTATTGAGAAAAAAAAATCATTGAAATGATCATCTTGATTGGAAATTATTTGGTCATTTCCTAATTTGCAGTACATTATTTTTTAAAATGAAGGTTCAGAAAAAATAGGCCAAGTTTTTAAATTTATCTGGGGCATTATACGTAAGACAATCAATGTATTTGGATAAAGGATTTAGTTATACTGAAAGTTAAATGTATGTTTTTCACCACTAACTTCAACTGTTCGTAGTCTTCCCACAAATTAATTTTCTAAAGCACTTTTAGTAAGGTCAGATATTTGTATTTCTAGAATTATAAATGCAATGATAACTATTTTTTATGAATCTGTTTTTTAGGTTCTTTGATCTACCGACTTCGTGGTTCGGATCCTGATAATGACGTTCTGACATTCGGAGTCCGAGGTGAAGTAGGAAATCAATTGCTGGACATACAGTCCGTCACTGAAACTAGAGCGAACGTTTTTCTCAAAGCAGCGCCCACGGTAAAGAATTTTTATCTTTACCTGCGTGTCAGTAACTATTAAGATTGAATTATTTTCAATTTTTAAGGCTGTAAAGATTTATTTCCATTTACGATTGCATGGGATAATAGTTTGCTAATAAACGTGAACCCATTCTAATCGTATCTATTTGAATATAGAGTTAAAACTATAAATTTATTACATTGAAACCAACGAGCCAGAAATTTCACGAATGGGTAAAAAATTATCCCATTTTAAAACCCCGAATTTAAGGTTTTTCGGTCGCATGATGAGAAGAGATTTATAATAGCAATAAATTATTTTTTAATGAATGTGTTGATCATTTCGACATAAGGCTAAATATGCTCTCCTTTTTTGTCTCCTTCCTACATAATGTCTAGTATGCTCTCTCTCTTTCACTTTTTTGTTGTTGTCTTTTATCATTTTACTGAAGTTTTATTTTTGAGTTAATCCACTTTTGAGTGATCTTGTCGTATGATTTTATATCATGTTGTAAGTTTTAATGTTTAAAATGTTAGATTTGGATTATAATATGTTGCAAAGTCCTTGTAAGAGAATCTTTTTGAGCTTAAAAAATTTAGTTCAGATCTCAAAATTCTTCTGTAAAATTAGTAGAATTCAATCAGTAATTCTTGATTTGTAAAATACATTATAACTTTACAATGAGATGTAAATGTATTTCTAATTTTCACTATCTAACTCATTCTTTATTTAAAACAGGTAAACTTTAGCTTCATTATTATTTTTAGCTATCACATATGATTTTACAAATTTTCTCAAAAGTTAATTGAAAAGCCCGTGTAAACACACTATCAAAGCTTCCAGTGCCCCATGTTGCTGATAACCAATATTGATCCCTAGACTAGCATAGAACGATTTTACATTCAAGATTTCACATGCGATGAAATGCGCATGTTCTTGATAATTACTACTGGAAAATATAGTGCTCTATTTGGATTATTTTACGCTTTTGTAAGTTGGAATTTTCCGTATACTTAAATTCAATTCCTCGTGTACTTAATTTTCTAATTTTGAATGGAGAATAGCAACGAATGAAATCTCTTTCCATCCCACTTACCTAAAGTAAGACTGCAACATTTTTACCAGTACTTTTGTAAAAAAAAAAATGAAATAGTTTCAGTTTTCGAAATTTCATTTTTTTTCATGAGTAGCAATATTTTTAACTGCCACAACGTCATGTTTTTTACAGAAGATCTGAATCTGCTGTGATAATATTTCGATGTCATGGGATATCTGATTCGGGGTATGAAACAATAGACCAAGAAGCGAATGCTAAAAAATAAACGTTAAAGTTGGGTCTACATCGGTCAATATTTCATAGGACAAAAAACGGTTAAAAAAAAAAAAAAAAAAAAAAAATAAAAAAAAAAAAAAAAAAAATGCAACTATCTGCATTTTAATTATAGTTTGGGAGAAGAAAACTGTAATATTCTACAAATTTGTATAGTTGATTGACTTTAATGGATATTTTTCTGTTACAAGAGGACTATACTGCTTGGGATAGTCAATACCTGTGATATAGTGAATGACTTCATGGAGAGATGAGAGAGAGAGAGAGGAGAGAGAGAAGGGGGAGGGGGGGGGCGGGTAAAAGACTATCAAGGTTAAACTGTCCCACTTTGCGTCTCAAGCACGATAAAACCCGGAAAATTCTGGCTTCCTGTCACGATTGCTGTCATGTCTAGTTACTTTGAAAAGAGAATACCGAGTTACGACTAGGCTCTATTGAGAGATTTCTTGTACACAGATTTGTATAGAAGACTTTTACTTTAAATGTTGGTTTCTTATTCAATAAAGGAATTCTAATATAGATAGGTTGGAGTGTTAGTAATTATAATTCACTTTTATTTCTAGATTTTGGAGTTCATAAGCGTTGTTTTTTAAAGAATAGCAGGTGAAAAATAAAAAAAAAGATATGATAGTATATTCGATAAAAATGTACAGCAATTATTACCACAAAACAGTTAAACTAAAAAGGGACATTGAAAATATATACAATTTTTTTCCAATGCATTTTGAAAAACTTCAAATGTTGTTCATCGTTTTAATATCATTTAACTGCATTACATTTAATTTTCATTCCCTTTATATTTAAGAATTTGAATATAAAACATGTCTTCTAAAATTTTAAGGATGCATTTAAGTTCTAATAAGTAAGAAATTAGAATTAAAATCTTCAATAATCTTTTGGCAGTTGAAGCAGTTTTACAATTCTGTACAAACAGTTGGTATTTATGTGATAGTTACATTAAAGAATTTATAAGGTAGATAAAATTGTTAACCTGTAAAATAAAATAAAAGTTATGAAATTGTACTTACAAACGACTATTTTGTTTGTTTTAGGAAAAAGAGTACAAGGTTACTATTTATGTTACGGACAGTATTCAGGTAAATTTCATATATGAGACATTTATATTAATATTCCTGTAAAATTTTATTTGAATAAAGACAGTTAAAACTTTTCGCATTGAAAATTTGTATTGAATCAACATTAATACAGTGAACTGTTTTGATATAAATGCTTTTATCTTATTTTCAGACAACAGAAGTTGAATCAACAATTATCATTACAAATTCCACCAATCAAAAATCACCATTTTTAGATTACGATTCTCTTATAACAGTTTCAGAAGTAAGTACTTGCAGTAATGAAAATTTTATTTGATGGTGTATGTCTTTTATGATGGTGTAAAAGGAGTTATTTAAAAAAATACGTTGATTAAAAACTGAATAGTCTTAATATTGTGTACTCTGTTCTCAATTTAAAATGATTTTGAGTATGTATTGCCAATTCCGATTGTCTTTTTATATCATCAAAAACACTCTTGAAAATATCTGATAATCTGGCTAATGATACCACTACTTATAGTCTTATTGTGCTTACAGATGAATTAAACAGAGTCGAGCAACGGCACACTACAAAATGTTGCAGTGTTCGAATACGAATCTTCTTCCCAATTATTAAAACACCATACTTCACCCTTTCAGGCAGTAGTTCTTTGCACCAAATTGATGGCTAAATCCGAATCGTCCCGCCTATTCCATTGCAGTCGTTAATTGGTAATGGTACTGCATAATTCATTTTAATATAATTTCTATTCCTCAGCTTACGGAGGAAAAAGAGGTGATTGGGAGTGTGGTGGTCCGGAAGCGAAACAGCAGCAGTCTTCCTGTCCTCTTCGAACTGGAGGGGTCGGACAAGTTTGCCATCCGATATCTCATCAGCCCGCTGAAAGAAGCCACGAAAGCAGAGATATTTCTGCTACAGAAACTGGACTACGAGAAAAAGAATTTATATACCCTCACCATTTACGCACTGGTATGTCAGTTGTGTTTCAGTGCGCTTTGAAAGTTATTTCAAATAAATACTAATGGTGATATTACTCAAGATCTGCTCAGGCTATCACGATAAAAATTAAAAAGTTGGATATCTGCAATGTCTGTCACTAAAAGACAGCTACTTGGATTATAATTCATCAACAATTTAATACCATAAAACTGTAGGAATTTAGATTTTTTAATTACAAATAAATTTCATTTACAATAAAATAATTGTTGATTAGAAACAGATATACTGGCTATAAAATTTTATATTTTAACAAATGTCAAATTTTATAGTCAGTAAATCTGTTTCTAATTAACAGTTATTACAAAAAAAAAAAAAAAAAAAAAAAAAAAAAAAAAACATTAATACTGTAATGTTTTTGCAAACAAAAATGGTGACACTTTGTACAAATTTATGTACAAAGTTGGTGATACTTTGAGATAGAATTAGTTGCCTAACATCCATGTCTAAACTCGATAAAACATTTTGACGTCTAGATACGAGCTTCTCATAGAGTTCTTAAGAAATCTATTTTCTAATCAAACATGTAAACAAACCAGGCCAAAATTTCCAATTAAATTTGATAAGTGAAATCTTATATATTAATGGGAATTGTTATTAAATATCTCGCACGTGTCTGTACAGCATTTATATTTTTGGTTCGGTATGCTGACCTCAGATGGAAGGATAGATACCCCTGGTACCACAGTAAAACAATTATAAAATAATGGCTTTATTTTTGAGACTGTTTTGGTCCTCTCCTAAGGGACAAAAAAAAAGGCATGTAATGTAGGAAGTTATTGAGTTTTTATTATCCGTTTGAAATGGAAAGTTCGATACAATCTGCGAAGAAAGATGGCTTTTCTGAATTATGATGCAAAGCTATCAAAGGATAAGCTTTATATAAATATGATATTTTTAGATGAAATTAAATGACAATATTTTCGTCGGGTCGAAATATCGAGAATCTTTAAATACCCGATACAGGCTCAATTACTTTTCGCATATTTTATGCGAAGTTGTTCGAAAAAAATATATGTATACCACCCAGACAAAAATATCATACTATATGAGGAATCATTTTTTGTTTGTTTAAATTGTTTATTCATAGTTAATTACAGAAAGTTAGAGTTTTTAATAAAATAGATGAACTTTTGTCACATTCAAGCTTAATTTGGGGGAATCGAAATTCACATAAATTATTCTAATTCTTACGCAAACAGAAGCTTCATACTTTTTACCAAGTGATAAATATTCAACACTAAAATATCACACACCAAAGAAAACTTTTCTATAAATATGATACGATTTTATACAATAAATTCTCAGGACAGGTATTCAACTTTAGCAAGCAGATCCAACTTATGCTGTGATTGATGACGTTTTGAATTAACTTTTAAAAATGTGTCCTCTTCTCTTATTCCAACAGAATCCGTGGACGGACGAGGACGTGGACACTCGCAACGTGGCCGTGCTGACCATATTAGTGGCCGTGAAAGATGCTCAAGACACTCCCCCCGTCTTCCACTCTTTGCCACCTGTTGTTAGAGTGTCCGACAGCCTGCCCCTGGTCAGTCGCAAATGGATGGTTACTGCACCTTTGCACTTGCACATACGCAAATATTAAACTGCATGTCACCTTACGAGGTACAGCAATATATTATAAATTACATGGAGTTTTAATGCTGGAGTAATAAGGGAATACAACTTCAGTTGTGTAAGGAATCAAAATTAATAATTTTTACAGATATCTTTATTTGGCTAATTGGTCAGTGATCATTATAGAATAACTTCAGATTAAACGGTTGTTTTCCCACACCCCTTGAAAAAGTGCTCTATGTTAGCTTATTTATAAGCATAACTCACACAGAAACTGATTTTTTATTTAACTCGCAATTTTTTTAAGGAAATGAAATTAAGGGAGTAAGAAAAATAAAGACTATGGTTTAAGCAACATCATCTCAAGAATTTTCTTTATTTAAATAAGCATTCTGTAGTAAGTAATGCATATCCTAATAACGTTAAATTGCATCATAATCCATTGAGGAAATATTTGTTACTATTGAGATGGTTATATTTTTAAGTTATAGTTTTCATCAATACGTGTCAAAGAATGTCAATAAATTGTAATTAAAACAAAAAAATAGTGGTTTTAAATAGCTAAATACGTTTCTTTATCTAAGTGTTTAATGATATTAAAAACATATTTTTTTTCGAAGTCCTCATCATTAAGAGCATACGGATTTAGAAAATACTTAGTCAAAATTTTGTTTTACGCCCTATGCGGGTTATACAATGATAATGAGGGAAAAAGTAACGACAAATATTCTGTTCATATTGACTGGAGAACTTCAGAGACACAGAAACTGTTCTAAGGAAAAAAAAAAAAGAAAAGAAGAAAAAAAAGAGAAAAAAAAAAAAAAAAACAGTTTTTACACATGCTAGAATTTTTTTTTTGCTTGAGTACGTAATATCTATCATTTCGAAGTTGATTAGCAAATTTTAATTAACATCCTTTACCATCGTTTTATATTTGATGTCTTCTTAAATTTAAAAAAAAAAAAATGTATTACCTACAATATTATTTATCCAAATTACGATTTTGAAAAATTACGTATCTGATATAATTCGTTCGAAAGTTTTTCAAAATAAATATTTTGAATAATGTGCCTCAATTGCTTTAAAGTAACGAGTTTTGTAGGAGAAAGAGTCAATATTTTCTCATTTATTAGTGGAATAATAACTACACAATATCGACTATTTTTCGTGTTACAACTCGATTTGTGTCATGTGGTAGACACCACAATGTTCAAATTAAATTTTAACACCTTTTTCGTTTTTTACATTCATATTTTAAAAAAAACTTATGCACGTGTTTATTTGAAGGAATTTATAAAATAATGTAAATGATTTTTCATCTCAAAATAATAAACTATTTATAATTTCTCATCTCAAATTTTTTCCTTTCAGGGTGGAAATGTGTTACAAGTATTAGCCGAGGATGGAGATTATGGAAATCAAAGAAATATGTCATACAGTTTTGTTCCAGGTAAATAACATTTCAGAGTTAAAGTTGAAATGTACTGATTCATCTTGAAATGGATGGTAATTTCCAAGAAATTGAAAGGTGTGCACTCTTAAACCGGATGTTGTTAGTTCTGCTATAAGATGCTCAATCTTATTCATACCTTGCTGGATACTTGATATTTTTAATCTTGTTGTACTGCTGTGACATAATATGTACTTCGTGTAACCCATGCACAAATAAAAATCCAATCCAACAAATCTGTTAAAAATTGGCCATTGTCCGATCGGTATGAATCATTCTTTTTCCTACCTTTACCTCATGAAAGTTTTTTTTAAATGTTTAATATATAAACTAATTAAAAAATTAAGTAAATACACTGTAAATCTATAGTAATACAAAATATTAATTTCATATTAATTAATATTTTTTTTTTTTTGTATTTTTAAATGCTTATTAATTTCTGGTATGGAAAAATATTATTTAGGATATCAGATTAAAACTGTATTTTATCTTTTTAACTTTAATCTGAGTGTAACTGAACATTGAAAGGTTTTCTAAATTTCATATATAAGAGATCCTGATATAATCTAAATGTCAGTTAAGTACAGAGTACGTTTCATGGCAAGTTTGTGGTGCAGGTTATGCGACTATAAGCTTTCTGTATTGGTATGCATTTCTTAGTCATTGAGTTCTTCCATAAAAATGAATTGATTGTATTATAAATGATAAAATTAAGCAAATGTAACTCTGTGAGAAATGTATTGTAAGATTATAAAGTCAATATTTAAATATCAGTAAATAAGAGAACTAATGAGACCTGAAACACTGTTTTCACTGGCATTCTATACTTCCTTTAGATTCTCCAGGTGTGACCTATTTTAACATTCACCCCAGAACAGGAATTATCAGTCTGGCATCCTCTACAGAGCTGCTGAGAGAATCCTATTCCACAACGGGACCCTTTGTACTCTCTATTCAGGTTTGCTTACTATAACATTAATAAAAGAAATCCTCTCCATATACCATGGCACTATTTATAATTGATAACTGTCTACAATTCCGTTATAATGTCCTTGAATTAGTTACTTAATTTAAACCTAAGCTCGCAAGTGAACGTGTAGTTATCTCCAATCTTTTAATCGATTTTCTTTCCAAGTTAAAGCTTCTAATGAAAGTCTCTATATAACGACATTGTACCTATCTCAGTAGTAATGAATAGTAACTCTTTCTCTAATACAGGCCACAGAAGTGGAAACGGATCTCATACCAGGTCTTCCAGCCAGTTCCGTCGCCACTTTGGCGGTGGTTTTGGTGAATACCGAAAATAAGCCGCCTAGGTTTTTGAGTAAACGATATGTGGCGATCATCGAAGAAAACAGCCCTGCCCTGACACCGGTCAGTTGGGAAGGACCCGACGCACCTAAAGTTGTGGACGATGATCAAGTGAGCAGTTAACTTTTATGTCTGTCTTTCTTGAATGAAAACGTTTTTAAATAAAGTGTCCAAAACTGAAAAAGTAAATTATAGTATCAACCAATTCCTGATGTTTTTTTAATATTGATGATGGTAAAAAAAAAAATAGTTATTTTTCCTATTTTTCAATTAGAAGTATGATACTTATGAAGTAACGTTTGGACAAAGCAAAACTTGCATCATTTGAACAATGGTGTCTCTGATAAAAGAACATAATTTGTTGTCGTTGCGGAATAGTTTTTTTTTTTATGAATATAAACGTGCTGTAAGTTAGTAATACAAGGAGTTATTTTTCACGTACAGCATGAATAAGATAGATTAAGTAACAACTAAAACTGTGGCAATCAGGCTTGAATTTTGTTCTAGGGAAAGAATGGTAGCTTTGAACTGTTCTTGGAAGATGATGGTGGAGCTTTCAGTGTTCAACCTGCTAGAGGGATGAATGAGCTTAACTTTGCACTCTTGGTGAAAGATCCAACCAAACTGGATTATGAAACGTCTGACACCAAATACATAGAGTTTAAGGTAAGACAAGTAGAAAGTCTACTTAGGGTTTATGCGTTTATGAATAATGTTAAGATTATATAGCTTCAGAAGGAGAATTATTTATTAATTATTTCACTGATTTTATTATCTACTGATTTTAAGCTTAAGTGTATTGATATAGTTTTCTGGTGAATAAGATAAACAATGAACAATTCTTACAATTTTATATATTTTTTATTTGATTCAGATAGAAAAAAAAAAAAAAAAAAAGGAATAATCATCTTAAAAATGTATTGTTTTGGATTATTCTTTTTCACCTAAGCTTTTAAAAAGCCTGAGCTTTTTAAAAAAAACTTGAAAATAAATAAATAAATAAATAAATAAATAAATAAATAAATAAATAAATAAATAAATAAATAAATAAATAAATAAATAAATAAATAAATAAATAAATAAATAAATAAATAAATAAATAAATAAATAAATAAATAAATAAATAAATAAATAAATAAATAAATAAATAAATAAATAAATAAATAAATAAATAAATAAATAAATAAATAAATAAATAAATAAATAAAATAACAAATAAAATAACTGCATGACTGCGCTTTTATGTATCTGTGTCATGTCATGTATTTTCTTTCATTTTCAGCCAATGCTTTATCGCGTTCAACTATATACACATGCGCAATCCATAAATAATTTAAATAATTATATTACTATCTTCATAAAGCAGTGCTTTAAGTGCGGTTCTCAGTCCGGATAACATTTGTCGATGCTTCCTTCTTATTGTCAAAACAACAATACTTTAGATAGTTTTGTCATATAGGTATTTTAAATTAAAATACTGACTGATTTTATTAAGAAAGATTTCTTTCAGACATTTTTTGAAAATGCTGAAAGTATTCGTTATGTTCTATGTGCTCTGTTATTGCCCATGAAATCACTGTAAATAAATAACACATTATAATATCTAACCTGGAGTAAAATGAAATTAATGGTAATGATAAAATTGAATAAATTAAACATTGATGCTTTCTTTCAGTTACCAACTAACTAAACGTGTTGAAGTTCATTAAATTAATTAAAAAATATAATCGGAATTTAAAATTTATGCTCCGATTTTCTCAGGAACAATTAGAATTATGTTTATGATTTTTCTACATTTTGGCAATCATAACTCGAGAGTTTATTTTATTAGTATAACTATAAGCTTTACAATTATTCACAAAAATACTTGTTTATAGTTATAAACAAAAATACTTGTTTATAGTTATAAACAAAAATTACTTCTTATAAAAAAGAAACCATACTATAACTAATAAAAATGTTTATAAATAATTAATTAATCTGAATCTCTTTTATAATTTTTTTAACTTGCTTTTAAATTTACTTAACAAAACTAATAGCTAATGTAGTAGCTCCGATTCAAATATAGTAATCGCTGCATCGAAAGTCATTCTGTGCAATATGAAGACAAACACATTTTGGGTTAAATTTGGTATCCACATATCTTTAAGTAAATTATTTACTAAATAACAATCACAGATCATACCAGGGATAAGTATTTATTTCTAAATACATTTTTGGCATTTCAGATAGTTGCACGAGAAACGGCCAGCGTTAAACCTCTGTCTGCCACAGCAGAAATTAGAGTGCGACTTCTTGACGTTAATGACAATATTCCTCAGTTTTCACATGAAATTTACAATGTGACTATTCCCGAAGACGCGCCTCCTGGGACGACTCTCACCAGGATACAGGTGAGATAGAGAGCTCCATACTAATTCAACTCACAGATGTAAGAGTTGAGTACAGTATTATTTACCGGTTATACGATAAGATTGATTAACAGTTTTCTCTAAATGAAAAAAAACCCCCATATTTATAGAAATCTGCGACAACAATTAATGCTAAAAATAAAGGTTAAATATTTACAAATAAGGTATCCAGTAATAAACCAGTGGCGTAAGGACGCTGTACAACAGTATTACCATCGTGATCTACATGAAATTCAGGGCTACGTTCGGATAGCCTCAAATTTTTGTGATATCTCCTTAAAATATTATTTCTCTCATTTAATACATAATACGATCATGGATCTCATCACCCCTTTATATAAATGAGTTTTCTATATTCATAATTGTAAACATGATCTTATTGTTAAATATAATTTTACTTGTAAGAAATAGTGTCTCAGAAAAGTCGCTGTGTAATAGAAAAGCCTGATAGCAATAATATTTTGAAGGACCGTATTTTATTTTTGTAACATAACTTCAATTGGCTATGTTGTTCAAATTGCTCACATCAATATGTTTCCTGGAGAAAACAAGGAATTCCAGTTTAAAAGATGACCTTATTGTTGAAAAAAAAAATGACAGTTGGGTCTATGACTCAAAAGCTTGGAGTTGCGGTATGCTTTTTCGAGACACTTGCACCATAAAGTTTAAAAATCTTATATGGTGGAAAGTCTAAGTGTGTGTTTGAGATATGCATACTTAATCCAAAAATGTCTTTTAATACAACAGTGAAGAGGGAAGAGACACAAACTACTTGGGGATTGGAGTTTCAATGCAACTGTTATAGCTACATAACTAAAAATAAAAAAACTTTTTTTTTATTGCATAATTGCATGGTGGGCAAAAATAAGTTGGAGAAAACAGATTTTTTTTAATCATACAAAGTTTTGTACCGTTATGCAATTTCATTGAAACTCCATTGTATACAAAATCCATCGTCTCTCTTCATAAAATATTATAACTTGAGATCTACTGAAACTATTAGAAACGAAGTTTTTTTTTTGTATGGTTTAATACTGATCAAGAACATTATTTTATAGTTTATCTTCTACTCTTCAGGAGAATTGATTGAAACTATCTTAAACAGCCAAGTACGTTTCATAATTCCGTGCTGTCTGGTGTTAATCTTATGAAAGTTACTTATGAAATTATATTATTTTAAATTTGAATCGATTTTTATTATTTTGCTCTTAATTGCAAGTAAATCTTTCCGATTATTTTTTTACTTTTGCTTTGAAATTCTAAAGGATAACCTATTGAAATGTTGAGTACAGAAAAACTCTTGAAAAGATCTGAATATCTAAATGTGAATGATGAGTTTAAAAAAGTTTGGATGCGATTCTACGATTATGCCATGGAGGCATATCATTATACATCACTTTTGGAACACTAAATTCTGTTTATTTTCATCATCAAGACGGTGCAGTTTCGCGCAATTCGACCAAATATCATCTTTCTGGATTTTTATTTAGCCAAACAAAGTCAAAATGAAGTAGCCAAATTCCTGGGAAATCATCAGTTACTTTTAACAATACATCATTGGATTTCGCTAGTAATTTTTTGAGTACAACCATTTTATTTGACAAATTCTTTGAATAATATGTTAACTAATACTATGATTATATTTAAACGATTCCTCTTCTACAATCCAAAAGTAGGAACTTGACGCTTCGTCATGGACGTATGATCCACAATATACCCCAGAAAAAAAGACAAAACGCCTGATCGTGTACTAACGCTTTTCACCCTAGCTACAAAAGTTCTTTTAACTTTTACAAATTGCCTTCCGCTCCGTGAAGAACCATACCTATTTATACTTAAGCTTTTGATTTGCAAAATTGAATCCGTGTCAAATCTAAAAAGGTTTTGGAAAATAAAAAGAAAATTGCAAATATCATTGTTTATTCTTTGCAGGCAACTGATGAAGATAGCGGGAGCTACGGTGTCGTGAGATACACTGCTGTCAATGGACCGATTGCCGGGAAGTAAGCTCTAGTGCAATTATCGATATGTTCTGTACCGCCTTTCTTTACAGTACGCAATCCAGTTTGCAGTTTTACATGCGCTTTTAACCCTTTTACAATCGATAAGGAAAAAAAAAAGGGAAAAAAACCCCCTATGCGAAAGAAACAATAGCAATTTACAAACACGCACTGTTTTTTAATGATAAAAAACAATAATCGATAAATCTGGAACAAATATAGTTGAATGGGGATCTTTCTACCCCTTTTTTGGAACGATCATAATGTGCATGCAGGGATAATAATTGATGATGACTCATAGATTGTAGCACACTTATGATCTATGAGTAAATGCATTATGAGGCGTTTTTCACTGAAGTACTTTTAATGCATTGAAAAAATAAAAATAGGCATGGGTCAATGTAGTTTGTACGCTAGATATTAGTTAGATAAGAAAACTCGGAGTATATCCGTAGTTCAAAAATTAAAATTCAAGGATAAAACTACAAACGCCACATACACGTAAAATACATTAAATAAAAGGATTTTGGTGGAATGTATTGGAATACCAACATGTTAACTAAAAGTTTAAATGAAAGTCCAAGTTTCAGTTGTAGCTGTCCTCACTACTAATGACGCAGATAAATACTGTATATCAAATTAAAACTAACAGTGACATTAGTGTTTTTATAATTTCCTGCAAACTTGAATATTTCAATAGTGATTCCATGAGTAAAATTGTTGTTAGGAACCAAACATAAGATATTGCGGTGGAGTTTTGGAAATTGATTACATCGATAAAGTTTAAATCCTTCTCGTTAAATTTCCAATTAATAATTGTTGCCTTATTATTTCAAATAAAATGTTACTAAAAGATCGAACTCTTTCCTGTATTATTAAAAAAAAAATCTAACGATTCGATAGCATTCATATTTGTTGAAGGTGAATAAAATTAATAGTATTCAAGAAATCACAGAAAAATATGAATTAACTCTAATTTCTCTTTTCCAGTCTCCGCCTTGACCCAGTGACTGGAGAACTGACCCTCCTGTCCGGGGAAGGTCTCGATCGGGAGCGTGTTCCTGAGTACTCGCTGACAGTAGAGGCCCGCGATGACCAGGGCAGGGGTCACCGCAACATGGCTGAGGTGCACGTGCAACTTGCGGACGCCAACGACAACGCACCCCTCTTCCTACAGCCCCGGTACGACGCCGTGCTAAATCCGGACATGAGACACTTCTACGAACCACTAAGAGTGCAGGTGAGGACTAGTAAAACCCGCTTGAGGATAATGGTTGTTGTTTTTGATATGAACATGTTTTGATTCAACTGATTTTTACCTAATGTAACATAATTATGTACACTTTTATTACCAATTTACAGAAAGCATATATATACAAAAATGCTAGCAATTTGCTATTTACAAACGCTAAAACTAAGAAAATATATTAATCTGTTTGTAACGTCGATTATTTTTTAAAACCACATAGTTGCTCAGTTGATCATACTACCTTGACTGATGCTTCATGAATGTTTCTACCAACAGGCGTACGACGCAGACAGTCCTGGTCCCAATAGCGATATCACATACGAGATCGTGAATGGCAACTACCAAGAGAAGTTCCTCATCGACGCGTTCACGGGCGAGCTCAGTCTTCAGGCACCGCTGGTACCGAACCCAGAGACGCAGGATCACGGATTGCCCGTCATCACACTGACTGTCAGGGCGCACGATCAAGGGGTGCCCGTCAGATTTGCCACCGTTAAAGTCCAAGTGCACAATCAGGTGAGCTTTACTGAATTGAACTATCACGTTGAACGTTTATGCTATTATTTTTACTTGTATATAAAATGGAGAAATTGAAATGTTATAACAAGTTACATCTGATTTATTGCATAGAATCAGCAAAACTTCCTCAGTATAATGGTTTTCGCACATTAACTTTTTTTTATCCGGGTAAGAATTTTTGCTCTCGGTGTAAATCTGCATTCCATAGATAAATGACGCTATTTCCTTTTTTCTAAATATAAAAGAGAGCAGTGTTAAGAAACTGCTATTTCTTTTGTTATTAGCTTTCTTTAAAAAAGAATATCTCCGATATAAAACCATGTAGGAAATAGCATAAAGCATACTTCTTCAAAGAAGACGAATTGCACATATAATATCACAATGATAAATTAAAAATCGAAAAAAATGTGATAGTATCCTTATCTTTTGTAGTATAGATATATACATCTCCTAAAGCTTTGTGAAAAAATACAATAAGTGAATATGTGGAAGATAGTTAAATAATAATTTCATTTTCTAAATTGTAATTTCTTATTTCAAATTACTCCATTTAATTTCTTTTAATGCTTCGATGTTATTGCTTAATTTTTTTATTTGGAAGTTTAGCTTTTTGCATTTTTTTTATAAAATGGGAATGATTTATTAAACGATTTAACTAAAATTAAAAAATTTAATTTAAGCATTCAGCTTTCTGAATATGTGTCGTCTTTTTTACAGGAATACTTAAATAGGTCTATATCTTTTGTCATACCACTTTCAGTGAAAAAGGCATCCGAGAGAAGGCAAGAATTGGAAAGGTATAAATAATTATCCTTAATTTAATAATTATCATGAATTTAATTATTATCATGAATTTAATAATTATCATTAATTTAATAATTATCATTACTTTAATAATTAGATATTTTTAGTTAAAAACAAGTACCTAAGTAATTTTTCTACTAATATACAACTTCATTACAACATTGTTAGAAATATGGGACGTCAGTAATAAAAACAACCCATAAAACAAAATTTTTACTATAAATCCTTTGTATGCATTGTCCACTTTTAAGTTCAATTGCAACTTATTTAAGCGATTTTTTCAAATCAAGTTTTCATTGTGTTCGTCCACTACGAAAAATCATCCATCCAGTGCCATTTATTAAGTATTTTTACCCCATTGACTACATTTTTTAAAAAAGAAAGAAACCTACAATTATTATTTTAAAGTTATTGGTACACCTTAATTTAAAATCCAAATTCAGGATCCTCTTCTTTTCAAATAAAATATCAAAGTCATGCTATGTGCAATATACACTCATGTCCATAAATTAAGGATAATTCAGTTTTTCCCTAATAACTTCTCAGTGGAGTAGCATAGACACTTGAAATTTACTTCAAAGACACATCTTTATATAACAAAACGATAATTAAAACAACTCAGTCGCAGAATGAAATGCAAAGTGTACAGCGGGGCATATGCAAAAGAATGGAGTACCATTAGTGTACAGTTGTACTGATGCATTTACATTAAAAATCACTCAACACATGGAGTTGACTTTTAGTGTGAGATATGATCTTTCCTGTCATCAATATTTACTTGGCACAGTATTCTCATACTGAACATGAGTTACTTGATGAATTCTATGCCTAAATTGCTCGTCCCTCCTTTTGAAATGTTTGCAAGTGAGGGAAAGTTCCCAATGCATTAAATCTTTACACAATGAATATCGTAGAAGCGTCCCACACATGTTTGATGAAATTTGGAGTAGAGGAGTGATCTGGCTTACTTATAGGGGCGATACTCATATTTTTAATCCTTTATCCAAAGCAAAAGTGGAATCAAATAAACCATAACTATCAATAAACGTGATTTTGAAACTGATATTTCACAATTAAAGACGTGTCTAAATCAAGTTAACGTAATTACTGCAAAAAAGTGGAATTTAATTATTTTGTGCGCTCTTGGGGAGCTTATTAAACAAATTCAACAAATTGAATATAAAGACCAAAACTCTTTTCCCACCAAATCATTTTCTTGAACTGGCATTTACCATGAAATATCAAGTTCCCACCTTTCTACAGATCCTCTGATGTCCAATATTATTCATGAGACTGACAAAATTATTTTCAGTAAATAGTATCTGATGTTAAAACGATTTGGTCTTTGTGGGCAATATGTTGATTTGGTTACATAAGCTCCCCAAGAGACCAAAAGATAATTAAATTCCACTTTTTCCCTGTAATTATGTTAACTTGATCTAGACAAGTTTTTAATGGTGATATATCGGTTTCTAAATCGTATTTATTGATACTTATGGCAAATTTTATTCCACTTTTGCCTTGGATAAGCGATTAAAAAATATGAATATCGCCCCTATAAGTAAGCCAGGTCACTCCTCTAATCCAAATTTTTTCAAGCATGTGTGGGACGCTTCTACCATATGAATTGTGTTAAGACTTGATGTATTAGGAACTTTCCATCACTTACAAACAGTTCAAAAGGTGGGGCGAGCAATTTAGCCGCTACAATTCATCAAGTAACTCATGTTAAGTATGAGAATACAGTGCTAAGTAAACACTGATGACAGGGGAGATCATATCTCACAGTAGAAGTCCACTCCATGAGTTGAGTGATTTTTAATGTAAATGCATCTGTACAATTGCACACTAATGGTACTTCATTCTTTTGCATATGCCCCCGCTGTACACTTTGCATTTCAATTTGCGACTGAGTTATTTTAATTATCATTATGTTGCATAAAGATGTCTCTTTGAAGTGAATTTCAAGTGTCTACGCTGCTCCACTGAGAAGTTATTAGGGACAAACTGAATTATCCTTAATTTATGGACATGAGTGTATAATTGAATATTTTGTGCGATTTAACTTTATAACTTAGTTGTACTGTTTTAGAGGATTTTCTGCTTTGACTGGAGCTCATGTTAATCTACATTCCATTGCATTTCACAATTCTAGTACAGAAAAGTAAGCATTACTCATCATTGTAAATATTAAAATCATTGTAAATATTATTTTAAATACATAATTGTAAATATTAAAATCATCGATTTTTGTACAAATGCAACATTCATCGATATAAATATTAAAAATATGTACTGTTTCATCACTTATTATAGATCTATTGTACGCTGTTGGGTGTCATATCCTCTATCTTCAACGGTAGATTTGAGCAACATGGAGGCAATTCTTGTGTAAGTTTTATTGATGAATTATTTGAATATAAACTGGTAACCAACAATGTTGTTATTTAGATTTTGCATCAATTTCAAACTTATAAGCGTTTTATTTTTACAGAAACCTCTTTGGTCGAGACTACTATTTAATATCTACAAAAGTAAGTTGAATACTGATGTGATTGATTGACTTATGAAAAGTACATTTATATTGTCAATGTTTGGAACTACAGAGCACATGCAAAATAGTTGAACGAATTTTGATAGATCTGTATAGGCTATAAAACTAATAAACCGTTCCCCTTTGCCATCTTTATAAATAAAAACATAAATTAATTGAGCAAATATAATGGTTTGTAATTCGTAGTTGTATAGTGATATATATATCCATTTACTGTATTAAAGTTAAAAAACAGAAAATATGTATTATTTAGTACGAAAAACCTAATTTCTAGTAAACTATATTTCAAGGGTTTCATGTTATTTACAATTTTCGACTATGATTTATCTCTTTTGTTACTTATTATTACTTAGCGCATTCTAACTTTCTAAAAAATTTTCGACTTTTAATTGTGTTTTTCATTAATAGAATTAGTATAAAAAGATATGAAATTTATTACAAATAATTATTCTCTTCATGGGTTAGGAGAAGACTTAAAGTTTTGATGCTTTATTGAACATCATTTTGAATTGTGGGGATGTATAGAAATACTATAGAGAACTAAAAATAAACTGGTGCGAGGAAAAAAATATGGTCTTATGTCCCAAACTATTCCTAATAGCTACCGGGTATCATTTCGTTAAGGGAACCTTTAAAAAAAAAAAATCATCGTTTTTTCCAGTATATCAATATATTTTTAAACTACTAGTATTTCTCTCCATAATATTAAAAAATCAGTATGATGTTTAATACGTACCAAAATGTGCAGTCGCATCTCTCGGACTCATAGGGATGAATCAAATAATATTTTTACTCCTAAAAAAAATAACAGAATTTTAAGTTATTCTTTAGTTTGTTGATGGTAACAGCTGAATCTTTTATTTTTACAGTCGGAATCTTTGAATCGAAGCAGTTTTGATGTGGTGTTTTGGTTACTGATTGCACTTGTGATCCTCATGATAATCGCCATTTTGGCTCTATGCTTTTACTGCTGCTGCGTTCGATCTTCTGAAGGGTATGATATCTACAATATTTAATTTAAATATATATTCTATATAATATTTTAGTATGTTTATTGAGAAATTCTTATTAAGTAAACTTTCATGTGAATGATTTAATTGCTGAAAATCAAATTGTCGGCGGACGCAAATTAAACTGTGCACATTAAAATTAATAAAAGAAATGTCAGAATCTTCGTTTTGATCCATTTTCTGCCGGCTGTTTTAAAACAAAATGTTAGTCATGCATGACAAACTTATCTAAATTCAACGTGAAAAAAAAAAAAACATGACCTCTGTAAAAAATATTTAAGTTAAAACCAACCGACTAAGTTATCGCCGCTAAAGCCACATGACAACATTAGTAGTCATTGAAAAATTCTCATATTTTGGCGTTGATTACAGTAGTCACCCCCTGACGAAGTTACTATAAACGACTAACTTTTCCAATTGTTTTTTCCATTTATTATATATTTTTTTGCTGTAATTTCAATGTTATTCAGGAATAATACTAGATGTTTCTTTATTTTATTTTTAAATATAATAATTAAGACAAATTTTTCATTTTGAAGAGGGTCGGATTCAAAATGATACTTTTTGTGCGTTAATTTTACATGGAATAACACTTTATGTTACTTGAAAGTACTTTTATCCCTTTCATTTCACTAGTTCATTGTATAAATATGTTTTAGGAGAGATTTCTTGGAGATGAAAAATAAAGTAGTACCAGAAGAAACACTTATTCATTACAAAGAAGATGGAGCTGCACAGATGAATAATGATGCCAGAAGGAGGTATAACAAAATTTCGCACACTAAATATTTCACAAATTATATTTAAACTCGCACTTATTGGTGGAAAAACATTGGTTGACTGTTTTGGTTGAGATCTTATTTATCTAGGTTGCCCTATTTTTAGTTGTATTTAAAATTGAATTGTAGTAATCAATTAAAGAAGTTGGACAAATCTTGAAATATTAATTATTGATAGATTTGTATCATTTATTTAAGGGATCTGTCTACTTTGGATGCGTGAAAAAAACTCCGGTATTTTTATAATTTTTTTTTTTTATATTACTGTTATGTTTATTGATATAAAACTTGTTAGGCTTAACAAAAACATTCGTAAGTTTAAAAAATCTGAGCAACGACCCATCTGAAACAAAAAATTTGAATGGTTTTAGGTTTAGTGTGACAGTGGCTATATCCCGTGCGTCTAATATTACTTTGTATGCAAAAATAATAAAATGGCGGAAAAAAACAAATTAATAAACGTATGTTTTTTGCAAGTTTTATGCCACCCCCCCCCCCCCCAAAAAAAAATAATTAAAATTTCACAATAATTCTGGTACATAGCGATAAGTGTACAGAATATGTGGTTAAAATTTTATAAGGATCAGTTCAGTAGTTTCTGAGATTTTTTCAACAGCGCACACCTACCTACTTTTTGAGGACTCCTGTTTATCTGGCATTTCACACTAAAAAAGTGGTGAAAATAATTTTTTTTGTTGTAATTTACGAATGAAAAAAAAAAAAAATAATAATAATAATAATAAAAAAATAATAATAAAAATAAATAAATAAATAATAATAATAAAAAAATAATAATAAAAATAAATAAATAAATAATAATAATAAAAAAATAATAATAAAAATAAATAAATAAATAATAATAATAATAATAATAAAAAAAAATAGCTGCTTTTTTTCATGCATCCAAAGTAGAGAGAGCCAGCCCTTAATGCGCAAAATATTTAGATTATGAGGAAAATGATGAAATTAAAATTTAAAATATCTTAAATTTAATTTTTGAGAAAACAGTATTTTTACAAAGCAATAGAATAATCTTAAACAAACAACAATAACCCAAAATTACATACACATTTAAATAAAAGCAACCCCATATAATTTTTATTTCTAGTTTAATATTATTTTCTGGTCCTGTAAAATACTATTTATTTTTGTATAACCTCAGTTAAAGATATTTCAAATTTGAGGGAACTCATTTTTTCTTAAAGTATTAGTGTTTACAAATTTAAATAAATAAAACAATTATTTAAATAATTATGTGTACAATTTCAATGTCAGTTCAACTTAATTTACACACAACACAATTATTATTATAATCCAATTTAATACAATATTAATTACAATAAAATTGAAACACATATAAATAAACTTTAAAATTGAAATAATTATGAGTTTTCTAATATTGATATTATACATAATCAATGTGCTCCATTATTTAAAACACAAAAATTTTCTCAATTCAAAGTAAACTGCAATTGCAAAAGTTATTTAAGTACAAAAATAAACTAATTTATTTTAGGAAAAGTAATCGTACAATCATAATATAAATTTATTTTATTTTCTAGAAAATGGAAATTTTTATTTATGATCTATTACAAAAATTTTCTCAATTCAAAGTAAACTGTAATTGCAAAAGTTATTTAAGTACAAAAATAAACTAATTTATTTTAGGAAAAGTAATCGTACAATCATAATATAAATTTATTTTATTTTCTAGAAAATGGAAATTTTTATTTAGGATCTATTCAGCTTATATTTGAATCGGGTCATTTCGTGATTCCACTAATAGTTTAATTTTTTTAAACCAACCTAAAAATGATCAAAGTAACATATAGTTTAGTTATGGTTAAGATTTAATTTTGGAAACTTTGTTTTGTAAAAGGGGAATAAATTATAATTGAATAGATTAGATTAACCACTTAACACGTCATTGAATATATTACAAAAAATTATTAACATATTATAGAATAAAGATCAGATAAACCACTTAACATGTCCTTGAATAAACAGATTGTATGATCCATTTAACATATCGGTGGATGAATAGATACAAAATTAAATTTTTATTGCTCATACATCGCTACCTATCACTTAGAGTAAAAAGTGATCAGTAGAGGAAAATTTACAATTTTTAATAATTGTTAAATTAGACTCAATTAACACATGAAATAATTTGATGTAAGGTCGGAGAGCAGGACTCGCTGGGTTGAGAATGAACAGCATCAGCAGCAGAGTCAAGCGAGCACCGTGAAAAAGAATCATGTAAGATCATCGGAAGAGGAGATGCCTTCCCCTCATCACAGGGCACAGCAGGCTGCAGTACATCTCAATGACACCGTCACCACATCATACGCACACAACGCAGGTAGATGGATACCGTTTTTATTTGACTACATAGGATCGTTTGTAGAGTATTCGTAATCCAAAATCTACATTTGACTACAAATTGTTAAAACGAGCTTGAGCCTTTGCAATATAGCACTATTTTGATTAAATATAAAGCCTACAATTTATCTCAAATATATATTTACACCATCGTGACTGGTCATGGTGGTGTAATTATACATTGGCAATAAATTGTAGCCTTTATATTTTATCAAAATATGACATCGGAATATGTGTCTACGCCATGGTGAACAACATGGCTACATGGTTTACCAGGGCGGTATGATATTGACAACCTGGACTCCTTCCACTCGATGATTTCTGCTATATGGATAAGATCGATGCGCTTATCAGGTCGTCTCTCGAAGTTATAACTTTTGTAGTTTGTGATAATCGTGATGTAAGGTAACTGCTCAGTTGGTGTACTGATTACCATTATACCTAATAATTGATTGGTTTTGAACGGAATTGTTTTGCAAGTGTGATTTTTGGCTAAAAACTAGAGAAAAAAAAAATAAAAAAAACTAGAATAAGAATAAGAGATAAAATACATTGTTTATGTGTTTTGTTTTTTCAATAGCAAAAACACGAATGCGTCGGTTGAAAGAAAAGCTTTTGGAGATGTTTATAGCTATTCTATTTAAAAATTAACAGAAAGCTGAGCAACAGAAGATAAGAGTTGCAAAGAAATTAATTTAGCTAAAAAAAAAAAACACGTAGGCAAATAGTGTTATTTTAAAATGATAAAAGAGATACATACTGTCTCTAATGCAACACGAGTGTTTCCCATCATCAATGGATGATGGTTAAGGATAATGGTTAAAATGGCAAAGGCCCTTGGTGACTACGAGTTTTGTACTGAAGTTGAAGAAAACAACTTTTCTTTCAAAATTGTCTTCTTGTGAAAATTGTAACTAATTTGTACCTTTTTAAATGTTTAATGTTTTAGTCTTGTAATTTTAGTCTGTCTAGTAACTTTCTAATAAATATAATACATGTTGTTATAAGTTTGTACCGGCTAGTAACCAATTTTTTATTTTTATTTTAAAGCTAAGTGAGCACTTAGTCCTACCATGTCGACAAAATAGCCATTGGGGTACTTTTAAAAAAATTAATTATATTAGGTACTTAACTTAACTGTAAAAAAATGAAAATTAATTATTTTAGTTGCTTAGCCTTATTATAATAAAATTGAAGAAAAAAAAAATATTGTGCTTAAGAAAGTTGAAGTATATATCCGTTTTAGTTTTAATGTATTATTTATGACGATTAATTTAAGGGATCAGAAAATCTTAGTTTGACCATTTTATCCACCATCACCCTACTTGTCTTAATATTTTCAATGTGTAAAAGATGCTGTTTACTTCGTTATAACAGTACACTTTGAGAATAATCGAATGAAAACGTGATATTGGATGAGTGTCTACGTATTTCCGTCTGTAGTGGGAGGATTCTCATAAAACTTCCATCAGCTAGTCCAACAACTCAAGTTAGACTATCTTGGATACCGACTAGAGATATTTAAATTATTTTCAACGGACTATCAGAGAAACCTTCAGTGTATAGTAAAAGAACTGGATCAGAGGACAATAAAAATAGCAGCTTTTGATCGATGTTTCATTCATGCACCTTTTTCTCGTAAAAGTTTTTGTCAGAATTTTCTTGCCACTTGCAGCAAACGTTCCCTTTTTACGACTACAAAATCAGCCTAATCAATAGTTCAAAACACAAAAATCTTACGAAGTATGACAGAAGTGAGAAACTTAAGTTTGGTATTTGGTGCTCATTTCATAATAATTAAACGTTTTAATTTCCAAAATAGGGTAAACATGTTAATTTTTTGTTAAAAACAAGTAATTTCAAATAAAATATTACATGAAAAATTAATAAGTAATGCTTTTTTGAATGGTAGCAGATTGAAAACTCTTCTTTTTTTGTTTGTTATTGTTAAAATGTCAATATTTCTAATTGCTGTTGCATTTAAAATAAGTTTTCAGCAGCCTTCTAAAATATATTTCGTTATACACCATCAGAGAGAGTATAAAAAGCAACATCACAATCTTCAATTTTTACTTTTTTCTCTTTTTTAGACGAGTTGCCAGTCCGAGGAGCCTTCTATCCCGATGGTGGTATTCCACCAGTGGTGGCAGGAGGCCGCATGGATAGGGCATACAGACGGGGCCGCCCCCTCAGTCCCGGTACAGAGATGCTGGTACAGGAATTGGGGGCTGATTCGGATGCGAGGCGACTGGGAAACTATGTCGTGGTCAGGAAAGTGGTTAGGCCACGGGTCAGAGTGGAACCGGCCGAAGAAGATGTGGACGATGGAGAAGCAGGTGAGAGATTCTTGTTCAGAAATGTGATGATTCAGTAACAAATCATTGTTGAATGTAGGTGCTTAAAATTTCTCATTAGGGTTTGCTCTAAAAGCAGTTGAAATTTATATATTTTCCTAAAGTTTTATTAACTAATAATTTGTAATAATAATAGCATTAAATTATAAGAATAATTAAATAATCATAGTTCTATAATTAGTGCACACGTCCTACTTGAGAGTTTGATGATTTAATGCATGGTAGTACGCCTTTTTTTATGTAGAAGTAGTAGATTCAGTTTCTATCCATTAAAAGTACTTTTTTTTTATTTTTTTTAATTTTTTTTTATTATTATCAAGTCTTAAAAATTAATTTATTATTTATTAACCTATTCAAAGTCATGGTTTAATCATTTCTCAAGTCTAGATTTAAGCGCTATCTAAGCGCCAAATGATGTGAAGTTTTATCAAATGGTTGAAACGTGAAGCTGTTTTTGTGACAGTGCATACATAAGATAAAATGCTATTTAATGCATACTGAAAATAGTATCGAAAGAAAAACGTATTCGAAATTGCTTTGGTCACAATATCTGTTAAAGTATTACTTTAAAACATGATTTTTTATACTAAGTATAACAACAGTTAAAAATGATCATTAACAAAATGCGAAAGGAGACCATTAAAAATAAGCATTACGATTATGGAACAAGGACTGGCTGACAATCATTCTTAATGAGTCATATTATTTAATGGCATTGTTAGTATAGTTATTACTTCCTTGTGGGGAACTCATTGCTAAAAGACTATAGTGATACGTCGCAACTTCAAAACAATACTAAAGTATTTCTTCTTTCCGTCTGGAGTATATACAATTATACAAATTACTCTAATTATACTAATGTTGTCTATTATTCACTATCTGTAAAGGTCCTCGCCGTACAGAGATCCTGTACATCCGTAGTCCTATGCGCGAGGAAGACGAAGAACGACAGTACGTGCGAGAAGGCGATCTCCTCAGAAGTGTAAGTGAGACGGCCCTCAACGCTGAGGACCCACGTCTGAGGGTCCCTCCGAGGACATACAGAGCGAGGGGACCCCAAGTTCATCAACGACTTGAACCCCCTCCTCAACCACAGGACCCGGCATCTTCGCAGCAACTCAAATTCTCCAGGTGAGGGCTGATTTTTTTGAGTTCGTGGTATTAGTATCGTTGAAAAATGAACAAATGATTTTTATTTAAAGTAAGAATAACATTACATCAGGAGGGTTCATGGTCGACCAACAATTTCTAACAAAGAATTGTTGACGAAATTTTCTGTGGTCAACTGACGTACGTCAAGTCTTTGCATGAACCGTTTAGTATTAAAACTATGACAAATCTCTTGTCCTATAAGGATACAGTGATAATAAGTTATAAAAGAGCTGGAGTAATAAACACACTGGTTAATTGTCATGTCTTGTAATGGATTATGAGATATAAATCGTGGTCTGTCCATAAACATCCTGTATTTTCTTAACAAGAACGTTTTGAAAGAAATGTAAGAAGTTAAATTGGTAAATGGGGTTTAAGTGCGTTTTTGAAAGACTTTTGGTATTATAAGTAAATTAGTTATATGATGCGGTGATAGGGAATTTTCATTATTTTAGTGTGTGTTGTTGGAGTTTTTGCTTATACAAATATTTTTTGTACTCATTAATATATTAGATGTGACACCACGTTGCCTTGAAGGTACATATATATTTTTTAAAGTTTTTCTATTTAGTTTTCTGATGTGAAAAAAATTAGTTATTTGTTGGTTTTAAAATAAATAATTCTAAAAGTAAAACAAAGTAAAATAGTTTAAAAACGTTCTTTTCTCCATGAATTCTATTGAATCGTAATTGTGATAAGTAAAGAAAATAATGGTTTTGAATTTTCTTCTCTGTGTAACAGTTATTCCCATCCTTATTTTATATTACTTTCAATTAACAGGTTTTCAAATTGCAATGCGCGGCTTACAAATTCGTCTATATTGAAAGTCCCCAACAGCAAAATAATAGAAGAATTTTGTCAAGTACAGTAGTATAGATTTTGAAGTTTTTTTTTTTTAATGTATATCTGTGATCGTTTCATAATGTTTTTATTTGTAGCATCGACTTCATCACCAAAAATACTTGAATTTGGATTTTAAACCCAAATTTGTCAATTTAAACATGCAAAAAAAAAAAAAAAAAAAAAAAAAAAATCCTCTTTGTAAAACAAGTTCTCCTTTGAATTAAAATTAGCTCAGTAATATCAATATACAGACTAATTAGAGAGAAAGATGATAAATAGTGTTTTCTTCCTTTTCAGGTATCATCGCACAGAGGGAGACGTAATCATCCAAACTGACGATCCCTCCGAAATAGAGCGGCCATTTGTTGGACCAGAACCACACTGGGTTCCAGCTTATCCTCATCCAGGAGAATATGCCAGGCCTCCCCGGCCTCAGCATGAGCGATGGGACAACTCCGAATACCCACCACATCACTTACAAACCGTCGAAGATTACAGACCACGGTTTCCTCCAGAATCCATTCAAACCCAACCACCACCACCACATCACCACGGTTATGTAACTCACGCACGTCTACCGCCAGGTCCAATGAGGGACACGCAACACCAACCAGTGTATCGAGAACAGTTTTCCGAACAAGACCATCCCCAAAGACAGTTCATCCCTCACCAGCAAACCATTGATCACCACCCCATTCAGAGAAATCAGCCACATCCACAACAAGTGCCATTCGAGCAACGAAGAATCGAAGAACGTCCACCACCACATGAATGGACCAACCCACCAAACATTCAAACAGATCAGAACAACAAACAAGAAGATCAAGATGACGACGATGATTCGAGAACGGTGATAATGGCACCAGGGCAACTGCGAACTAATTCGCAAATCGACCAACAAGAATTTCATCAGCAATCTGAACAATTGACCTCTTCGTTCGATCAGCAGGAAGAACAGGAACAGCACAACGTACGATTTAACCCAGACAATGAACAATCCAACCAGGAATTTGAAGATGCACCCGAAACTCATCCTGATGCTACTACTTTTGAGGAAGATCATGACCAAGCCCAGGAAGAAGACCACCCCCACCAACTACCTGAAGACGCATTTCAGAGAAAGGATTCCATTCGACCGATGACTCAGATACTGTCCACCGACGACTCTGTAGTTCCGAGCAGTCGAGACAGGCTGGGTGCGGAAGATACTGATTTGTTTGACAGCAGGGAAACTCACGAAGAATCGGACAGACTGGGCGCGAGGACAACGGAAGATGACGTGTCGAGGACTGAAGACCAGAATCCACCAACTGATGGAGAAGATGAAGATTCTGATTCCGGTATAGGCAAAGATGGAACTGCTTTGCGTTTGAAAAAGTCTAACTTGATGGAAAAAAAATCTCTTTTTACAATTGCTTACGATGGGATGCAGACTAGGGGACTGAAATCGGCCGGGGAAAGAGATGATTCTCCTTAGTGAAACAGTCCAATGTGCTGTGTTGGGAAAAGGGGTATTTATTAAAAGATGACTGACCAAATAAGAACCAAATCTTACTCAGATGCTTATCAATTTTACTATAAGTTTTTATCTCCACAAACTATAATTGAGATATATAAGATTCTATTCTTTTAGTTAAGGGGATTTATAAAATGAAAGAACATTTTCAATGTTTTAAACTTTGTTGAACTGATTATACTTAAATCTGTTTTAGATATAATCCTACAAATTGCCTTTTTAAAAGTCCGTCCACTTTATAAAATCATTTCTCACGATTAAATATTGATAGACACAAGGAGATGACAATCATCGAAGTAAAATAGACGAAACAGTGAAGTAAAATAAAAATGTCACATTAATTTTTAAAACAAAAGATAATTACAATTCATCTTTTCAATATGTGAATACGCGATAAAACGTTATTGAAGTTACGGAATAGATCATTGAAGTTGTAAAAACTAGTTATTGAAAGAGTTATACGGCTAACTTAGACGACAAACAGAAACAGACAACACAATTGTTACAGTTAATGATTTCAAAATAAATGCTTTTCAACCTTTAAATTTAAATTATTTGAAAACTAAATTTATTGCATGAAACCATTATCAGTATAATACAAATTCAAAAATATTTAAGAAACGCATAGCAAAAGTTCGAGTGCATTTTTTCCCAAGAGCCCCAACTGACGATTTAATTCGAGTTTTACAATATAATTTAATCTTGATCAATTACTCAAAATTATTTTGCGTACATTATAAGCTATATTTTTATAACAAACATGACTCATCTTTAAGTACGACAATTATTCGAGGTTTGGATAGGAAGATTTGTTATCTACGTCTCAACCTAAAAGTTTTCCGAACGGCCATTTACACGGCGTCTATTTATTTCCCCTGGTTTTTGTTTAAATGTTTGAGCGACAGATCATTCGAGATAATATGAGTGGAGTGAATAGCAACGGTTTTACAATCTATTGGACTTCATAAACAGATGAAAATATATTCAAAGGTTGATGACTCTTTTTATGTCACTGGAATATGTGACTGAACTGCCTTAGAGTGTGTGACTGAACTACATTGCAACTCCTACACTGCCGTCCTAACTTTTATGAGTCTATTTTTCACTCATGTCATCACTTCAAGAAAACTGAAGTTTGTGTGAAACGTTTACACCCGCAATGTGAATTGCGATTTTTAACAGGAATCGTTTTAGTATCAGACTTTCATAGATAGAACATTGCTTCTGGTGAAAATGTTTATATAAACCTTCGTTCATTTCTTGTTCCTTCAAATATCCAGACATTGAATTGGTTTTTATATTGAACTACGTGGCAATTTTTGTATTCTTGCTTTCAAAAATAAGAAGTTTAAGAAATTAATCTTCTTAATGTTCTGACTTGGTGCAAACTAAAGTCTGGAAATACTCGATTAACATTTGAAAGAATAAAGTTACAGTTCTGAAACAAGTGTTTATCTATATTCGAATGACAGTGAGTTATCATTCAAGAGTTACTGCTGTACTCATAGTAGGGGCTTACAAAAATTATTTATTTAATATTAAAAACTATGAAATAAAAAGAGTAATACAAGAATGTAGAAAGTTTTCAATTTAGTATGAAATTGTCTTACTTGTAAAAAAAAAAAAAAAACCCTTATTCGAAGTCCTAAAATGTAAATAGATATCCCATTAAAAAAAACCCTTCATTTTATATTGGAGCCTCAGCTTCATACAAACTTTAGCTCTAATACGTTGCTAAATGCATGTTAGAAATGTAGAATTAAAATGCATGGTAATGCACATTAATTAATCAAAATAACACATGTGAACGAGATGCAATTAATATTAGTAAGAAAATCAATTTAAGTGTGATTGATGTGTTCATTATTGGAAGGAATGCACTCAATCTACTACAAACTCTTCTTAAGTGGTATTTCTAAATAACACATAGTTTTTTTTTTATGAATTCATTTGAACATTTCAGAGTTCCTAGTTCAGCTATCTCGCATGTAATACTTAATTTCGTAGTAAATCGAGAATGCTTTGCACTTTCGACTTTTTTCTCTCTTTATTTCATAGTTTTTGAAGTTCAGAGTCTAAAAATTCAAAAAATTATTACTAGGGGCGCTGCATCTACTTTCATGATAGCGTATGTCCGTTTTATTATCGATAGTCATTTGTTTCACAACTCTAGCCTTTTCTTTTTGGAAATAATTTGAGTACTTTCAGTCCTTTGAACCTTGCATATAGTAGAAAATGAAATGGGGATTCGGCAATTGTGATATTCTAATATAATTAAGTTACTGAGAATATAACATGTATTGATTGAAGGTCATTTTTCAAAATTTGATAAGGTCGTCTTAAAAGGTTGTGTACTTTTCTCAAACTCAGATCTACCGAGCTATTATCAGATGTTGGATCTTTTCAAAAAACAAACTGGAAAGTTTGCTGAACACTTTTGGGATATTTGTAGTCCGCTAACCATAACACTAATTTTACTTATTTTCTGAGCAGTCTTCATTGTACTGAAGAAATGCACCACGAAAGCAACTTCTCTGCGCATAGGCTGATAGTCAAGGATGCAACAAAATAATAACATCCAAAAAATCACGTTGCATTTCAGATAACTTTGTACAGAAATTTATTGTTACTTCATTTGCTTTTAAAGAATAATTTTTATGTATAATTTCTTATTCAATGAAAATATTTATTGTTTGTAAAACACAAACAGATATGAATATTGAGACTTTTTCCAAGAAAACTAAAAAAAAAAAAAAAAAATCATTTTGTTTCTAGCCTTGTTATCAATCTTTCAATGTTATCAAATGTTGCTTTTTAAAAAGGAAACTACTAAAAAATAAGTCAATACCTTTGGACGCGATTTCATTAAAAATTTAAGCTACTAATATTTGAAATCTTTTTTTACCTAAAATGTATACCTCTATTTCTAATAAGCCATCGAAAGCCCTTTTTTAAATTTGGTAAAAGTAACTCTTTAAACAACAGGATATTTTACCTCAAATGTTAATTTTTATTAGAAATACTGTTAAAAGTTCTAATGACAATCTGGCAAGTTTTTATGAAATACCTAAAAACCTATTTTAAGAGTTATTAATATTACTAGTTAAGTTGCAATGAAAATAGCACAAAAATAAAACATATATATATATTAGCAAGTTTTTTAAAGTTTTTACTAATGGAAAATTGGTTTGTACCTTATAATAGCATATTTATTATAATTAATTATTAAAATTTCTAATTATTATTAACTTTTAAAAAGAAAACAAATAATTTTTTTTTTTTTTTTTTTTAAATTTGTAATTCTGAATTGAAATTTTAAAGAAAAATTTCATTGTTGTGGTTTCCAATGTCTGGATATTATGAAGTATGAACTATTTTTTGAATCATTCTCTTTTTACTTTTATGGAAATAATTCTGCCATATTGAATCATGAATTGATTACAAATGAAAATTGTTGTTTAATAATAAACGTTTTTCAAAACATTTTGAATATTTTGTCACTCGATATTTAACTATGTTGTAATGTCAAAATTGCTTCCTATTTATTTGAAATTTATACTTTTTTAGTTTTTAACATAGTGATAACATAATGCGATTCTACAGTATTGTATATTTTAAATGCAATGTTTAAAAACTAGCCCACTAAAAACTTTTTTTTTCTAAATCCTTTATATACATTGACAACTTTTATATGCAATTTCACTTATTTAAACAGTTTCGAGCTCAGATTGAGTTTTCGTAAAGTTTGATCACTACGAAGAAAACACCCATTTCGTGTTCTCGATTATAGTTTTGTTTTTTGTCTACAAACAAACCTTTATAAAAATGCATTGTCATCGACATCGAGTCTCTCTATCAAGTTTCAGATGGATTGGATGACGGTAAATGGGGGAGGAGGGTACGTCACAAACAAAATCAAAGTTAATGCAAAGGATTTCAAAAAGAAAAGGAGTTTTTAATGTTTACATTGCATGGATAAATACATTTATGTATCTAAATATAAATATAAAATCAAAGCTTCCAAATCTCATAAAGTATGTGCCGTGTATAAAGTATAAATTGGAAAGATTGTACTTCGATGAACATACCCACAATTGAAATTATAAAAAGTCCATGCATTGTATTATTTGCAAGGCTATGCAATTTCTATTTATATGAATTTTATAACCATTTTTCTGGCAATTTTTTTTTATAAAAATGTCAAGGAAATTACATTAATTTTTTTTTACTATTCAAGTTCAAACATTTATGCGAAAACCTTGCTTGGATCCACTCTCGACCGAATACATTACTTCATGTTTCATTTCAATGGATTCAGTGTTTGAAAGGTATGATTTTTGGTTTGACGGAAACAATAACGTGACGGAGAGGCACCATCGAGGATTTTGTAATCAACTTATGTTGTTATATACGAAAAAAAAGTTAGGTTCTATAAACGATAATTGTTCTTTCTACATCTGACAGGTAAGAAAGTAACGGTGACATTTAATTCCCATGGTAATCCAATGTTGTTTTTGTCTCATTTAAGAGGAGGCAAGACTCCCGGAAAACCGAATCAGTCGTAATTTCATTCAGTTAAAAAAGTTCCTTAAATTATTTAAAATGCAATATGTTTAAATTAATTTTTTACATAGTTAATAATAACATATTTGTTATGAATGTTACACTTCCAATTTTTATTTTATGTATACTTTATGTAATAAGCCTACATTCGAAACTTAAAATTTTAATGGCAATTTTTGGTTAGGTACACTTTTCTAAAATTCTATTGAATATTTTAATATAATTTTTACCATGTTAATAAAAATACACAAAATCTATCGAATGAACTTAAAATTTTTCTTAAATTAGGAAAAATAAATATTTTATGTGATATTTTGTGTTGTGAAAAATGACAATTTTGTTTCCGACAACTATATTATTGCTTTAAATATAATTTTAATGATATATTAGGTAAAAAAAAATAGTTTCACTGTTTGAAATAGAGAGTTTATATGCATTTGGTAAAATTTTTATGTAAATTTATTGTATATTTATTCTGAAAAGTGTACCCAACCAAAGGTTGACATAAAATAATTTAAAAATTCTATGTCCAAATATAGACTTATTACATAAAAATATGTGAAATAAAATATAATCATCAGAGTAATAATCATAACAAATATACTATTATTATTTGTGTCAAAAAATAAATTAAAAATATTGCATTTTAAGTAATTTAGAGCACGTTGAAGTTGAATGAAAATACGACTGATTTGGTTATCTGGGATTCTTGTCTCCTCCTTAAGAGAAATTCTGCCTAGAAGCTTAATAATCGAGACTTGCCTATTTTTAAGGGTCATCGTGACTACCAATTTCTGAACTAGAATAGCTAAAGTCGGAATAGGTAACCCAAGGCTACATATGTTGAAATCTAATCTCGTTTTACACCGACTGGGATAGAAGTTTTCACAACAATTTTAAGAGTTCTCATAGTGTATAGTATAAAATTCCCATCCCGATTTGAAAGTTCTGGTAGTTTTATAAATTTGTGTTAGTTTTTCAACTTAATTTGATCTTAAGTGCTGCCGAATATTCTGATACGTCGTACTATACTCATGAGTAGTATCAAAGCAAATGAGTAATACTTTTGATCGTATGTAAGAGGAGAACATAAAGCGGTACTTTCAAACAAGTCCATAAATTCAGTTTAGAAAAACGAGCAATGTGGAAAATATCAACATCATTTTCATCCATTCTGAATTACAAAGTAGGAACAACTCAGAAAATAACACATTTATATTTCCTGCGTATCTTAGTAATTATAAAATAGATTCATAGCTTTATACTATGTATACTGTGAGCATAGCTGATTTGGGAATTTTTTGCATTGGTTCTCTTCTTTCAAATATATAGAATATCAACTTCAATTCAGTCGCAGTGTGTGTCAAATTTCAACCCAACTGTTTATGCTAAGTGAATTTTTTCGACATGCATTGAAGAGCGATACTGTTGTCCATATTTGATGGCTTATGCCAATGAAAGTTCTCGAAATGAAAGGAGCCACCCTATTTATGCCGAGTAAGTGGATGGGAAAGGATCAATTAAGAACCTCGCTTTCTGAAGGGCGAACATCCTGTTTCACTTTCAAATGCTTCCCGTACTTCCTGCAACATAGTACCACTGATTTACGCATCTGGATTTCGGATCTGTGAAGAAATGTTGTAAACAGAGCAGAGGTGAGTCAACTGTTTTGGTCGAAAAAATACTCTGGATCTCAGAGGACAAACAATTTTGTCTAATTTTGCAGACGAGTTTATCATTGTAAAGAAGATGCCATTTCTATAAAGATAAAGCTATACTCTCAAAAATAGTATTCTCGTTAAAAACCCTTGTGTAAGATTACCTTGATAAGAAACATCCATATCTAAATCATAACTTAAATATCAAGATATATGGCAATGGTATCCCTTATCTCTGGGGTACAAAATTTTTTCTTTAGAAGTCTGGATGGTAATTTTTCATATTGGCTTTCAAGTTTAAATTTTGTTTTAAGGTACAGGTGATATTGTCCTCTTAAACCGCCAATTAGTTATAATTAAAATATATGCAACTTTTCAGAAACTTTTGAATTTTTTCTTCTTTGAACACTCCTTATAAAGACGTTCATTGCGTGTTTTTAATGTGGTCCATCAAATACATTGAGCCTAAATTCGGCGCTCAACATATTCCACCAGCCGGAAGGTTGAAATACCCCACGTTTAAGGGCACTTAAGAACTGATTTAAACTTTAATACAATGGATAAACGTACAGCAATTTATAATTTTTTAAAAAATTATTTGGGATAAGATATTCTGTAAGGAATTAAGAAATAGACATGAATGAGTTTAAAATTGATTCATCTGGTATCGTTGGCTACAAAATCATTGTATTAAATAGATAATACTATTGAAATATTAACGTAATGAACTTAACCTGTTACCTTAGAGTATCAAGATTAGTCAAAAACTCATTACTTTATCGAATAACAATCGAAATTCACAATATGATCGAATAATACTCTAAAGATAATTATGATTATTAAACCACTTAAATCGAAATTCATAAAATGTTCCCCAATGCACAAAATCTTCTCTTATTTAAAGATTCTGTAGCATTAATAGGGTATATTTTTCTGTTGCAGTATTATATGCAGAAAATATAGACCTACTTCTTTTCCACAATAAATGAACCTCAACTGCCTTAGATGTCGAGCTGTATTCCTTAAACAACCGATATTTATAATAATGCAAAATCTCGTTTTAACTTTTATTATGAAACTTAAAACCTTACCTTTAAAACGTATACTTAGTTATTGAATGTAGCATAATGACAAAATAAAAGAACCGTAAATAAACTTGATTCGAAAAGAGGAATTCATACGTTTTATTTCAGAATTTATTTATTGATTTTAGAGAGAACCGTGCAACAGACTGGGCAATAAAATTTTAAATTTTCAACCTTAATATGAATTGTTAAGTTTAAATATAATTAATGCATTAATGAGATTATTTAGGTTTGAGAATACAGAATTTTGTGAATAATAAAAAAATTATCCACTTTTGGTTTTCGAGATGAAGCAAAGGAACTTTAAAATCTACCCAATGTTATTAAATTCGATATTCTAGTGAAAGTGTTCCAGAATGCGTTTAATCATCCACAATTTTTTTCAAAATACAATCGGGTTGATAACAGAAGCATGTATTCAAAGAGCTTTCATTTCTCTTATTTTTAAACCATTTTATACGATTTTAATTGCTTTTTTTAAACATACCTAAATGGAGACTAAATTATTAGTCATGGAACAAAGTTACTATGTACACAAATATGATAATTGAAAACCATGAGAGAAAAATGGTTTAACCCGCTTAATAGCGATTTTCAGAAAAAGTAGTTCAAAGGTTTAAAGGCCTGTTAAAACGTTTAGTTTTTCTGTGAATTATCTGTCGAATTGTATACAACCGCCAAAGTATAGAAATGGTATCTGCGACTGAGTTTTAAAGGAGAAACGGTGGTTTAAAGATGAAAAACTTCATGTAGTTAGAGCTAAGTTATTGATAAAATTATTAACATTTTTAATATTTCCCGTGCGTTACTATAATGCATAACAAATGACAGAGACCGAGCTGGTAACATTACCTCAATTTTTCCAAAAATGCAGATACCACCTCTACATTAAACGGCAAAGCTTGATTATCAACTATCTATCGGTTAGTACCGCTAATGTACCAGCATACCCTAATGAACAACTCTTCGACACGCCATTGTTAAATAGTACGCATGCGCATATGCATTGATGTTTAGTATTGTTACATAAAAACCCAGGTCGCACAGAGGGTATTAGCCAATGTCGGAGACAGGGGTTCTGGGAAGATGGCCAATTCATGGTGGAACTCGAACATCGTTCCAAAATACAAGATTTAAAAAAAAAAAAAAAAAAATAAATATATATAATATTAATAAATATAATATAAAAAAATAATAATATATATATATATATATATATATATATATATATATATATATATATATATACTAGCTGTTACCCGCGACTTCGTCTGCGTAGAACTACTACTTCGTGTAAATTTGTTTGGACTGAATAGGCTCTGAAACTATAATGAAACGATTCTAATGAAGCCGGCACATTGAATTATTGAGATTAACATAGGTAGACTTTTCCTGACCCTGATCCCTGACTTAACTTAGTTTAATACGTTTTTGTATACGACATTTTTTGTTTTTCCTTCTTTGGTCAAAACATGTAGGTTTTGTGGACTCGATACTCGTGAGCACGCCACATACAGTTGCCCATGGGAGAAACAGTTTTTTTCTAAATGAACACCAGCTACTTTGAGTGTCTGTCCTTGAGCTTTGTTTATCGTCATAGCGAATGCTGCTTTCAGGGGAAATTGTACTCTTTTGAATTGGAATGGCAAATCGGTAGGGATTATTGGAATACGGGGAATTAACACTTCTTCTCCCTTTGCTGTTCCTGTCATAATTATTGCTCTCACAATATTGCGTCCCAGGTGTGTAATTTGTAGACGTGTGCCATTACACATTCTTGGTGCGTCAAGATTTCGCATCAACAGGACCGGGACACCTACTTTTAGCCTCAACTTATGAGAAGGCACCCCCGATAATTCTAAGGAGTTAAGAAATTCTACAGGGAACGATGTCACTTGCTCAGTGTCCATGACATTGTCTACGGACAGATACTCAACAAAATCACCTTCCACATCTGACATGATTTGTTCGTTGATCTGCCCCACTACTTCGTTTGTCGGTGCTAAAATTGCCCTTTCGCACAGCCATTGTCTGTTCTTCATATTGGTTGCAAGATCGGGATAGACGTTGTTCTTTAAGTCATCCATGTTACAGACAACATTACAAAATTCACGATTCAATGTAATCATTCCGTCACTATTTGTTTCCATACGGTCTTCTCCGATTTTCAGAAGAGCATCCGCATATTGCACCAATTGTGTATCACTGTGCAGTTGTACTCGCATATTTGTAGTCAGACAAAAATTTTTTACATGCACCCATAATGGAGACGCTTTTAAACATGCATTTATTTCATCTGCCGGCGTGCCTCTAGTTAACTATAATTCTACCTACTACTAACTTATGCTAAACTAATAATAACAACCAAAACAACTAAGTAAATAACACAAAATGCTTATCCAAGAAACCCTAAACACCAATGAAAACGTAAAGAAAGCGAATACGTTGCAGCTCAAAATTGTAGATATCGCATGCGTCCGCCAACGACGTCTGCCCTCACGTGTCTGCCCGTTCGGGTAAGCATACTTTGTGATCTACACTCCTCCCACCGAGCCATCCGCGTCCCCCGCACGTCTTTGCCGCCGCGCCGCGCAGCGCGCCCGCGCCCGCCAGCCCCGCCACACCACACCATGCATCGTCACACTCACACATTCATAGTGTATAGGCCGATGGGCCTGATGGACATGTCAGGCAGAAAGTATTCTAAAAGCTGGCTAGGAGTATTTGAATTATGCGATACATAACTGCACCCCGCGTTTTCACCCGCATAATTCCGGGATCGGGATAAAAAGTAAAGATGTCCTTTCCCAAGGTTCCATCTATCTCTATACCAAAATTCATCAAAATCGGTTCAGCGGTTTAGGCGTGAAAACGAAACAGACAGACTGTCTATGTCTTTCCCCAAGGTTCCATCTATCTCTATACCAAAATTCATTTAGTAGGCATATACGATACATAACTGCACCCTGCGTTATCTATCACTCGCATAATTACGGGATCGGGATCGGGATAAAAGGTTGCCTTTGTCCTTTTCCAAGGTTCCATCTATCTCTATACCAAAATTCATTTAGTAGGGATATACGATACACAACTGCACTCTGCGTTTCCACCCGTATAATTCCGGGATCGGGATCGGGATCTGGATAAAAAGTACCCTATGTCCTTTCCCAAGGTTCCATCTATCTCTATACCAAAATTCATCAAAATCGGTTCAGCGGTTTAGGCGTGAAAAGGTAACAGACAGACAGACAGACAGACAGACAGACAGACAGACAGACAGACAGACAGACAGAGTTACTTTCGCATTTATAATATTAGTAGGGATATATATGTAAAAACCATCACAAAATATACCCCTCCGCTCTTCTTTATAAAAATATATTTCACTTTCAAAACTCAGCAACATTTCAAAGTTCCCTGTATAGCCCGAGAGGCGGCTGCATGTTTAAGTACCCCATCGAACATCATTCTAAATTTTTTACAGAATGTGGAGAAAAGTTAGTAGATTACGAATCTACTGATCTGCCGTGGCAAAAATGGCTGAAACTGGTCAAAAATCGACTTGGAATGAGTTGAACTAAATTCGATTGCCAAATATGCCAAATAATGAGCACTCTTTTTTTATTTGCTAACCCTTCGCTCTTTAATTTTCAATTAAAGACTGCAGACGATTCAGATATCTGGCGAAGGCTTACAGACCTCTTTTAAAAATGAGCCAAGTTGGTAATAAATATTACGTCACTAATGACGTAACTGATGTCGCCAATTCGGCTTACTTTTAAAATATGCTAGTTTTCCGACTCAGAAAGCAGAAATAGTCTGCGCCCTTCTTCATTGAAAATCAAAGTGCGTTGGGTTACCAGACCAAAAAGTGGGTTTATTTTTTGGCAAGTTAGGACATATTTGACAGTTGGATTTAGTTTTTAATTAAATAGTTATACAATTTTTCTTTTAAACGGTAAATAAAAGCATTCCAATGTAAAAGTATTTTTTAAAATATAGTTTCATCTGTTCACAGAATGGCAACGTCGCCACTACTTCTGGCAGCCACCACCGCACTTCTATTTTTCACAACATTTCATGTCAAACGTAAGTTATTATCCGTAAGAACATCTTATTTATATTTTCTAATATTGGCGAAATGAAACTCAAATAGTTACAATTGAATTATCTAAAGGGCAATTGAAACTATAACTATACACTAATTATGCAGTAATACGTCAGTATACTGTAAAAAATGGTTGCGAGGAAATTAGCAGTTAAATACGTTGAGTTTTTATCATTACATAGCTACAAAAGTATATTATTCTATATTAATAAACACATGAACACGTTTTTTAAAATTAAATTGCAAGTATCATTGACCTCGAATGTTGCATTTTGATCTCGAGATCGGTTGAATGTTATAAGATTTTACTTATCAAGGCTTTCAAACTGATATATGAAACTTGTACGTAGCAATTATGGTTTATGCTTGAGGAATTTAAAATTGATTTACGGTATCCATTTACGCTACTTCGAGGCTATAACTTCGAGGCTATAACTTCGAGTTGAATTTAAGGTGCGGAGCACTGATCTCTACTACAGCTTCTGGTTTGCTTATTAGCTGTTTCTTCTCTGCAAGCAGATGATCTCATTTGAATACTTCCCCCCATAAAGCTTTGAAATAGGTTGCCCATAGTTACAATCAAATTTGAACTAGATTTAGGGGAAGTTGCTAGTATAGATCTCTATGGTGATTATTAAGCCTTCTTCAACTTCAAGTCAGTAATCAAGCATGAGCTATCCAGAAGTTGTAGTAGAGATCACCGGTGCGGAGATTTGTCTTGACGAGAACTTTTACAATGACCTCGGGCGGATAACTGAGTGATGCCAACAACCTATATTTTAAATAAAATAAAATTAGGCATTCAAATAAAAAGATGGAAAAATGTAATTTTTAAAAAAGTTACTACTTCATAGTTTGTCTAATATCAATATGATCATTGATATTTGATCAACATTATTGTGTAACACGTTAAAAACGTAAATAAATTCAATAAATTTAAGAAAAAGTAATATATTATTTGGACCAAGCGCAAAGTATATATCCTATGATATTACAAATATAATGCCGATTGGGTTAAAAAAAAGATTGAAATTAGAAAAATTAAAATGAAGCAATTTGTGGACATATAGATGTGTATGTCAGAGTATATAATTTACTTTTACTGTAGAAGAAACAAAAGATGGAGAAAGACCCAAACCGGTTGAGCATGCGATTTGCACGACAGAAACATGTCTTAAATCAGGTGAGAAAAAATATTTCTTTGCTTACATCTCTCTTTACTTCTAAATAATACAGAAATATATTGGAAGTATGAAATATATTTCATATTTTATGCTAAATACTTAAATTTAAAATTGGTTGCAAGAAAAAAGCATATAAGGCGTATAATTATTGTTCTTGTAAGACTGTTATCCATTTCTTACCTTCCAAAGTTGACTGCTTGTATCTATGAAGTAACGCATCTTAATCTGAGTCAAAACATCTAAATCTTAATCACAGATTCATTTTCATTATTTGTACTATTTAAAGCACGGTTCCTTCTTGTTTACTCAAACATGTAGCCGGCACCATCCTTGACCGGCTTGACCAGACAGTGCATCCTTGCAAGGACTTCTATCAGTTCGCTTGCGGTAACTACATTCGCAGGACGGTGCTCCCCGAGAACATCGATGTTATCTCGGTCACTCAGAACATGGAGGACGAAGTACTTATGATCATATTCAGTAAGTTAATCTATGTGGCATAGGTCATAGAATTGTAAGACTATGAGGAGTTGGTCGCATAATTATTCGTATTTCCTAACCGGACGTCGCGGAATGACCGTGACATTTTGTCACTTGCTAAGCTAACTCACCTTATCAATTCGAAAACCACATGGATTTCAGTGACGTTGCTAGTGTAGGGTCATTGGTTGGTGTTCTCTGTTGAAGAAGCTGTTTTGTAAAAATGTACTTAATGATAAAAACGTATTTCTTTGAAATGGGGCTCCTTCTTGATGCCTTTGAAGGACAAAAACCAAGGAAGGACGAAATAGCAGCTGTAATAGTTTTAACTAGTTGATTAATCAAATAAATGGTGTTTTCTCGTCCTCGTCAACATAATGCCTCATTCTGAGATGATAATACCTTGTTTTTATATTTGCGCACCATGTTTTTGTGACAAATACTTACATTTCACATAGAAAAAGCTGGGCCATTTCTGATTTTTGCTCTAACATTGAGGAAGATTATGCCTAGTTCTATGCATTAAAACCTGAATAATAAATATACATACATTCAGTTTTGAGGAATCAATCGCAAAGGAAATATTTGTGAGGAATTTTCGAAATTTCTTTGCATGAATATTTATGATTATTTTCAAACAATCAACTATTTAGAATATTTGCTCAAGAGTCCACCTGACACAATTAATTTTAAAATATATTATTTGCAGTGAAAACTAAAAATTCCACATTCTTTCAGGAGCATTGGAATCACCCACGCTTTATAGAACAGGCGGTTCACTTATCAAGGCCAAGATGCTGTACGAAACCTGCATGAACAGTGGTATGTATAAAGAACTCTATGCTACGAATTTCGTTGTGTTTGTTTCAAGAATAAAAAGACTACTGTAATCATAATTATTTAAGGTTGGATTTTATATCCCCTCCGAAGTCGGTAGTGAATTTGGATATATTTTTATTATTTTACTTGTGTGATATACAGGGTGATTCAAATTTTGCTTCATAAATGTGCATGTAGGTCAGGAACGCTATAACAATCAAGAATCGCGTAGGAGCATATGTAGATATGCGCAACCCAGGCGTACCCACAAAAATAAAGATGAACATCTGTAAGACAGGTTACACACACTTTATCACACAATGTTACTGTTTGGTGTACTTATCCTAAGTTATGACTAGTTTATAATAATTGACATAAAAAATGACTAAGACAATGCAGTATTTAAATGATTTCTGCATGATTTAGAATAGTAAGGTTATTTTGTGTCCAATTTACGTTTAAGCATAATTATCTTAAAAATAAATTATTATCGTTCAAAAACCTTCATAGCTTAACAAAAATGCAGTTCTCAGCTTTCGAAAAATCATCTAAATGTACTTTATTTGAAATTTTAGAAATTTGAAAAGAAGTCTAAAATGGACATTTTTAGCGAAAGTGACCCATATGCCTTCAACAATCAATTCATTTATTCTGAGCTATACTTGAGGTAATCTTGAAAGCACCGTCTTTAATTCCCCGTCTGAGATATGAACTCCATATCACTATAGCATTGATCACTTGGACCAATAATATGCAGTAAAATAATTGAAATATTTTAACACTAACTGAAGAAGTTATAATGAAAGATAAACTTCGAAAAAAAATATAATAATAAATATTTGCTAATTTCAGATACACTAGAGGACGATTCTGTGCATGTTCTTCGACTTTTCTTATCCGAACGTGGGGTCGGTCATTGGCCAGTCTTAGACGCTGATTGGTCAGCTGGAGATATGAATCTCGAATGGAGGCTAGCCATGTTATTTGTGCATCATGCTCCTGTCTTTTTCCATATGTATGCTGATGCTCCCTCATTTTCGACGGAATACATATTGAATGTAAGTTGATCTTTTAATTGCTTGCTTTGGATGTAGTAGGGTGGTTCGAAATTTTTTTATTTTTTATTTTTGAAACGCATGACGTGAAAAAAGTTGATACACATCTTTAAAAGAAACCGTAAAAAAAAAAAAAAAAAAAAAAAAAAAAATATATATATATATATATATATATATATATATATATATATATATATATATATATATATATATATATATATATATATATATATATATATATATATATATATATATATATCTTCTAACCGCGCATTCATCTCAAAGTTTGAAGAAAATACAAAAAATAACTATTTTTCCTCAATTTTTTTAAATTTCTAAACGTTATATATTTGAAAGGCAATAGTTTGCAATGCGTAGTGAAAGGGTGGTATAACACAGGAAAACACTATTTTATGCATTTTTAAACATATATTAATAATTAAAAATACTCTAAGTAAAATTTTTTGTAAGAAATAATGATTTTTCTGTAAAATGAGTACTAATGTTATTTTTTGCATTTAAAAAAAAAAAAAAAAAAAAAAAAAAAAAAAAAAAACACATTGTCTTAACGTCTTTTGCTTCAGCGCCACCCCCTTTTTGTCTTATCTTTCTACATAAGCATTCCACAGCTTGTGAGTGACAAGGAAACGAGTTGAAGTCTGATTTCAATGGTCCCTAGTAGCACAGATACGCTGGCCAATTTCGCTAGACATAGGCCAATCCCGATGTGGAACGTTGTAACTCGGTCGTTGGAAACAATATTCGCCAATCTCACCCAATTCTGGATAAAATATAGAAGAGGTTTTGATACACCGATGTACAGTTTTAAACTTGGGATATTGTATTTATGAGAAACAAAACTATGTGATGGTTTTGACTTGTTTGCTTGTTGAAAAATCGTTTATTTTGAAACTATGCTCGGTCAGACTAGCCAATCTTCCAGTCTTCCCCTGTTTCCTCCAATACAGCTGTGCTACCTCGGATGCTCCAGTCTTCACTAACTAATGTTCGTTTGTTACTCTTAACATAGGAGGAGTTCTATTACAAGCATTCCAATTAAATATGTCCACGTAATCAGTGGCAATAAAGTTAAGTTAGTTGTCTTGAAATGCCTGATAGTCTTTCTCTAGGACAGTTCTCGTGATTTCAGAACTTGACGCCTCAGTTCTCTTACATCTCTCCTTGCGTACAAAATCATTGCCGAAATCAAATTTTTGGGGTGAGGGAAGGAAGCATTTCGTCTAATAACTGAGTTTAAAACTTCCAGTAAATATTCAGGGAGGTATCGACACAATCGAATTGCCACGTATATGTTCTTAGGTCCTTCAGAAAATTAACTTTTTAAAAAAAATTCGAAATCAACGATGCATGTAACAATTAAAATAAAGAATACCACTTGCTTAAGTTCATCTGATGGTTTATATTCACTCGCATATACTCTAAGTACTCTGCTTTCTGTTGTTATCCATCTGGAGTGTGAAAGGGGATTGGGTTTGCTAGCTGCCAAGTCATTGGCCTGAACTAATCGCTGCAAAAATATCAAGAAGATATAACTGATCTGTGCTCAGTACTTTCATCTCAGCTTGAGGAATTGGACATTCAACTCGTAAAAAATCAGTCTAGGGAAATTTTTCACAGTTCTTCAATTTTTTTTTATCTCACTGTAAGACGTTGTCTTGTTGTAGTACTATCAACGTGTTTAAATAGGCGTCTGAATGGTAGTTCATTGGAGTATAGGAGGCATATATCCCAATGTAGTGGTCTCCCAATGTGCAATTTGATCTGTCAGATTATTTCCAGCCAGTATTCATGCAAGTCCCAATCACAGCCACGGGCGTTATGATCCAATGAATAAGCGAGTAAGTTTATGAACTTTAAAGGAAAGGAAGGCACCACAAGAAAGTCCACCCAGATTGAATCCCGCCAAAACACAGTTTTTATCAATGTTTCAAAGGTTACGTGCGAACGATTATTATTGAATAATTACTAATTTGATTTTATCCCAAGTTCGATCTACTTCATTCCACACAATACAAACTAATGTACCTCGATAAATTAGTGATTGGTGTATTCTACAAATTGATGGAAAAGGGCTATTTTTATATTTATTTAAAAATTTGAAGTGAATGTTTGAAGTAAATAAAACAATTTTAACAAAAATATGTAAAAAATAACGTTAGTATCCATTTTATATAAAAATCATTTTTGAAACAAAAAATGTATATTTGAATATTTTTAATTATTAAAATATGTTTTAAAAATTTATAGAAGAGTGTTTTCCTGGGTTATACCACCTTTTCACTACTCATTGCAAAGTATTGCCTTTAAAATATATAACGTTTAGAAATTTAAAAAAATTTAGAAAAAATAGTTATTTTTTGTACTTTTTTCAAACTTTGAAGGGAATGCGCGATCGGAAGATATTATTATTATTATTATTATTTTTTTTTTCAAATTTTTTTTTTTACAGTTTTTCTTATTAAGATATGTATCAACTTTTTTCACCTCATGCGTTTCAAAAATAAAAAAATATTTTTTTTCGAACCACCCTAGTATGTAGTTTGCGTGCTATTTTGAAATTCGATAACATAGCACTGACTTCATAAATCCATTCCTTTTCGAATAAGTTTTATTTATTGTCTAGAGTGAAAATGTGCTAATTCAATTTATAAAAGTTTTCAAGATAGCAAAAAACTCACCTGAAGTGCTAATTCAACATGAAATTAGCCCTTTTGCATGTCAGTTATTTAAAAGAAATTTATTTCAAGTTGCAGGTTTTACAAAACTTTGTATCTTCTCTTCCAATTTCAAAATATACCAAAACGTGATTTGAAACTAAAAGTGGAGTTAGTGCCTTTTCACTCTAAGCTGATGTTATTTTAAGTGCTATTCCATATTCTAATGGAATCTCAATTAGAACACTAAGAAAAAGTAAGAAAATTACGCATAAAGCATTGTTAAACCCACATATATCGACACAAAATTAATATTTTCTCCAAAGAATGTAAATTTTTTTTTTGGGGAGAGGAGGGGACAGGAACAAAGCTACTAAGGAAAAAATATAATCAGGATGCAACGGGGCTTCCAAAAGTTTAGTTCTAATGTAAATAAATCTTAAGATAGACTATCCATGTATAACACCATATGTTGCGGCTTCGAATTTTGAAGGAAATAGATATTACATTTATTCATATATTCGGAAGTAAATATTTTTCGAATATCACGTCATGCCTAAAAGGCAGTGAACCAACTACGAACTGCATCATTGAGGCAAATAATTTCACTAAACCGACTACACTGTCGACAATCGGAAAAATTTGGTCGGACAATCGGTATAATTCAATTCGTAGCCCATTTTTAAACATTTCCTTCAGATCAGTATGTTTTAAAACTACTAATATTTTTTTTTTTGCATTCTATAAAAGAAATATCAGAATGATGTGCAATAACGTACCAAAACGTGCAGCTGTCTCTTAGTCTATTTGAACCGATTAGATTGTTTTCATTGTAGATTTACCCAGCTTCTTCCCCTCTGGGTGCCAAGGAGGTGTCGGGTGAGGACAGAGAGAGGATCTTCGAGGCATACCACAAGCTGTTGATTGAGACCCTCCGATTGTTAGGGGTGGCCGAAGTGAGGGTACAGGCTGACTCGTTCGACATCATCGGGTTTGAACTACAGTTCTCTATGATTACCAACGTGAGTATTGTAAGATTGATTCATTAGATCGATGACGAGGGAATGCAATCTACTACCACCTCGTAGTGTTCGTCCAATTGTTTTTTTAACCCTTTGAATGTAGGATTGTTATTTAGTTAGTCATGATTAAATAGTAAGTAATAGTTGCACAACTTATGGCTTGTATTTCAGATTTCCCAAAGCTGCTTGTCTCGTCCAAAAAAAGAAACAAATGGCACTTTTGAGGATGAAGATAAACTGTACAACATGACAGTTGATGACTTGGAATATCACATTCCTCAAGTAAGAGCGCATCATTTTGAAAGATTTTATTTAAATCAGTTTGACTTATTTTTTAAAAGAATACACCAATCTTGAATGATACAATTGATCTTAATGTATGCAATATGTAACTATGAATAACGGGTTAAAATAGCATCCAGGTCAATAAAAGTATAATTGAGTAAAAGTGAATTCTAAAAATTAAATTCATTAAAACAAACATTTTTATTAAATCCTTTATATTAACTTCGATTTTGTTTATATGTGGGTGTGTATGGAGGGTATATCTGCGGAGGCCTTATTAACCCCCTTGCCATCATCCAATCAGACTGAAACTTGACAAATTGATGTCGATAATAATGCATTCTATTAAATTTTGAGGTCTGTCACTGTCACTGAAAGGTCGATTTTACGGAATATTATTAAATCAACTTGCCTTCATCTAATCGCGCTGAAATAGCATTTAACCGATTATTGAAGAAACTATTTTATGTTGCCAAAATTGTTTTAATAAATAAATAAATAAATAAATAAATAAATAAATAAATAAATAAATAAATAAATAAATAAATAAATAAATAAATAAATAAATAAATAAATAAATAAATAAATAAATAAATAAATAAATAAATAAATAAATAAATAAATAAATAAATAAATAAATAAATAAATAAATAAATAAATAAAAGATATTCGCATGTGAGTACATAAATTCGTATTCAATTTTAACAAATAAATTTTGCCAAATGTAGTTTACAGCATATTTTGCTGTAGAGATGTTTTTAATATTTAAAATTAGATACAAGCACACGCTGACAACAGAAAACGACTCTATGTTAATGAGTATAAAAATGGACAAGGTTTTATAAGGGATTTATATTAAAAACTTTGTTTTTATATGTTATATTATTTTATCTTAGATTCCATTCAGATTGAAATAGCCTATTTATTGTTTATGGAAGACTTGAATACAAATTTTATAACTAGATCTCTCCATATAATGTTACTTTTTACCGATATTTTATTCCTATATACGTTCTAATTACAACTATACAAACTATGAAATCTGTATAGGATTCCTTTACAATATCTTTAATTAAATATAGTTATTTTTAGATAAAATGGAGTCGACTTATGTCCTATGTTTTTCGAAACTTGGGTTTGGCCTTGGACACTTCTAATCTATACGTCATGGTGCATTGTAAAGAATATTTCCGACATCTGGGCACTCTACTTTCTAACACACCTCCGAGGTATGATGCTTAAATGTGTGTTTTTATTTTAATTATTACCAATTGTATTATGTGCTTTTATTAAGTAAAATTATTTTTTCTAAAAAATTAATTAAAAGATGTTAACTGTACGAAGTTGCTTGAAAACATCGAAAACAGTTTCACTGAATAGTTAACGTTTGATTATTTTTTTAAAGTCCGATACAAAATAAATGCTCTTCATTGTGTATTAAACACTGTAAAATTTTTTTTCATTATAGAGGGTTCATATCATTTAGTTTTTCAATAGGATCAAATTAATCTGTATAACGTTAGATAATTATACGGGATGTTTTTTGCCCAACTGATTTACCTACCGGAAAAAAAAAGAACGTTTTCATGCATAGTTCAACGCTGTTAAGTACCACTTTCATTTGGCAATTCACGCTGATTTTGGCATTAAGTTAGTGGTTATATGGTTCGATAAGTACCTAAAAAGCTTGAATCATTTGAACTAGTGAGTATTTCAAATTTTCTCTCTAAAGGACCTTGGCGAACTACATGTCTTGGAAGTTCGTCTTGGGCTACATGTCCTTTATGAGCATGCCTTTCCGTCAGATATTCCAGGACTACACCCTCCTCACTCCAGAACTGAAGCACTCCAAGCTCAAGACATACACCTCCAGGTGGAAGGGATGCGTCAGTCTGGTGGGTTCCTGGTTCGGGAATGCGATCGCCGCATACTACGCCAGGCAAGGCTACCCGAGGGAAGTGGATTATAAGGTAAAGATAAGAGCGGATTGGCTCATTAAAAGTGACTGACTATTCTTATCACAACAAATGGAAAACGAGTAAGTCTAGTCTCAATGTGACCACTTAACCTACTAACAATTTACCATTGAGTTTTAACATTGGAGTGAAAATTAAGGAATGGTCAGAAAGTATAGGCATTTTTAAGGAATTTTGAAATATGCTTCTTTCATAAAGTGTATGTCGAGGTATGCACGAGATTCTTTAAAAATGTATTCTAAAAAAAAATCCACTTTAGTCACATAATTATAATAGGTCATTTGTTTATGCTAAAATAAATTTCAGTGGAAAATATAGTAAAATCTTTATTAAAAATAAAATTAAGATTTATCAGATAACCAGCATGTTTTTTAAATGATGTCTCTATACCTAATTAAAAAAAAAAAAAATAGATATACGTAAACCTTAAAGAAAATGAGCTTCTAAACTGTTAGTAATTATTTGATAGCTACAGATTTGGAAGACATTTTGAAACAAAAGAGCATTTAACTTTTTTTTTTTTTTAATACTTCGCTGATGAAAGGAATATTTGCTGTAAGTGAATATTTTTAGGAGATTAGGGTTATTTTCAAAAATCTATTTTTTGATGAATAGAAATTGTTTAGCAAACACATGACAACCGATGTCGATGGAAAAGTGACGTATGTGGTAGTACATTTTAGGAGGAATAGCTTTTTTATCGGCAGTGCTATATGATGAGGGATTATTTCAATAGACTACAAAATAATCAAATTCTCAAACAAAGATTACAATTTAATTTCCTTGAAATCACGAAATTTCCCCTGCTATAGTTAAGCGGTTAGCCCATGAACTTTTATCATTTCACTTATGAGACACATTCGATATAAATTGATAATTAAATATTCGCCAATAAAATTTGCTATATTATACTAGATTAAAGTGCATTTATACTTACAGGCAAAGGAGCTGGTTTCTTCTTTGAAATCCACTTTTATTGATATCATATCCAGTACATCGTGGCTAGATGAGGAATCTAAAAATGTTACCATAGAAAAGGTAGCTATTATATTTCTTTTTCTGCTTAAAATCTTCTGGGGGTGTCGTTAATTAACAATACAAATATAAATTCTAACAAATAGGCTTTATTTATCAATAAACGAATAGTTTGTTTTAGTTGTATTTAATACATAAAGTGGACACGATTTAAGTCGATCTGTTTTGAGTAATGTAGTAGCTAAATATGTATTTAATTAACTGTTGAGCAAGGTTTTAAGATAAAAAATTAGTTAAAAAAATTTATTAAAAAAACAGCATGATATTTCTGTCTAGTGAAAAATTTTTAAACTAACTTTTTGAAATTTTATCAACATTATTTAAATCAAATAAATGTGAAATTAGGTGGTTTTTAATAATCATAAAGCTTAACTTTCAGTTTAGAATTTCCCAAGTACTAAATAAATCTACAGCATACTTATTATTTAAAGAGATATTAAATTATCTTAAAATGTGATGGTACAGAAAAAAGATTATAATTTCTATAAAGTGCTTAAAATTTAGATTTCTCTAACTATAGTGTTACTTTTATCTTTATTTCGGACATTAAATATCAATATCACGTTAGTTTTCTATCTCTACAATCAAATAATCCATCTAACACAACTAAAAATGATTTATCCTGCCAAGGTTAAATAATTAGCTAACGTTGTTTTTTTATACTACTAAACAATTATTTTCTAGGTTTTATCTATGAAAACTGAAGTGGGGTATCCTCGGGATATGCTGAGTACAGATTTTGTGGAAACATTTTATGCGAAAGTAAGTTTAATTTTCATTGATTAGGTTTTCATTAAGTAAGTTTATTTTTCATTAAGTCAGTTTATTTTTTCATAAAAGTAATACGAATTGGAAAATAAATATTTTTCGGAATGTTTTAGTTATTAAGTTTTTATACTTCAATATAACTTAAAGAACGGGTCAACATTTTTACCCAAATATATCAATTCTATAGGCACAAGCTATCTGTCGAGAATTTTCTTTAGTTATCTTAATAAACCTCAAGTACCTAACGAAAGTCAGTTTTCAATTCACCCGCCATGATCAAGAAATGCATGTGCTTTAAAGCAATTTGATCCGAATATCAAATTAATAAGTTAGAAAAAAAAAAGATTTTTTTTTTAAATGTTTGATCTACTGGATCCGCCAGAGGCGTTCAAATGAGAAACAGGGCTATTTCTAATACGGGAAGGAAGAGTTTATATACAGTTTTATGGCTGGCATTTAATGCTTTGCAATCTCAACTGGTACGCTGACTGGTAAAGTGTAAATCAGCTTTAAAATGGACATATTTCTTGGTGGGGAAGGAAAAAAAAAGAATAAGGAGCATTCATTTATAATTATAAAACAGTCACTCGGTCTGTCTCTCTATAGAGAGCTATTTAAAATAGACTTAGGGGTCTGAAATTTTCAACATAAGTAGTTTAGACCTTCTAATTTGACTTTTGAAAAATAGAATGTAAAAATTGTAATTAGTTTTCTAATTAATTAAAAAAAATATTTTGAAACGACTTCTAATAGGGCTATACCTTTGACATTTTCAATATAAGTATTTTTGTCCTTCAAATTAAACTTTCGGAAAACATAATGTTAAAATTTTAATTAGTTTTTTAATTAATTAAAAAAATTACAAAATGACTTCTAATAGACGTACAGCTATGAAATTTTCAATATAAGTAGTTTTGGCCTTCTAATTAGACAATTGATAAACCCAATGTTAAAATATTCTCAGAGGGATGGGTTATTGTATTAACAGAGAAAACTCTATTTTTTTCACGAAGGAAATGGAGGTTCTAGTATTAAAGATTTACGTAAAAATTAAAATTTTAGCGAGTGTAGCGAGATTACGCAGCAATGAACCTTTTAGTGAACAAAACGAGGCTGTGCTTGAGTAGCAATGACCTTTCAACGAGCGAAGTGAACCTGTGCTTATGTATCAATGAACTTTTCAGCGAGCGAAGCGATCTGTGTTTGCGTAACAATGACACTTTTAACAAGCGTAGCTAGCTAGGTTTTGCGTAGCAATGAATCTTTCAGGGAGAGAAGCGAACCTGTTCTCGAAGCGCCAAATGCTGGGACCTATACACCAATGACGGGTCTCCACAACGTGGGGCCACGCAGCTAATATTAAATAATTTACTGGAAATAATTTGTTTCAAAAGCTATAGCTAAGGTGAGATGGTAACGTTGCATGTAATTCTAACAGGAGATTTAAAAAGAAGTGTTGTTGAAGATTATACATTACCACCCAAACAGTATAATCGATAAAAAACTATTTAATTGTTTTTTAAGTAAAAAAATATAGTATTTGTAATGTTTTCAGTATTTATTGAATAGCACTTCTAACGATGTGCTTGTTCTCTCATCAGTTGGAGTTATCTACTGAGAGTTTGTTGAAAAACATGTTGAAAATGAGTAGGTTTCTGGTATTCAACGAACTTCAGAAGCTCAACAGGCCAGTCGAAGACAATAGACCAATGGTGGATAAGTATGCTGCTTCAATAGTTCTTTTAGAATGAAACTTCTATCCATTAATCCATATTTAATGTATAATATTCAATAGCGTTTCAAAATTGCGGGAAAATAAAACTAATAACGTATTGTTATGAATTTTTCAGCTGAGGCTACGACAGCAGTTTTTCAGATAAAAACTAGTATTTATTCTCTTCAGAAAACTCACAAAATTTATTCACAGATAACAGTGCAATTACTATTAATCTTCAATACAAGCTTCAACAAGAACAGCTTCGAATATAGCGATTATACAAGCTCACTCCAATAGGTCAACAAAGCAATCGCGATCAGCTTTCAACGAAGTCCGAAGTACATCTGAAAACTTTCCCGTTCTCCAGTCTTTTATATACAAGCGCGTGAGACATTCTCGAAATTTCCAGCCAATTCATCGGAAAGAAATATCTCGAAACTTCTCGATTACTTTAGGTGTTGCCACCTTTTTCTAACTTGTATAATCGCTATTAATTACTAAATAAAATTGGATAAAAATAAATTACAATAGAATTTTGAAATAATACGTCACTATTTACAATATATACAGACAATTTGTGCAACATTTCCCCCTTCTTAAAGACTGCACGTCCCGGGCAGTGAAGTCCTTAAGACATTCAATGACTTCTACCATAATATGGGGCTAGCCTATTGTAGTGTACAACTCTAGGTTTACAGGAAGGTGTCCGTTGAATTCTCACCACGACGTCGTTGATCTTCTTAAGGATCCCATACGGCCCTTCCCAGTTCGTCTGGAGCTTAGGGGAGAGTCCTTTCCGACGTTTGTCACCTTCCTGGAATGAACGGTCCATGGCCTTGGCATAGTACCGGATCTTCATGCGCTCCGTCATGATGTTGTTTCTCTCTCTGGCGAACCGATGTACGGCTTCCAAACGTGCCTGCAGATCATCTAGATACTGGACAGGCGAGGAAGGAGTGTCCTGTGGTTGTCCAAAGAGGAGGTTGCTGGGGAGCCTAAGGTCTCTTCCAAACATCGTTAGAGATGGAGAAAATCCGGTGGTCTCGTGAGTTGCACTCCCGTATGCCAACAGAAGCGGTGAAAGTTTATGATCCCCGTCTTGCTGGTTATATGATTTTGAGATTGCGTCCGAATCATCCACGGGTGCAGCTGATAGATCCCGGGACCTCCGTTCGATGCTTGTAACAGGAGCACGGATGTCGATTCCCTCTTCACTAACTTTGTCCATTTCCACATGAACCACTTCCTGGGAGGGTTTCATCAACGTCGATTTCTTCGGTTCTCTTTCCGAGGCTGGAGAGGTACTTTTCATAGATGTGGACTCTTCAGCATTCTCTATGACATTGTCTTCATGAGCTACAATCCGATATACGCACAGCTCTTTCATGTCTAGATCGTGCAAAGGAACTTCGCCTCTCCATGTTTGCAGCTGGCTTTTCTCAAAATTCAGCGTAATTCCATTTTTCTTCAAAAAGTCTATTCCGAGAATGCATGGATCTACAATTTCGGCAACATAAACGGTGTGCTTGTAGGTGTTAAATCCAAGGGCAATGTCCACTTCCAATTTCCCATGCACAGAGATATTACCACCAGACACAGTTTGTAGTAAAACAGAGGGCGCTGTGTAGAGGAGTCGGCTGTTCAGGCGACGAGCCATGTCCGTCCTTACGATCGTTACGTTCGCTCAGGAATCGACGATTAGACGACATGGAGTTCCGTTGATCTCCCCCTTCACGAATAAACCCTGGTTTCCTCCTTGTCGGGATGAAAAGTGGAAACGACTGGTCGGGGCTTCACCTGTACTACATTGCAGCTTCTGCCCTGCGAGATGACATCTTCTTAGATTCAGTTGTGGAGAATCCGTGGTAGTGTTATCCCTTCTCTTTTTCAAATCAAGGCAGTTTCGTCGTAAATGCCCTTCCCGTTTGCAGTGCCAGCAAACGACTCTGGTCCTTCGATCCCTGGCTCCGGGATAGCTTCTCATCATTCTATCAATTTTGCTTTCCAGTTCTCGAAGCTTACTGGTGACAAAGTCAGACGAATTCTCGGCTAATGCACCACGCACATATCGTCGGTCTTTTCCAGAAGCTAGCTGTGCGGCTTCCACTCTCATGGCGTACACAAGGGCTGACTTCAGGTTTTTGTTTTGGGATAACCTTACCGCCTGCTGCACATCGGGATCTTGAATAGCGTCGATGAAATACTGCAGAGAAAGATCGTCTCGTACATCCGGGGGACAGTCAGGGAAAGCGAGGAGCGACAGTCTTTCTATATCCGATGCCAATTCTTGAAGAGTTTCATTGGCCTTCTGCTGTCTCACTTTCAGTTGCAGTCTGTTGTAATCCTTTAGATGCTGCTCCCCAAACCTTAACTCCAACGCACTTGCCAGCGCCACGAATTCTCCCCGCTTCTTTTCAGGTAGTGTCTGTAAAATGTCAGCAGCTTCACCTCGAAGAGATGCTGCGAGATGGAATGCCTTCGAAGTATCGTCCCAACCATTCGCAGAAGCAATAATTTCAAACTGCGTTTGATAAACGCGCCAAGACGACTTCCCATCAAAAGTGGCTACTTTGATGTTGGAACGTGGCGCAATGAAGGGAGTGGAAACATTATCCCATTTAGGCGTTGCAACGGTCATAGCTTCCCCCATTTCAATTTTCCGTAGCCTTTCTTCAACAGCGTCATGAAACTTTTCCTGTTCCTCTTTCATGGTGGAAACCTTCTCTTCGATTTCATTCCTCACAGTCACAATATCTTCTTTCACTGTAGAAACCTTTTCTCCCAAGCAGTCAACTTTCCCATTAACCGCCTCAAAACTCTCACTGATTTCTTTTCTTACTTCACTCAGAACCTCTTCTTTTACCGATTGTAGAACACTTGTAGTAGTCTCTATTATCGTAGATTCCACCATTGTAGGCAGTTCGGATTGCATTTCTTTTTTAATCCCAATTATAGCTGCTGATGTGGATTCTCAGCAGGTGGCGATTGCAGCGGCGAGTTCGGCATTTGTCGTTTCTTGACGGGCTTGACCAGAGGCGATTGTAGCGGCGATTGATTCTTGTCCGGCTTTTATTTCTGCGGCCGTGGATTCTTGTCCGGCTTTTATTCCAGCAATCATTTCCATTAATTGTTTCATTTGGTCTTCCATCATTCCTTTAGTTGTCGGCATTCAAAATTACGAGATCCCACTTCTGACACCACTGTTATGAATTTTTCCGCTGAGGCAATGACGGCAGTTTTTCAGATAAAAACTAGTATTTATTCTCTTCAGAAAACTCACAAAATTTATTCACAGATAACAGTGCAATCACTATTAATCTTCAATACAAGCTTCAACAAGAACAGCTTCGAATATAGCGATTATACAAACTCACTCCAATAGGTCAACAAAGCGATCGCGATCAGCTTTCAACGAAGTCCGAAGTACATCTGAAAACTTTCCCGTTCTCCAGTCTTTTATATACAAGCGCGTGAGACATTCTCGAAATTTCCAGCCAATTCATCGGAAAGAAATATCTCGAAACTTCTCGATTACTTTAGGTGTTGCCACCTTTTTCTAACTTGTATAATCGCTATTAATTACTAAATAAAATTGGATAAAAATAAATTACAATAGAATTTTGAAATAATACGTCACTATTTACAATATATACAGACAATTTGTGCAACAGTATTAATAATTGTATCAATTGAGTGAATTTAAATAAACAGAATAATAAATTAAAGATATTTTTTTTTAAAATTATTATTTACATAATTGTAATTATTTATATTGTTATCATCATCTTCATCGTAGTTATTAATAAAATTCCATAATTCGCTATTTAAAAAATAATGGAATAACTACATATATTCTTTTTCGTTTTGTATCTTTTACTTTTTTCCTTTTATTAGCTTTTTCAGCTCCCTTATATTAACACTAAGGGATTTTATTTGAATTTTTCCAATAACGTTTATATATTCCTATTCCGAACTCAGTATCTCTACTATGATGCCTTACATGTCTTCACTCAGTGTTCTTTTGAAACCATCAAAAATCTGCTTGAGCGAATAAGTGCTCCCAAATACTCATATTTTTTTTTAATAATTTTCATACATAATTTTCCTTTTTTTCCCCTTCTCATTTGTCTAATGAAATAAATCCCCCCATCTCATATTAACCAATGAAATATTCAAAGTTTTACCAAGCCTAATCAATATATAAAATTTATCCTATCTTATATTGAAAAGAACAAAATAAAATATAACGAGTATTACAATTTCTTATTTAGTTTTGAACTAAAGTCCATACTATTTTAAGCAGATTATTTGTTAGTAATAATATATATTTTACAATTTTTTGGAAATTATATACATACACTTGACATTTGAATCAAGCTAAAGAAGAATAATTACTAAATTTCCCATCTGTATTCTCATTAAATATATATATTTTTTTATTGTAAAATTGTTATAACAATTAAATAAAACCTACAAAACATTAATCAATTACGTATTACTGTGAAAGTTTTTATTTGAAAGTAAAAATTACTACCCAATTTACTCGATTGCCCCAACCTTAACTCCCTTAAAAGGTTTATTTGCAAAAAGAAGGTCAATGTAATATATGTGATTGAAGTTATCGTCTAAAAGTTTAAGGTGAAATTGAAGTAAAACATTTTTCAGTGAATTTTGTTAAAATATTCATAGCAATCAAACCTACTTTAATTTTTCATAATTTTTCTAATTATAAATCTCTGCTAAAGTTGAGACTTTTTGAAAGATCTATTCTTACCTTGCTTTTATCCAATTTTCTTATTTAAAGTGTTTTATCGCGTACTACCCTGTTGAATAGAACAAATTTAATAATCTAGTAATATTCTGAATTAATTTTCCAGTGCCATAGAAAAAAAATAATAAACTTTCGAATTCTGATCTAAGAAGGTAAATATTATAACCAAACGATTTTTTAAATGTTACCACAGTGGAATCACATTTGCGACGTCACAAGCAACTGTTATGAGTTACAGAGAAATGAAGTATGCATTGGGATTGATTAAGTAAATAAAATATTTTCAATTTATTTTTAAAGAGGAATTTGGATATTTCATGAATATGTTAAAAATGTTTTCATATGTTGAAATCCCACTCAAAATAATTCTTTGCACAAGGTTACATGCAAAAAAAAAAATTAAATAAGAGAATGTTATCATTTTTATTGAGAATTTATGAGTTTATCCAAAAATGTTTTGGTGTACGGTTACATATATGGAGTATTTTTACTCTACTTCTTTGCATTTGCATTTTTATGAAAAAACTAATCTATAAAAACAAAGCTTTTACTTTAAATCATTGGAAAAAAAAATGTTTTATGCATTTGCAACTTATTTAAGAGACAGAGCGAATTTTTATAGTGTTAAATGACTACTAAGAAAAACATTGATTCAGTTCTATTGACTAACTTTCTTTCTCCCTAAAACTTGGTATAATGCAGTGACATCAACAACGGGTCTATCTGTCAAATTTCAGCTTGATTGGATGACGGCAAGTTTGTTAATTGGCTCATCCATAAACTACCACACAAACAAAAATGAAGGATTTAGAAAGAAAATGTGTCATTATTGAAAAGAAAAATATTAAGTGACATAAAAATGGCAAGAAAAGTTATTGTAATTTAAATTCGAATTCAATTTCAGGCTACAAGTGTTTTTTTCCCTACAAATATTTAAAATCTACGAACATTTTTAAGGACTACTGTAGGACAACGAAAATTCTTAACCTTGATACTGTTATTCGAAGAAATACAATCTTAAACTTATAAATTAACTTTGAAAAATTTAATAGGCGTTTATTACACCAGTTTCTCTCATTTCAGTATTTACAAAGGACCGTTGCAGTCCAGTGCAAATTACTTTGCTACAAAAAATGCTTTAGGTAACTATTATATCTGATTTTGTTGCTTCACCGAAATCGTGTATTAACTTTCGTAACTTATGGATTAAACTAATTTCTTTTTTAGTTGTACCTATGGGGATAATGAGACCACCCATTTTCGATCTTGAAAGCCCTGAGTATGTTGTGTATCATTTTTCTTTACGTTAAAAAAGAAAAACATTTTACTGTGCATCAAATCCTTTTGCACCTTGAATAGTTAATTTTGACTTAATTATTAAATATAGTATAGATTATTATAAATTTGATTTTATTAAAATGAATGTTTTATTCTTGATTGGGACTCACTAGTAAACTGTATGAAAAAGTAGGCAAGAAAACCACTCTTGATTGAAACCACTCTCGAACCACTCACTTGATGCGTAGTTTCTTGAATTTAACAAAATAAACTCTTTTTATTAAAGCAAGAGAATAATAGTTGAAGAACTTTTTATACAGTTACAATTAGAGTGAACAGGTTAAACTCATGAAATCAAACAATGTACACCTAAATTCAAAATCATCTCGAAAGTATTATGATTATGGTTTCTTTAAAGTGCTTTACTTAGGATTTTCTATTTTTTTAATTTAAAATAACTTAAAGAACTAACTCTGCTAACTACTTTACGCTAAATTATAGGATGAGTACCGTAATTTAATTGATTACATTAACTTACTTATTATACCTTATTAAATAATGGTTTATTTTAAATCTCAAAATAATTTTTTAGGTATCTGAATTACGGTAGACTTGGAAATGAAATTGCACATGAAATGTCTCATGGATTTGAAAACATAGGTAAAATAGAATTTATAATTTATTTATTCTATTGTTCAGTTGAATTGATATCTTCTTTAATATGTCTAGTTGAAATATACATATTGAATTGTTGTGTTTGAAAACAATTCCAAATTATTTCAAAAAGGTAAAAAAATTGAAAACACACCATGACAATAAATTTACTGTTAGAATGCACTTGAATTTCAACCTTTTAATGTCTTTTCATATCTAAAAACATTTTCTGAAACACTGACAGTTATTTATTTCACTTAACGAATAATTTTTTTTTAAATTTTAAAAACTTTCTGATATTTACATTCACTAATCTAGACTCATAAAGAGAAAGTATTTGGAGGAGAGGAAAGGGGGGGGGGGATCTTGCATCACAACAAGCTAGGTTTTTTAAACATATTAATTTTCAATACTTTTTAAATTTTTATTCTTTGAAACCTTTATCTTATTTTAGGTTAATAAGACTTTTTGTCGCTTTTGGAACTTTCAAAATTGTGATTAGTAAATTCTGCAATTTTAATATATCGAGTATGAAAATAATGGTACTAATGAAAGAATTAAAATAATTCTATTGTATATGCCGACATTATTATCCGAAACTCAAAACTTAAGCGTCATTAAAAAATAAATTAAGGATAAGTAATATCATTCTTTGCTTTGTTGTTGACATACCTTGTACTAAGTACTATTAGAACTGGTTCTAACTTTATAACACACTATATTTTAAATTGTCTGAAATTATTTAATCATCATAGCTGAGTTTTTTTAAGCGGATGTAAAAATTGATAGGATTATAACTATTGATTTTATTACTATGGAGGATTATGTCTACGCGTTTTTACTTTCAATTACCCATATGTATACATAGGGTAATGTAAGTATAGTGTTCGGTCAAAAAAAAAATATATTTAGTTTTTTGTGCATGTCTCTACGTTTTGGAGCATGCTGATTTCAAAAAAGTGATCTAGTAAAAAATGTCTGTCTGTAGTCAGCATAACTCCCGAACGAACTGACCTATGATGTTCAAATTTGGAGTGCGAGTTGGTGATAGCACAGGGACCTACCATTAAAGTTTTCGTCAAAATCACGCATGCGCATGAGGTACCTGCCATAGAAAAAATCATGTTTTTCAGTAATTGTTAAAAAACAGCTCTAACGATTTTATCCAAAATCGCTATGGCAATGCTTCTTAAGGTATTCTAAACATCCCCGCCTCCGAAATTCCCGTAAAAATACTTTAATGGCGTAAAAAGTTGAAAAACGAATGCCTTTAACACAGAGTTCTCTTTTCATGAGCATACCTCATCAACGATCATTTTTTTTCTCTTCTCCTCAATTTCACTTATAAGAAAGGATAATATAAGAATTATTGAAAAGTATATCACCAAAATCATCTATTTGGCAAACTTAATATATATATATATATATATATATATATATATATATATATATATATATATATATATATATATATATATATATATATATATATATATATATATTCAAAGTTGCGACATGTTCCACACCCCTAGTTTATTTTACTATTCTTGACTGCTTACAAACCACTTGGCTTAATGGGATTTTCAAATAAGTATTGTCAATATTGTTTATAAAAGCAGTTTTTTCTGCCCTGTTTACAAACCACTGCTCCTGTGTTCTTTCAGGACTTCAATACGACAAGGAAGGTAAAGAAAGCCAGTGGTGGAGTGAAGAGATGAAGAATAAGTTTTGGATGAAGGCTAAATGTTTTGTGGAACAATACAACAGATACGTTATAGATGAAATGGCAGAAAAGCACGTGAGTTGACAAAGAGTTATGAAATGAGATCAGTACATCCGTAAAAATTAAAAAGTGTTTAGAAAAACCCAAAATTGCGTACAATGAACAATTACCGCATTTTTTTAAAAAACGAGTGAAATTTGCTTATATTTATGAAGAATTTCTTCCTGATTCCAAATATTTAAACAAAAGTTCTTTAAAAAAATTAGTTATTTAAATATTAAGAAAAGAAAATGTTCCAAAACCAAGCCAAAACCAGTCCAATCAAAACACTCAACAAAATCTGTGACGTCAAGAGTTACTTCTGTTTCTATGATTATCGTGAGGTTTCTGACAAATAGTTGACGTTAATTTGGTAGACCATTGCCATATCCCTTACAGGTTAGCGCGATTTACGAGAAACGTGTAAAATTGGTTTCCGCTGCTGCATTTCAATCCAAGATGTTTGGGATCACTTGACGTCACATTCCATTCGAGCCGAATGAACCGTTTTCTCGCCAACGTCTAACAAGGGAATTTTGATTACTAATTTTTAAAAAAAAAGCGCATTGAGCAGAAATTTTTGTGTTTATGGCCTTTTCAAAAGATTAAGAATTAAAATTAATAATAATAATAATAATAATAATAAAATGCGGGAATTGTCCATTCTGTAAATCTGCGCGTTTAAAAACATGTTTTTCTCCAAATATAATTTCTTTGATTAGCATTTTACATTGCCCTTTGCTTTCTTTCTTCGAATTTGCCTGGATTGAAAATTAAACTATTCCGTTGAAAATAATTTATCATTACTAATTACTAAACAATTTTCCTTAAGGTTATCATGACATTCGAAATAGTCCTCTTAATTGAAGATGCCTCATTCTAATTGATAATAATTCTAAAATTAGTTTTGAGTTCTATTTTTTGTTATATTTTCGCATTCGTTATGTTACACTACGTGAAAGTAGAGCTATTAAACTTTAACTTAACAAATTGCTATATTTATACATAGGTGGATGGTCAGCGTACACTTCATGAAAATATTGCTGACAGTGCTGGACTTAAGAAAGCGTTTATGGTAAGATGTGATGATTATGATATAACTTCTACCATTATCGTATATTGAAAAAAATCTAAATGTTTTTGAGAAAAAAAAAATATTCCATTCAATAATTTTTTTTTTTTTTTTTTGGTTTGAACATTAGCTACCAAAATCCACGAAAAACTGTATATTACAACCTGCTTAACAATCAAACTAATAGTTCTAATACTCAAACTCATGTTTTGTCTTTATAAAAGCGAACTACGACTCATAGATTGTATTATAACCATCCATTCCGTTCTGTCTTGATGACGGCTATTTATGTTGGAATATTGATTTAATATGCTACGTGGTGTGTGGACAAGTATGAATATATTTCTGCATAGATAGAATTACATTGCTATATATTCTTGATTATTTGATGTTTTCAAAATAATTATTATATTATTAGGCACATGAGTTATTTCCTCATGTTTTTTAGAGAATTTATACTAAAATATCGTAAAACATGTGTTTTAGTCTTACCAGAAATATGTAAAAGAAAATGGAAAGGAACCAAAGCTTCCAGGAATGGAATTCACTAACCAACAGCTGTTCTTCATAAGCTTTGCTCAGGTATTAGAAAAATATCTCAAGATAATTGCTTTTGAAAGACTAGTGTGAAATATAATTATGAGTTCAAATGGAATTTTTGTAATGGTTATAAATGCATAATTTCGTTATACAGTTTGATGTTTTTTATAATTCTGGAATACCTTATTTTATCAGATGAAATGCGAAGTGCGTAGTAAAGAAGGATATGAAGAATATATCGGTGATAGTACGACGTCATTGTTACAAACCCCAGTCAAATATAGGTAAGTCGCTTACCTATATTTATCATCAACTGGTAAATTATACTATCATTCCATGTACGCTTTTGGTAATAAATTAAAGGTAAAACTGTAATTCGTAAGAAAGAGACAGTGTTCAAAAGCATTACTTTGGTTAATGTCGGTCAGATCATAAAGCTTTAAATATTTTAACTAATTTGTTTTTGTTAATATCAGGATGATTATAATTAAAGTAGCTTTAGAAACATCTAAAGCATGTTCTAATGAACATTTATCCATATAAGCTTGCACACTAACCATTGAGAATAGGAAAAAATATCTGAACGCGATAAAACCATTCAATGAAAAAGTGGTACCTTAAGGACTGGATAAAATTAGTATAGTCTTTGAAGCATCATTTGTAAAGCATAAAATACTTTTTTCAAAATTTGGTATTTACTTTTTAACTTTGAGATTTTTTACCCATAGTCCCAAACCCATAGCCTGGTTCTAGGTGTCGCAAAAAAAATCTTTAGCTGATCTTTGGGCACCTATAAACTTGAACAAATCTTTGTCTTTGAAAGTTTTGGGTGCTCTAAGTCTGGATAATGATTGGGATAAAGTTAAATTAAGAATTTAAAGCGTTGAACCGCCATTTTTGTTGTATCAAAATGGTAATATTTCATTGATAGGATTTTAATTACCAATATAATTAGAGGGAAAAATCTAATTCGATGTGGTCTTTCTTTATCGTTGATAAATAAACATAAATTTTAAGAAAACATGTCTTTAATATTGTATATATCTGTTTCTTTTTTCTAAATCTTCTATTGTTTAATTGCAGGGTAAATGGAGCTCTGGCCAACTCGGAATTTTTCGCAGCTGTCTTCAAATGTCCTGCCGGTGGACCGATGAGTCACGCTAAGCGTTGTTCCATTTGGTGAATTGCATGCACATGCGCAATATCATTCTCCTTCATGACATGTATTGCCAAATTCAAATCACAAATTAGTTTCATATTCCACTGTTATGGTTTGGATCGTGAAATAAATATTTTAAAGAATGTCTTTTGCCATTATTTATCATGATGTAATTAAATACGAAGTTTCCGAAATCAGAAGTTTAGAGCCTGGAGGCAAAAGAATTGAATGTGGGTTTAAACATAAATGAAATACCAAATTACGAAACATTATAAATATCGAATTTTAGTTTAAAAGAATTTTTTTTTTTTAAATGATAATTTTTTTTTCAAGTTAAAATTAGTTATGAGTACAAAGAATTACTCAATTTATAAAAATGCACATAATGGATCATATTCTATCTTTAACCTTTAACTGCTGTGGTTTGCTTGATATTTCACGTACAAGGTCGCATGGGTCAGACTAAGCTATTCATATTGGTTAAAAATTTAAAGAAACTTCGTATAAGTAACATTTACAGTGTCTCAAACAATTGAAAATACACCTTACTGTTACTTGATAAATCCAGCTTTCAATAAAATAGCACATTACCAAGAAGTGCAAACACGTTTCTAATTTTACACATAATAATTGGTTTAATTTAATTGTAAAAATAAAGAATAAGCAACGAAAAGATGCTAATATGAACAGTTTTGGAAGCATTTTAAATAAACTTAAGCAGATTTTTACCTCACAAAATTGAGAGTACACCTATGAAATTTTTGTAATATTTCACATATAAAGAAAGTGTCAATATTTGAGTGCACGTCCTTTGGCATTTATATTGTTCTCCAATCGTCGTTGTACCAATCGTTTGGTGGTATCTGAAGATATTTTACCCCATTATTCTTGCAACACTTGTTTTAAATGGGCTTTATTCCTAATTTTGTGCTTTTGGACCACTGTTTTGCTTGCGGTCCACAGATTTTCTATGATATTGATATCGGAGGACTGTGGTGGTGAGTGTAACTGCTATTTACAATGAAAAAGACATCACATTTTGACATTGGTGCTTTGCGTTTGAGGGCGTTGTGATGCTGGAATATGAAACTTCAATCTAAACCCAAATTCTTCGCACTTTCATTTAGATTGTTGAGGAGTATATCTAAGTAAACTATATGGTTCATAATGCTGTCTATAAAAACTAAATTCCCTATCCAGGTTGAAGTCACACTATCCCAAACCACGTTGGAGCCACCACCACGTTTAAATGAAAGAGGTAATTGTTTTGGATCCAAAATGGTATTGGGCTTTCTCCATACGATGTGACGGCCGTTACTACCGAAAATGTTGAATTTACATTCATAACTAAATATTACTTTCTTCCAAACGTTATTTGTCTTCAATTGATGAATTTTTGCAAACTCCAAACGCTTTTTCAGATTTTGCAAGATGACGAACGGTTTCTTCTTAACAACTCGACTTTTATATCCAGCTTGTCTAATAACATTTCGCATAGTTTCAGTACTTACACTTCTGGCAATGATTTGAGAAGTTTCTCTAGCAAGTTTGACTGCATTTACTTTATGATTAGCCTTGATTTCTTTCAAAATTTTCCATTACGTGATATCACTCAGAATTCTTTCCCTTTTTCTTTTACTTTTATTTTTAATCGATCCATTAATTCAAAATTTTCAAATGATTTTCCGGACACAAGTGTGTCTTTTACGAACAATTTTAGCTATTTCAATGAGATTTTCCTTTTTTAAAATAATTTTAATAAGAATATCTTTATATGAATACTGGTTTCTCTTCGAGGAACAATTTTTTATTTAAAAATTTGTATTTAAGTTCAACTAACAAATTTCCCCACAAAAAAAATTTATCGTTGAAAAGGTTAAAGATAAGATTACGCAAAATTGCATTAAAATAGTAGCCAAGTAAAATATATTTAGAGGTAGTTAAACATATTTAGAGGTAGTTAAACATATTTTTCGTAAGTATATTCTCATTTTTTCTACTGCAAAATGTGTCTAATAAAGTTTTAAAGCTGTATGAATAATATGATTTTTAAGAAATTATTATATTTTTTGTGTATATACAAAGTAAAATATCAATAGTTTAATGCCCCTGCAAAAAGTTGTGTTATAATTACATGTTTTGCGCATTATTCCCCATACAAATTGGTACTTTGCTCAAAAAACGAAGTGCATTCTTAATTGTTTGAGCCACTGTATATAAAAGTCAAGGTTGAAATATTTTAAGAGGAGGAAGTGTTTCACAAAAAAATGACTTATGGTCTGTTAGACTGCATACAGCATATAAAGGTTAAAATTGTAATTCCATTTGTAACCAAAACTTCTCATGAAGTGACAGCCCTCATGGGAATATTTTTAAATTTTCTACAGAAGTACATGCATTTATACATAAATTACAAAAGCAAACATCGATTAACTATATTTCAAATACAATTTTTCAATACTTGATCTTTTGCTTTATTTTATGGAATATTTAATTAAAAAAATGTTATTTTTGCAATGTATCTCTAAGAAGATTTTACTTTCATTCATAAAAAAAATCTTTCGTAGGTCATTGTTTTTCTAATGCTTATTCACTAAAATACTGCTGGTATATTAGAGATTTAGTGTAATGTAAAGTGCAGCAATTTCATCAAACAATAAGTTTTTCATAATGATCTCTTTCCAAACTTACAAGCAAAAGACGATATCGTACAAATACCATGTCTTCATTGAAACTATTTGGCACTAGTTTTAATCATTTAAGCAGTTCCTATTTTAGAAATAACAAATAAGATTCATGAACAAAAACTTTATGAAAAAGTGATTTTAAGTATGCACTATTTAGCAAGGAACTTAAAACTGAGGAATAAACCACTATTGATAAATAAAACAATAACATAGTCTTAAAATTAATAAATTATGTGTGAATGTAAATTAACAAATATTCTATTAAAATATTTGCCTAAATTAAACTCAATTTAACAAAATCGTTACTTCTAATAGTTAACTTATTAGTTTGTGTAAGAAACTTTAAGATAAAGAAAATCCGTTTTACAACAAATTCGGTGAAATATTAGGGATATGCCAGAAATAAATTTATAGCATTCAATTTTCACCGTATACTAATGTTAGTAAATATGCTAATATTCAAAAACAAGTCCACATTTTTTAATAAAATTTAGTTTGTCAGATCGAAAATAACTGCATTGCAGGATTAAAAATTGCTATGATTAAAAATAAAAATTGAGAAATAAGTCAAGAATTTTCAAATTTTTGGTCCGATGAAAACTACGTTCGAAATGACCTTTTAAATGGTAATACACGTTAAAAAACAATGGCTAAATAACAGATTTAATGCAGTTTTTGAAAGTATTTTTTCCAAAATATGTAGAAATTGCTTTTGAGTACTAAAATGGCCACTACAATAAAGAACTATTTGTAATAATACAGAGCATCTTGCATAGTAGTATAAAACAAAAATGTAACAATAATAATTTTACTGTTGAATAAACATAATTTTTTTTAAATGGTGACAGTCATTTAGAATAAAAAGAATTCAAAATATCCTAAAATGATTCAACAGGGAATTTGAAAGGATTTTAAACAATACACCATTTCAAAACTATAATAAGAAAACATTTCTTGTATTAAATTGTCACTTTTGGAGACACTAGCTTTAGGTTATATATGATAAGAGAAGTTAAATTAGTTTGCGTCCTAAAAATCTGCTTTTCTATCCATAATTAATATAACCGTTGCTCTTGAACGAGCAATATGGTAAAATACCGGACATCAGGTGCAATTGAACAAAATAAAGAAACTTGCTTTGCTTTCCAATACAAAAAGGCATTTTCGCAGAAAACTGTACGATACCTGGTATTTACAAATACTAATACTTCCCCAAAGTTATCAACTAACAGGATTTAAACCATTTGCCAGTTGGATCTACCGCATGGGGACATGACTTGTTTGATTTCTTTAGCAATTGGTGAGAACAACATTGTTTTGTGCACGTTATTTATTGAAAATTAGTATTTTTAATACTTACTATATTTTATTGTATTTTATTAGTTGATTTATGAAAATACATTGGCTTGACAAAACTTTCATTTGGATGAAAGGAGTAGCACTCATTATTGTAATAGTTTTGAAACACTATTATTTAGTAAAGTATTAAAAATGTTATAATAGTTAAATAATATGATATAATTTATTAATATATCATCCATTAAAAAAGCAAAGTAACTTAATAAAACATGAAAACGCATAAAAAATCAAGTATATAACATTAAAACCAAGGAATATATATGATATAAAATATGAATAAAAAAATCCATAACGTGTTAACTACAAGTTCTTTTCCCCTAAATTTGTAGAAGAATTTTTTTTTTTGGATTTTTAGAATCTTGGAAATTAGTTTGTATGAACAAAAAAGTTACTAAAAGTTAGAAAAAAGTTAAGATTGTGTGTTTATGTTTCAAGGCGCAACTATATGGAGTTGTGTTTAAATATTCTGACTGAAGATATATCCATAAAAAGCCTTTCAAAATTCATCTGCCCTTACTTGGTAATAAGAACAAATATGCAAATATGGAAATGAAACGACAAAATTGATCCTTGACCATGTTCACGATATCTAAAGAAAAAAACACAGTTCAAATTGATTCAGTTGGTTCAAAGTTGTGGGCATATCACTACTTATCTCACTTCTTCCGTTTCACTTTTTTACTTACAAAACAATGAAATGAAATTGTGTTCAATGTTATAATGATTGGTCCAGATACTAAAAGAAAAAAACGCGGTTGAAATTTATTGGAACGGTTTCAAATTAACCCCTTTCACCTATTTAAAACCCTTAATAATTTTTTTTTCTTAATTAGCTTACAATAAATACCAATCTCAATGCCATCTTCTATGATTGAAGGAAAGTGTGAAAATTTGGGATGAGCGAATGATTCAATCAGTTCAGATTTTTCGATTCTATACGTATGTCTGAATATCTGAAAAAAGTATACCAACAATATAGCAAATAGAGAATTGGAAGATTGAATTAAAAAAAACCTTGCATAAAAGGCCAGCATTGAAATATTATTTATTTTACCTTCTGAGAAAAAATTAAGACACTAAAGACATCAAGAACTAAAATTATTCTTATCTAATAGGAAGCATAAATATTTTGTTGAAAAAATAGAAGCTTTAAGTGAATTAAAAATTTTATAAATTATCTGATTTAGGTAAATAATCTGATTTGAATTTAAACACATTAAAATAATTTATTTTCAATTCAAACTGTGTAAAGAAATCACTTTAATTTTTTCATTTTTCAGTTTGTTACGATATAAATTAGTACTGTCGTTATAAGTTAAAAAGCCCTAAATCCCCCAAAAAGTTAAATGCACATTTTGGCAATTTTTAGTTACCCTTTGAAAATAGAAAAATATATTTATATCTATATATTTAATAGGCAATACGTTTTTTGGGGTTAGTCCGTCCACCTAAACTGCTCAACCAATTTCAATGATCAAGGTGTCATTTTAAAGGAAATAAGGTGTAGATTTGCCAAAACGTGCCAAAATAATTTATTAACACTTTATTAATTAGTTAAATTTCAATATTTTTCATCATTAAGCTACTACAAAGCCTCAATGATTTTGAATATATGATTGGCAACATCCTTACGTATGTAAACAACAAACCGGCTGCTCGGGGGTTCAACCAACCAACCAACTGTTGCTAATTTTAAAGCTATCCTTACGTATGTAAACAACAAACCCGTTGCTAATGTTAAAGCTATCCTTACGTATGTAAACAACAAACCCGTTGCTAATTTTAAAGCTCTTTTTAAACTCTTCGTTTCAAAGTTGATTTTTTCTGTTTTTCTGAAGCATTTTTGTATTAGAGTAATTATTATTTTGAAGTATTTCTATCCAGAAAATACTTCGCGTTGGACGTCGTTCTCTAACGAGGCGACTTATCAGAATAAATAAAAGATATTGGGACTTCAATGTAAGGGCATAGCTAATGAAGTTTTAAGTCAGAATGTTGGCGGATAGTATATTTAACTTTCTATTATGAAACTTGCAATTTGGGTGTTTTCTCTATTAGACCTTACATTAAATTTATAAAAATTTGGTTACATTTTTTATTGCTGGCAAACCTATTCGAGCGCAGCAAGATGTTTTAACCACAAATTCGAGCGGCAAAGCCGCTCAATCCGAGCGCAGCGAGGCGTTTGGGGGTTGGCGAGCGTTAGCGAGCAGGGGGCGAAGCCCCCTAGTTGTATTGAATGGTTCAAATTACTATGTCATACAAATCTATACGATAATGTAAAATATGTATTTTCAAAGGGCTAATCAGAAAGTGTTCAAATATGCATCTGTATTTCTTTGGAAGGCCTTTTTACTAGAGCAGTTATTATTTTCTAACCAATAGATAAACCAAATAACTCAAATTCATATTGAGTAGAATACAATATAATTTATTTCTACCTATCCAATTATTTTCGACACAGGCTAATTGTAATAGTGGTAACTAAACATCCCTTTAGGATTTATTATACACATAAATTATATCCCCTACCATTGTCTGATTGATATAAAAAAAAAAAATCTTGTGTATTCTAGTTAAATACATAAAATTTAATCTCTAAAATTAAAAAATTCTAATTATAAAACTAATTACTAAACAAAACTCTGAGTGTCATATGAGTTGGCTGATTTGTTTTTGTTCTCCTTTTTCAGTACTTCTTATATCTGCAGTACTGTTAAGCGCAGAAATTCTATTTGCTTTGAGGATATGCAAGGAACCAGTTGTCACTCAATGCCAATGTGGCATGGGAAGAATTTTAGAAGACGTCTATGTAGAAGGGTAAATTGGGAATCCAACTTCGTGTTTAGTACACATAAAATAAATTTATTTACTAGCTGTTGAGGCAAATTAATGCCAGTTTAAATCATGTAATCACAATGGCCTGTCAGAAATATGGGGATGCAAAGTGATTAATTTGTTGTTTTAAGTTTGATTTGTCAATTGGTCATATTAATTAAATCATAATGAACAGTTTTGTATTAAATTACTCATCCATTTAATATTTTAAAACATGTACTTCTATTTCCAGTGAATCATACTAATTTTTTTAGCATTATTTTTAATTTTCATAATCCTGAGGGACGCAAGTGCATCCCCATGAACCTCTTTGGCTGCGCCGATCAGCAATAAGTTAATATCGTGGTTTTTATTATGACAAGGTTGGTTGTTTTCAGATTATCTGGTGCCATCAGCAACACGAGGGCTATAATGCGCCGAAACATTCGTCATTAGACAAGCCAACATACATTTACAAACACCCATGCCTAACACGGGACTCGAACCCGCAACCTCGTGGTCTAGAAGCTAGCACGCTAACCACTATATCGTTTGGTCGGCTTATTATGACAAGGAGTCTTGGTTAATGGTCAATGATGCCTATGTACAGTGTACAGTAGGGAAAAAATTCAAATGTTGCCCTGACTATAAGTCTAGTTATAAAAGTCTCAAAATAAAAACTGTTTGAACTCATGCATGCTGTTTCAAAAATATATAGTTCTGTTTAATAAATATATTTTGAGGAATCTATATATATATACAAATAAATAATTCCAAAACTTAGAATTGCAGCATGTTAAAAATACTGATTTTTGTATTGAAATGCTAGAATGAAACATTAAACATTTAAAACTAACAGTTCATGACAAAATAAAGTGTTACAGAAGAATTTTTTTTAAATAAATGTTTAAATCCTAGGAAATAAAATATAAGAAAATATTTTAAGACTAAATTAAATCTTGCAAAATCTAGAGAAGTTTTTACATCTTATATTTTATTAGAAAAACTCACACTCAAACTAATAATTTTCTTTTTAAATTACAAGTTAATCGTTTATTCATTTCTTATACCTGGAAAACGTAATACAAATCGTTTAAGGATAACGAGATCCTTAAATTTAAAGAAATATCACACACACACACAAACAGGTCAAAAAACCTTTTTAGTTTCAATAAAATTTTTGGTTGGTTGATATGTGCTCTCAACGTCCTATATTAGTGCATAATAACGACTAATCAGGCAGGGACCTACAACTTAAAGTGGATTGCGAGCCACAACGAACATCCATGAGAAACCCGGGATTCGTACCCGGCACCTTTGGCACGTGAAGGCAGAGAGCTAACCACACAGTAAACAGGTGGGCCAATAGCCTTTTTGATTTATGTTTTTTGTTTTTATTAACTGGAACACGTTTGGATGGTGAGTTTTCATATGCTTTTCCCATTACTTCTGAGTTAAAAAAAATCAGCTGACCATTTTACCCTGTCCGGATATGTTAGTAATTAACTATTATCATACTTAGTTCGTATATTAATTAAGAAAAAAATTATGAAGACAGATTAAAAATTAAAAATTCTTAATTGTAAACTAACAAGGATAGCTCTCAAATCCATTGAAGACATCTGTTTGACAGTTTGAAACGTTAGAAAGTCCAGCTAATCAATTTACCCACTTTGACCGATTTGCCTATTCTTCAGCTTTTAATTTTATGTATTTCAGATACCTTTTTGTGCCACTGTCAACATCTATATATATATATATATATATATATATATATATATATATATATATATATATATATATATATATATATATATATATATATATATATATATATATATATATATATATATATATATATATATATATATATATATATATATATATATATATATATATATATATATATATATATATATATATTATTACAGCTTGATTACAAGTTGTATATATATACATATATATATATATATATTTATTACAGCTTGATTGCAAGTTGTATATATATATATATATGTAATGTATTCGCATTGGGATAGTCAATGAAGCTATTAGATCGCTCTAGTAAATTCTCCAGTTAGCGAGAACCACTTAGAACATAGTAGAACGTCACTCAAACTCATATAAGCTACGTAATCCGTTTTGACTCGGCCTCTTGGAATATCAAATCTTGACTAGTGAATGCATCACCCACTTCGCTGAGAACCTCTCTGAAAATAAACTTTTATATTTGTTTAATCTCGGCTGCTTTTTTATATCCTAAGAGTGTCAACACTATTTTACCGTTACATATATATATATATATATATATATATATATATATATATATATATATATATATATGTAACAGACTTTGAATATAACTAGAAACAACATACTAACAATACAACATTACATTCAAAATAAAATTTAGAATACACTTTGAATTTTCAAAATATTGTAAAATAAATTGTACAGTCAGAGTGAGGAGTACCTAAATTTTAAGCGTTTACTCTATCTTATTAATTTTCAATACTTTAGTAAAATACACTAATTGTTAAAGAATCTACTCTCACTGTATAGTATAAAATTAGTAGTAATCTAGTTGTTAGGGACAAAGTTCTTTTGTTACACGACAAAAGTTCATTGACATTTGTGGTAATTTATGAACTTTTCCTTACTAAACCAGATTAAACCTTTTATATTACAGTTTAGATTCTTAGAAAAACATACTAATTAATAATTATGAATCTACTCTCACTGCATAATATAAAATTAGTATTAATCTAGTTATCAAGGACAAAGTTCCTTTGTTACAGGACAAAAGTTCATTGACATTTGTGGTAATTTATGAACTTTTCCTTACTAAACCAGATTAACCCTCTGAGCGTCAAGGGAATGGGCGAAATTATACAGTTGTTTTCCCTGCAATAATTTTTAAATTTTATTTTTGATCCAAATATATAAGTTTTTTTAATTATTTTTTATTTATTTTGTTTTAACTAGGTTTTAAACTATCATCCTAATAAAAAGATTTAAAAAATATTTTATTTTACATTTTATTTACAAATTTAAAAAGGTTTTGTATTGCTGGAAAAACTGGGGATCAAATGACGGATATATACGCCCGTGACCCTCAGAAGGTTAAACCCTTTATATTACAGTTTAGATTCTTAGAAAAACATACTAATTAATAAATATTCTTCATATTCCTATAATACATTATTCATTTAATACTCAGTTGTTTCTTTTTCACATATTTCTTCTATATCTTATTATTTCCAACAAATAAAATAAAGACAAATAACATTTAATAAAATAATATCTCCTATCACTCTGAAAAACAAAATTTTGAACTATACAACCTTTCATAATACTTCTACAAAATGCTGAATTGCAACTGAAATAACACAATAATACTAAATGTCCTTTTTTAAAAAAAAAAAAAAAAAATACTTTATAACATGTTCAAAATAAACACCTTATCATTATTGTAAATCATTGAATTGTAACACAAATTCACACTAATAATAAATTCAATAACATAATAATAATAATAAATAATAATACATCCCACAATAGCACAATAGCAATAGACTTCAGTTATGTTGACTATTAAGAGAGTGTAAACGAGTGACTAAATTTAACCAATCTATAGGTGTTTTAGGAGGATTAGCTATCAGCAATTGTCGAACATTACGATTTTTAATACCCTCCGACAAAGCTTCTAAGATTAATTTTGTGTCTAAACCCAATTGCCTACCAATTTCCATCTTACTGTGAAAATATTTTACTTAAATATGTAGACACTTTTATCGCAATTCTTTAAAGTTCAAAACTAACTTGAAGTCAAATATTAAATTAAAAACATTTCAATATAGATTTTACAGAAATTAAACAAAATACATGTTTTTCCTTGTACATACCCAAATGGTATTCTTCTTCCGCTTCAGTCAAGTTATCAGTAATCCTTAGAGAAAAAGTTCCAAAAAGTCCGTAAGTTCAGAAGCACTTATCACACTTCAACGCTATTTTTCTTCGGATCAGAGGTCACCGGACGTTTCTCAAAACTCAGGCCTAAAAGTCTACGGTAGGGTTCCGCTTACCACTCTTTTCTCCTTCGGTGAAACTTTCTGCCAATTACAGACGAAGAAGGCGTGGCTTAGAACTCGGCTCCTGTTGTTTTCAAAGACACACGGGCACCATGTCCATCTGATTGACAGACGTCAAAATATCAAGATGTAAACTGCGAAGTCTTTACGTCTTTAATTTAAACTGTTTCCCCTACAGAAGATCACATCCTGTCGACTTTTGTAACGGTAAAATGGTGTTGACACTCTTAGGATATAAAAAAGCAGCCGAGATTAAACAAATATAAAAGTTTATTTTCAGAGAGGTTCTCAGCGAAGTGGGTGATGCATTCACTAGTCAAGATTTGATATTCTAAGAGGCGGAGTCAAAACGGATTACGTAGCTTATATGAGTTTGAGGGACGTTCTACTATGGTCTAAGTGGTTCTCGCTAACTGGAGAATTTACTAGAGCGATCTAATAGCTTCATTGACTATCCCAATGCGAATACATTACATATATATAATTGTTCAGAAATCCGTTGAAGTGATCTGAAGCTTCAGGATAATGTGCATGAGGTGTTACGAATATAAAATTAACGATAGTAGGACTTTTCCTTTAAGAAGTTTACTGTATTTTAATGATAAAATGTGCCCAAATAGTTTTACCAATCACTATTGGCTGGCAAAGAATCAAAATAGAAATGGCGGTGCAGAACATATTGAAAATAGTAAATTTGCAGATGAATTAGGGTGCCAACAAACAAAATGATATAATTGACAAGACAAAAAAAAAAAAAAAAAAATGCCCCATACTTTCTTTGAGTGAACTGGTTTAAAAGTTTAAACTTATATACAGGGTCAGGTAACTTATATACAGGTTACATACCTGGTCATAAAATTACTTAGTCGATATATGGACCTCTAGCTTACTTTCCGTTCAACATATCGAGATGAGATTTCAGAGGTATGAGCTCGAGATTCTTTGAATAGCAATAAAATGGAGCTCACGGTTACGCTTATAGTTACAGAAACTCAAAAATTTCGAATGACAACACCTATTTTTTCCTGTCGCAAAATGCTCAGCGTATGCGAAAACCCTAAAGAGCGTTGAAACGGTACGTGTATCACAAAAAACGGACGCGCTGAGCACACAAAAAAAAACAGCCCTGCGAACGGCCAACGAAAACATGATCGGGGCGGACGGTAGAAATTTGCATATGACAGAGGTGAAAGTCTACATGGGCGCAATCACAGGCAATTTTATCGGTTTACTACGTTGCATACCTGGCGAGCGGCCTCTGTATGTCCCGATCGTGTTTCTGTTGGTTATTGACATAAAAATTAAGGTAAAAGTTGGTAAATTATTTAAAATAACACTATTCTACGGTTTATTTCCTCCTACGATTCAAAGCTCCCCAAATTCTTTCCCAGAATTCTATGATTTATTTCCTAAAATTATTTTATCTATGATATATTACCTAAAAAGTCACGAGTAACAGCCGATTAACCATAAATTTACTAATAAATAAAATATAATTACAGTAAGTGAAAATGTAACCAATAATGATGCACATTTTTGTAATACATGAAATTAATCATTATATTTTTAGTTGCCAGGTTGTTTCGAATGAGACCCGGCCTTGCCAACCATGCCCAGGTGCATGTCAAGTGTTCCAGAATTGCAAAACGTGCTCCAAGTACGACTGCCTCTCATGCCCAGATGGAAAAACGGGCAAATTTTGCGAAGTTGTAGAATCCTTTCAAACCACAAATCCAAACAAAGACATCATTCAAAATGTCAGCGATGTTTTAATTCAAAACGTTGAAAACATTACCTTGCACGATAGTATAACTGATGCAGATCAAACAGGGAAGATTCAAGATATAAATTTGAATACAAATGAATCGGTTATTTTAATGTTTGAAGTTAAACAATCCAAAAACTCAACGCTTGAACATGGTTCCGAACCCAATAAAGACATTAAATTGGATTCGTTGGATCTCATTTCTAAAAACTTTTCCGATTTTCAAAATGATACAGAGTCAAACTTAAATAAAACAGCTCAGATTCTCCAAAATTTGCCAAAAGATAACAATGCAATGGTTCCTGATATCCCAGGGATTTGCACATCAAACTGTTATACTGTTGAAACTAATGAAACAATTGCTAATATACTCTCTGAGAGTCCAGGTTCTGTGGGAGATGAAAATCTACACTTGGATGAAAGTGTGAATGCTTCAGTTGAGAACGAAGAATCGATTGAAGATGAACCGTATCTATTTAAGAATGCTGATAGTATCGAAAAAGCCATCGAATTTTCAGATTATAGGGATAATGCTCCATTTAATTTATCACTTAGGGACACAGTTGGAGAGGGAGGCAACGGAACAAACATTAATGATGAATTCTTAAAACATAGATCTCCAAATCCATCATTAGATAAAGGCACTATTGCTGAAACAAATGAAACTGAAAACGCGGAACAAATAGAAGCAATTGAAAGCAACGAAAATCCAACTGGCCCGATCATGAAAAGTTCACTACCAAAATCTAATAACAACATGGGAGCAGAAACTCGCTATATATCGGTCCATACTTATGACATGCCGGACTATCAAGATTATCCCAAGGAACATGAAGACACGAAAGAAGACATTTCGTCAAGTGAAAGGGACATTAAAAATGACTACTACGCCGACAAGACATCGGAAGATGCAACTAACCCGAAAGTCCTTGATCAAATCTACGAGTTTTCAAAACCACCCTCACTTAGACAATACCGTTATGACAAAGAGGGGGAGGAATATAAGATACAAACCTCTTTTCCCAATTGGTGGAAGAACTTGTGCGCTTCGGTTCCATCCACATTCATTTGCAGAACGCACTCGTCTACAGTAGCTCCGCTTCTCCCCAGACTAGACTCACATTCCCACATTAATTACTTCCAATCACCTAGCTTTACCGAAAATGAATTTTTGTTCCCAAAAACTAAATTTGAACCTTATTTCGAATACAGACGTGAGCCCAATGACAAACCACGTTCTGAGGAAATATTAAACCCGAATCAAGAGCATTTCGATACCATCCATAAAATTAGCCAACAGACCCAAGATAAAATTGCTCAACGAACGCAACCTTCGAAAACTGATTATTACATTCTAGAAACAAATCAAAATCCATTATCTTTAAAAAGCACTGTTGTCAATGCAAAATTGAACCTCCAAAAAGCTAAATTTCCATCTCTAATTGATCATTTGTTGCAACTTGTAGGACATCACATAACTCCTAATCAAGAAAAGTCGTATTCTGGAATAAATGGTTTTATTTCTGAAAAGGTTTCTGGTGATATATTTCCAGAAAACGTTGAAAATCCAGATGCACCATCTCCTAAACTCAAATTTCTAAACTTATTTCCCCAAGCTCCTGGTCAAAAAAGTGCTGCAGTAAACATCAATAGTGAGTTCAGTTCTCGAAGTCAAAATCCATTTAAAAAACAATTTTCACCCGACCAAAACAAACTGCCTGTTGTCAAGGGACAAATCATAGTTTTGCAACTTGGAAACACTAACGGGACATTGTCTGGTTTAGTTCCGGAAGTGGTGAGGTCTCGTAATTTCGAATTAGAGATTCCTTTCTTGACAAATAATTCTGACAAAAAGGAGTCTCATAATCTTAAATCTGAACGTAAAAAACATGGCAAAGGATCAAAACACTCTCGAAAACTCAAACGTCATCGACTGAAAGAAGGTGGACAGAAGAAATGTAATCCGTGGAAGGAAGATTGCACAAAGCACCACAGTACTGGGTCTGATGCTTACAAATCATCTTCAAGTAGAAAAATGAAGCTTACTGATAGTTTAAAGATTGGAAAAAAGAGTTTAAACAGGCCAGATAGAATACATATTAAGTTCATGCAAATGGATGATTCACCAAGCACTATTTTAAATCTAAAAAATTACTCTCATGAGTCTTCTGGTTTAAACGATAACGTGAATCAATCAAATCCATATGAAAACATTATGAAGCATAACTCCACAGGAAGCAAGTTTTCCTTCTCATGTCGATATCTTGAAGGGAGAAAGATCGATGACCCGACAAAATCAGGTATTTAAGACATATATGTACATCACTTTCATTCTTATGTTTTTATAATGACATGCCCAATTTTTTTCAATCAAAAATTGTGACAAAAGTAACACTTTATCGTGAGGCGAATCTTCCTCTTAAAGGTTGTTTTATATTTTAAGGTAATTTTATTAACGTAATAAGGATTACATGGTAATTTTAATGGTTACTTAATTATTATTCCAACAACTGTTACTAAACTTTTGTTCACGACAAAATGTTGGCCAGTTTTTAATTCTTTTCTGTGAACAGAATTATTTTTTTGCAAACCTATTAACTATTTAGTGGAAATAAAAATATATTGCACATTGAATACATAAATATTTAATGGACTGTTGTCCGGTAAATTGAACTTTGAGTGTTTTGGACGAGTGCAACAAAAATGTTTTAAAAATATCTCATTCATACTGTATTGCTAGAATAATAATTTAAATTCAAAGTATAAAGTAGTAGACTGTAAAAAAAAGTTTGTCAACGGTAGACTGTATAATGCATTGATATATGTAAGTACCTAACGTATTATTCCGTCAACATTTTTTATCATTACAAAAAGTTTGTCAAACGTAGTTAACCAATCGAAAAGTTAGCATATCCGAAAGCAAATAAAAAGTTCGCAAACTTACAGGGAACAACTAACATCATGACAATTAGTTAGCCTTATCGTTTTGGCAACCGGAAAGAAATTCAACGTTTGGTGAACTTTTTATTTCGACGTAAAGGTCGACGAAATAATACGTAAGTACCCTTTCATGAACCTTAAGCACTCATAAAAATCAGTTAATTATCAAAAGCTCTTCTAAACTTCATTGATGAACTTTCATGTCAAGTCATCTTTCCATTTATAATTTTTAAATTTTAGATTCAAGTTCCATTCGTCTTCTATCTCGCAGGAAACGATCAACAAATAACTTTTGTCCTATACCAAAGGAAACACGACATGGGGATTTAGATTGCACAATTTGGTCTTATAAGAAGTAAGTATGCCTTTAAGAGTTTATCGTTTATTTTTATTAAATTAAAACTTTATATAACCCAAACACACACATAATATGACTATTTAATAGCACTTTGAGTGGGTACCTATGTATAATAGGAAATCTTTAGTGTGATTTTATTTGGTGCTTCCCCCCCCCCCCCCTGCCCGGATAATTCAGGTTTATGGTAATTTCCATCAATTCTTTGATCGGTAGTTTCAGAATGTTCTACTGGCTTCCATTCTGGCAATTCTACTTGAAGTACCAACTATTTTTATCACCAGTTATCCTATACTACATCTGTTCCCTTTTAATCGCTTCTCTTTTAGTGTATTGTTGCTATAAATTTTTTACTGAAATATTAAATAGGAATTCATAAGTAAATAATTTTTATAGATTCGTTTAAATCTAGTTTTTAAAAACAAGGTTTCAAACTTTAAAATATGTTTCTTTTCCGTCATTAAACTATTTTTATGCTTGGTAGGTATGTAGTAATTATTTAATTATTTTCTGCCGTCTTTTCTTGCTTGTTTTTCTGGATTACCACCGGTCTGTTCGAATTGCGTGGGACACCAATGGATTCACTTCACTTTACTTCGATATTCCAAATCAAGAAGTTTGGTATATTTGAATCAATTTGGATATATTTTTTTAACTATTAATTTATTGTTAGTGTTTTTAAGTACAAGTTCATTACTCTTACGGACTTAGTCTTAAGTCGCTTTGCCATAATTTCTGGATATATTATGAACTTAAGAATACTTGGTAAATATGGAGTGGTTTATGCAAATGTTTTGTAATCTGGTCATGGCTTTCGGTATTTAATAAGATACTGTAATGTACAATTTTCTTTTTCTCTCTCTCACTCCGGAAAATAAAATAGTTCTGTATTTCTTTTCCTGATGTAAGTGCATCGAGTGTAACTTGACCGATATTCGATACAAGTCTTTCTAAGCTTTAGTCGTCAATGACATAATTTTATCTCATGATTATTAAAAGTTATGGTCAGTCATCATCAACATCTTTAATTGCATTAAGGCTAGGCGTCCACTATCGTTGAGCAGAGCATAGTGTATTAGATTAGAGCCAATTACAAGGCTGTCAACGTCCATTTGTAGCTCGAGGATCGTGCTATAATAGACATTGGCAGCCTTGTAATTGGCTCTAATCTAATCCACTCCGCTCTTCTCTGCTCTGCGATAGTGGACGCCAAGCTTTAGAGTTGTATTAAAGAGGAATATCCAAGTTCCGTTGCCATCTAAAGTTTATGTAGTTTTAGATATTTAAGTTTGATTACTTAACGAGAAATTATCATGTCTCTTATGCATTGTTGATATATTTCATATTCTCTAAAAAAATAATCAGACAGTTTGATTCCACAGAGTATGCAAGCTTATATGCCACGATGGCTACACTAGCTCCCATCTTCAGTTCAGTTGCATGCGAAGCAAAAATTCTTGGGTACCTTCTCTAACCTCCTGCATTGGTCAACCTTACAACGAGCCCAGTAACCACATGCAACCGTTTGAAGATGGCACAGATGTGGACAATGGAGCGGAGTATGCTGATAATGAAAGCGATGATAATGAGGAGATGGTAAAGGTGGAGGACAATGATGGGGAGACAGATGCTGATGAGGAGTTCGATGAAGGACATGCCCATGGGAAGAAGCACCCTAAAGGTAATCATGTTAGGAAGAAGGTCAGTAAGGCCCATGTGAACAGCATCCATATGCATGAAGAAAGTCATGAGGGAGATGAAGATATGGTCAAAATTC